>JAKOGI010000325.1:292500-610000 GCA_029747015.1 Carnegiea gigantea
ATTAATAATGCTATTATTCGGAGTTTTTCTTACCTTTATCAAACATTTTTTTAAGTAAGGAACTCCCTCATTTTATAAAAAAATTATACGAAAAGTAAGAAATTTTCTCATTTACAATCCCTTTGATTTACAATGATACAGTAAGAACCTTTCTTATTTACTACAAAAGTATATATCAACAGAAAAATACGAGTCTTTGACATCTACAACACAAATTTTGAGTCTAAAATAAATAAGATAAGAAATATGGACAAATTTAATTTGTACTGATTTCAGAAGGTATGGCCACAATCTCCGCATATTTGTTACAAGATGAACAAGTAAATAATTCCTCTAATTCAATCGATCTCCAATTTATACTTGATAGAGGGTCGATTAACTTGAATCTCAATCAAGTTGATTGATTTGACTTTTGTTAAATAAACTTTAATGAATTTGATCTTAGGAGAGGGCTTGCGAGGCTTGATCTCAATCAGTTTGATCTTCGATGGCAGACGATACTTGCTTTGATTGTGCTTGTTATCTTTCTCTCGAGAAATTAACCTTTTGAGTCTTCAGAATACATTCAGAGTGAATGAATTTTCGACTTGCTGAGTAGGAGATAGTAATGCTCTATTTATAAGGAAAGAATCCCCCTCCCCTTCCTAGAGTTTGCGATTATTCACATCCATAGGTCGTTGATTGTGCTGTTGACTTGTTAGCTCATTTGACTAGTGATTTAATAGTCAATTTGACCATTAACTTGTAATCATTTGGATCATGACTTGATAGTCGATTTGGCACATTTATTTAAATAAATTAGATTAATTCAATGGGCTAACTTGAAATGATTAATTTATATTAATTTTTTGAAGTGGCACTTTTTATTTTTTTAGTGCCTACAAATTGTCCTTCGAGAGTTGACCATATGAACGAATTTAGAGTGCTTAATGTGGTTGGGTGTAGAAACTTGAAAAAGATGCTGATGATCAGAGCTTTTTGTGGCCTTTGTTTTTTTCTTTTTTTTCCAAATAATTTCGTGAGTTGATGGTAGGCAATCCTAGCTTATTTTTTTGTTTTGAAGATAATTCTGCTTCTAGATTTGTAATAAAATTCTGTCAACAACTTGTGATAAAATTTATCAATAATTTCAAGGGATAGAAATGTATCAACAATTTGCGATAAATTCTATCAACAATTTAGAGGGACAAAATTCTATCAATAACTTTTGATAAATTCTATCGACAATTTTATCAATAATTGCTATAAATTCACTCCTCAATTACTTTCAATTCACTGCCTTAATCATTCAATTCTCGTGAATTCTTACAAACTAACGCCGCTGGGTAAAATTTGCTTCCCCCTTTGATTCATCATCTTCCTTTTTTTTTCCCGATTCATCATTTGAAATGTCGAATGCTTTAAGAGCATTGTTAGCCTGAGTTATCTAATCGAGATTGAAGAGCATTTTGGAAAAAACGGTCAATCATTCCTGAAAAGATTGGTTTAAAAACTTGATGATGCACTTTAGGGTTACCGGACCGCTTACTAAGAACCTCCAAGTACTACTCTGTATCGCTTACTTTTTGAAAAATCTTGCCATTTGCTAGTTGAGTTACAACACAAGGCATGTTGGGCAATTAGAACTCTAAGCTTCAATCTTAAGGCGGCCAGTGAGAAGAGGCTTCTGTAGTTGAATGAGTTTGATGAGTTACGTCTGGAGGCCTATGAAAGCTGAATTTATAAGGAAAGGACCAAGCACTGGAATGACAAGCGTGTTCTGAAGAAAAGATTTACAGTACATGACCTGTCTTATTATTCAATCCTAAGTTGAGGTTATTTCCAGGAAATCTAAGATCCCGATGGTCAGGCCCATTTAAAGGTATAAAAGTCTTCCCTCATGGAGCAATGGAAGTCTGGTGCAAGACAACCGGCATATTTAAGGTAAAATGGCAATGTCTTAAACCTTACTATAAGGGGGAATTTATTGACAAGGCTACTGTCTATCACTTAGCTAATCCCTCCCTTTTAGAGTTTTATGCTTACATTGAGGATAATGCATTGTCCAAGAATGGGGGAGTTGTTTTAATTATTTGTGGTTGCATATATGTGTGTTGTGGATGTGTGGAAATTTGTGTTTTTTTAGGTAATGCATTTAGGTTTAGTTTGCATTTTTAGTTGATTATTTAGTTTTCTAGGTTTTTTTTTTTCTTCGTTTTAGTTTTGTTTCTGACACCTTTTAGTCTTTAGTTGCATTTTAAGCTTAGTAAAAGAAAAGCCCAAAAAACCCCAAAATGACGTAATAAAACCCCGAAAAAAGGAGACTATAAATCCTCCGGTGATAGTCTTTAGACTAAGCGGCTATCTTTTGCCTATTTTGACGCTTTTTGTTAGGCCCATTTCTAAATAAAATGTTTGTTTCTGTGTTTTTGAACTGTGCTTCATGTTTGGACCATCAAATTAGATATAAGTTGATTACATAATGATTCTTGGCATGAGTATTTTGCATATAAAATTGAAAGAGCTAGGTGAGATTTGTCCTGTGAGATTTTGAGTCTGCATAGACTAATTCATCATTTTAGTCTCATGTTTCCTTTCATGTGTGACTCTCCCTAGATTTTAAGTTTCTAGAACTTGTTCTGACTCTTGCTCAAGATTACATTTAGGATGGATATTTAGACAATATAATTGAGGCATTCTTTGACTTTATGAGTTCCATTGATCAAATGGCCACCCATATGTGAATGATTTATCCCCTGCTACCCCTTTATGCCTTTACGGTGTTTATTGTTGAGAATCTATACTATTATCTTTAGCCAAACACATATGTCTTATCCTTTCAGCCAGAGCTATAAAGTTTTTATAGTTCATTGAGAGTAGTTTATAGATAATAACCTTTTATGAATATTGTGGTTTGGTTGGATATGATAAGGGATTCATGCTTTATTTTTCCCTTCAAATTCAATTGGGTTATGTTTTATAAGTTGCACGAAAAGTGTTGAAAGTGCACGGTTTCCTTTGCCATTATCCTCCTTTTAAAGAAAAAAAAGAAGAAAGAACACACCAAAGGTGTATAAAAAAAATGTGTATATACAAAAAAAACAAACAAAAAACCAAAAATAAGAAGGAGAAAAGAAGGGGGAAAAAAAGAAAAAAATGATGCAATAAGTGGATTTGGCATTGGTTATGTATTTTTTAGACAATTTTTCTTACGGCATCGTTTAAGGACGTTGTTGATATTTTAAGGAGTATGCTTCAGTTGGGAGATGATAGTTTATGCTCTTAGTCTTTGGCTTTTAGCTATACAGATTTCAAAATGTTTGTTCCCTCCTTACCTTTACCCATTTGCCCCGTTATAACCCTTAAAAGTCCTAATGATTGCCTTGTGCATTTTGCATTATAGTGGCAGTGTATTGGAGAGTCTTATCAAGCTTATGGTTAATTTGGTTCTTTGGAATGAGACATGAAAGAATCGAATTTTATTTTAGGCACATAAGTGATGAGTGCCTCATCCTTAAAGTGAGGTTCTATTGGTTCTTCTAAGCTCTGCATATTGTAATGTGCCGATATGATTGTTCAAGCTGATTTAAGTGATTGCTTTAATATTTTGATGAGATGATTCCTACTTTTTCGAAAATTTCTTGTCCTATCTGTTTGTAAAAATTTTTCATCACTTTTGGGCTAAACGTCTTGGGTTGATTTGGTTGTTGATGTCGCCACTAATATCTTGCTCAAGAGGTTATTAATATTTTGAGCCTTAGTTTCATAGTTGTGTGGGGAGAAGTAATGGTTTAAGCATGGGAGAGTTTGATAAGTCCCTAAAATGCACTTTATTTTGAGATCATTTTGTATCATTTTTAGGGAGAATTATGTATTTTATGCTAATTATGCAGTCCTTCCCGACTATGGTTCTTTTCTCTATTTTGCAGGTTTTTAGACCGTTTTACCTCAAAATTGACCATCATTGAGTGTAGTTTGACTCCCACGGACACTCCCAAGTCACTATGCTCATGGAAAGAAGAAGGAACAAAAGAGTATCGAGATAGAGTTTACTCCGAACTGTCTAAGTGAAGGTCACGGTCCGTGGTGACCTCGTAACTGCAAGCCTGCTCATTTGCCTTCATCATATGGCTGAGGTTAATCGAGTTCTTCTTTAAATAGGGTTACTTTTACAGTAGAAAAGAGAACTCCTTCTCTCCAGTTTTTTCATTTTTTTTAAGTTTAGTTTAGATTTTCAGGAGTTTTGAGTGCGAGTGTTCAAGAAGTGCTTGCTGTTTTAGAGCCATCGTAAAGTTGGGAAACCCTTGAAGGATCTCCAATTGCGCTAAGTTTTCTTCTACCAAACTATGGTTAGTTTCGTTAATTTAATCATGTGTGAGTATTTTTTTCAATCTAGAGATTGTTAGCCAAGTATTAACATTAGAATCTCTCATCTTTATTTAGTTGTACTTGTTCCTGATTGAGATTGGTTGAATTCTATCTTATCTGTGAAATTGTTGTGGCTGAGTTTTGGCCAAATTCATTTGCTAATTCTAAATAGTTAAGTGAAGGACTGAAAGGTGAAACTTGCTATTTGATCAACAAGATAGGACTTGACTTAGCAATGCTTGAAAGAGATTTACCTATTAAGAGGACCCCTTTAGCGATCAAAAATCTATAATTGAGACTGAAGAAGGACATTTGAAAGAATGAATAATCAGTATAGGCAAGTTGTTTTATTTTGAAAGAAGATTGAATTCTAAATGCGACTGCATCCCGTTCAATCTCCTATTATAGATCAAGTACATGATATATTTCATTGATCCACATCTTTACAAGGTGAAACAAATCCCTGAATATTTTAAATTGATTGAATTTTTCAATTAGGTTATAGTGTTAACCTCTGTACTTAAATTGCTTTCTTAGCACTTTCATAAACAAAACTTAGTAGATTACAATTTGTCTCCGTGGGAACGGTATCTTTAGTAAGCTACAACACCCGTGCACTTGCAACCATAGGTCAAGTTTTTGGCGCCGTTGCCAGGGACCAAATTTGTGGATATGGAGTCAGCCCTTAGAAATTGACTAGGCATTTTGTCATTTTTTCTTTTTCCTTGTATTTTTGATTTGCATTGGTAGTTTTGTTGCTATTTTGCAGATTTCTCCTTTATATGCGAAGTCTCTTTTCGTTTGAATTCGACCTAGAAATCAAAAGGACTTTTCGCACTAGGAGGAAGAAATTAAGGGTAGAAGAGCAAAGACTGAAGGCTCAAGTTGTTTCTTCATCGATGATTGGAATAGGAGGCGACCAAAGAAGAACACTCCGAGATTTTGGTACCTTGGGTGTCCAAGGCATTTCCTTGAGCATCGCTCGGCCAATTGTAGAAGCGAACCACTTTGAACTCGAACTAGCCCTTACTTCAATTGTATAGCAATCCTAATTTGTAGGCACACCATGAGAAGATCCAAATTTACACCTCTCAGTTTTTTTGGAGGTGTGTGACACCTTAAAACTCAATGGAGTTTCTACCGATGCCATTCGCTTGTGCTTGTTTCCCTTTTCACTTAGGGATATGGCTAGGGCGTGACTTCACTCGTTGCCTCTAAGATGTATAACGACATGGGCCGAACTTACAAAATTCTTTCTTGCCAAGTTCTTTCGTCCGAGCAAGATGGCAAGCCTATGGAATCAAATCACTACTTTCTCCTAAAAGAAAGATGAGACGCTCTATGAAGCCTGAGAGCAATTCCAGGACCTTTTACGTTTATGCCCTCATCATGGTCTTTAAAGATGGATGATTGTGCAAACATTTTATAATGGAGTCATCCAGCTATTGAGGTTTACTATTGACGCAACAGCAGGAGCCGCTCTTATGAGCAAAACAGAAGATGAAGCATACAATCTAGAAGATATGGCCCATAATAATTTCCAATGGCCATTTGAAAGAGTCCAACCCAAGCGGCTTTGAGGCAAGCTAGAATTGGATGCTATTTCTATGCTTTCTTCAAAAGTTGATGCTATGTCTCAAAAATTGGAGCGCTTGAATGTTAATTTTGTTAGTTCAAGTACCCCTTCTCAATCATGTGATATATGTAGATTAGTTTGTCATTTGACTGTGCATTGTCAAGTGGGTTGTCCTTTTTGCCTAAGATATAAGTGATCAGGTCAACTGTCTAAATAGCTATCACCCTAGACCAACAAATGACCCTTTCTCAGCACATATAATCCAAGTTAGAGAAATCATCCTAATTTCTCTTATAATTCTAATGCCCCAGTCGTGCCCCAGATAAATTTTAGATCAACCCTTAGATTTCAAAGGCTATCCTATCCTCAACAAGCACCTCAAAAATCCAGCTTAGAGCCTATGATGGAGAATATGCTTTTCACAAAGCAAAAGCAAGATGAGCACATTAAGTAAGTGACCTCTAAGGTTGATGTGCTTACTACTCACAATAAGGTATTGGAAACTCAAATAGCTCAATAAGATACATCTTCATCTACACCTTTAGGTACATTTCCTAGTAAGAATGAACTTAGCCTCGGGGAACACTGCAATGCCATGAATATAAGAGGGGGTAAGCAACTTGAGGGACCTAAAGGGGTTCACAAAATGAACATTCACATTATAGGAAGGATGAAGTCATTGAGAAAGGGGTATCGACTTCTTCTAGTGAGTATATAGGTGATGATACTTGTAATAAGATTCATGATGACCCCAAGAAAATCTCCCCAAAATCCTATGTATCACCTTTACCCTTCCACCATCGAATTGCTGAGGCTAAACTTGACCAACAATTTGGAAATTTTTAGAAGTCTCTTAAGAAACTCTACAATAACATTCCATTGGCTGATGCCTTGTCACAAATGCCCTCCAATGCTAAATTTTTACAGGAGATGTTGTCTAATAAAAGAAAGCTAGAAGAGCATAAAACAGTGGCATTGACTGAAGAATGTAGTGCCGCAATTCAAAATGAGGTCCCTACTAAGCTTAAGGATCCCAGTAGTTTTTACATCCCTTGCCTGATAGGGAATGAGTCCATAGATCATGCCTTATATGATTTAGAGTCTAGAGTAAGTTTAATACCCTTCTCTCTGTACAAGAAGTTGGACCTAGGAGAAATGAGAGCCACCACCATCTCTTTACAGTTGGCAGACCGTTCTGTAAGGTACCCTGTTGGTATTTTCGAGGATATATCCCCATTAAAGTAGGGGACTTATATGTTCTTGTAGATTTTGTAATCCTTCAAATCGAAAAAGATACACGCACCCCTATTATTCTTGGGAGGCCATTCTTGGCCACCGCTGTGTATGTATCGGATTGATGTAGTGGATAGTTTGGCACAAAAGACTATTTCTAATAATGATTCTCATGATCCACTTAACTATTGTTTATTAAATGATAGTACTACTCAAGATGAAAACCCAGAAGTTACAATGTGTGCTCAATTTTTGGAAGCTTCTCCAGCAGATAGCCCACCTTTTGCTATAATAGAATCACTAGTACATGATGAGACATCCTCAATAGATGAGGAACGTCCCCTTAGGTAGAACTAAAACCTCTTCCTTCTTCTTTGAGGTATAAGTTTCTTGGCCCAAACTCTACATAGTGTGTGATGATGAATGCGAGTTTAAATACATTCAAGTTGACATTTTGCTAAGAATACTTTGATTGCATTGCAAGGCCATGGGATATACTCTTCATGACCTTAAAGGAGTTCACCCTTTGTGTATGTATCGTATTTTGATGGAAGATGACTATAAACCCTCAATTGAACATCAAAGGAGATTGAACCCTAAGATGCACGATGTAGAAAAGAAAGAAATTTTAAAACTAGTTAAGGCTGGCATTATCTACCCTATCTCTGACAGTGAGTGGCTAAGTCCGGTCTATGTTGTCCCTAACAAGGGGGAATGACGGTTATAAGAAATTAAAATAATGAACTTATACCTACTAGGATAGTTACTGGTTGGTATATGTAAATAGGTTACCGGAAATTGAATAAAGCCACCCAAAAAGACCATTTTTCCTTACCTTTCATTGACCAAATGCTCGAGAGGCTGGCAAAGAACTCTTATTTTTGCTACTTAGATGGCTATTCAAGATCCTTTCAATTCCCTATTCACCCTAGTGATCAAGAAAAGACTATCTTTACTTGTCTATATGATACATTTGCTTATAGGAGAACACCACTTGGGTCGTGTAATGTTCCGCCACATTTCAATGATGCATGATGGCTATTTTTTTCCATTTTATTGAAGATATAATGGAAGTCTTTATGGATGATTTTTCTGTATATGGTACAACTTTTGACCATTGCTTGAATAATTTATCTAAAGTCTTGCAATGGTGTGAAGATATGAATTTGGTCTTGAATTGGAAAAAGTGCCATCTTATGGTACAGGAGGGGGCTGATTTAGGCCATATTATTTCAAATAGGGGCATTGAAGTTGACGAGGCAAAGGTAGAGGTAATTGAAAAATTACCACAACATTCTTCTATAAATAGTGTAGTGAGTTTTCTTGGACATAATGGTTTCTACCAACAGTTCATAAAAGATTTTCCAAAAATTGCAAAGCCTCTCACCCGTTTGCTTGTTAAATATGTGCGCTTTGAATTAAATGAAGAATGTTTAAGTGCCTTCCACAGGTTAAAGAAGGCTTTGATTTTCACCCCAATTATGCAGGCCCCAAACTGGGAGTTACTTTTTGAGGTTATGTGCGATACCAGTGACTATGCAGTGGGAACAGTTTTAGGACAAAGGAACGACAATAAGCTTTATGCCATCTACTATGCAAGCCAAACCGTAGATGATACTCAAATGAATTATGCCACGATTGAGGAAGAATTCCCAGCTATTGTGTTTGCCTTGGAGAAATTTCATTCGTATTTAATAAATTATAAGGTGATCATTTTTACTGATTATGCCACATTAAAACATCTCTTGAAGAAGTCTAACTCTAAGCGCCATCTCATTCTCTGGGTGCTTCTTCTCCAAGAATTTGATTTGGAAATTTACGGATAAAGCAAGTGGTGAAAATGTGGTTGCTGACCACTTATCTCGCTTAGGTCCTGCAGCCACACCAACAGAGGAGCTTCCCATAGACGACTCTTTCCCAGATGACCAACTCTTTGCAATATCTCACTAGGTGCTATAATGGTACGCTGATTTGGCAAATTTAAAAGTGTGTGGAGTTATGCCAACTGCGTTATCTTATCAACAACAGAAGAGATTCATTTCTAGTGCGAAATATTATGTGTGGGAGGAGCCTCTACTCTACAAACTGTGTGGAGATGGAACCTATAGAAGGCATTTGTCGAAAGATGAGATTCCTAGTGTCCTCCACCATTGCCATGCCTTAACTTATGGTGGACACTTTGGACCAGACAAGATTATATCAACTGTGCTTCAAGCCAGTTTCTATTGACCCACCCTCTTTAAAGATGTTAGAAGTTTCATTATGGGTTGCGATAGATGCCAACGGATGGGGAACATTTCCGAGAGGCATGAGATGCCTCAAAGTGGGATCTTTGAGGTAGAACTTTTTGACATTTAGGCAATTGAGTTTATGGGACCATTTTCTTCTTTTCACAATAATCTTTATATCCTCGTGGCGGTTGATTACATTTCCAAGTTGGTAGAAGCTATTACATCTCCTACTAATGATTCTAAGGTGTTAATTAAGTTTCTTAAAAAGAGCATATTTAGAAGATTTGGCACACCAAGAGATCTCTTACATGATAGTGAGACTTATTTTTACAACAAGCCACTTGAGTCCCTCTTAAAGAAGTATGGGGTTTTTCGTAAAATTGCTATGCCTTATCATCCGTGCGTAAATCAGTGGTCAAGTAGAGTCTGGAGGCCTATGAAAGCTCGTGAATTTATAAGGAAAGGACCAAGCACTGAAATGACAAGCATATTCTGAAGAAAAGATTTACAGTGGGTGACCCCATCTTGTTATTCAATTCTAAGTTGAGGTTATTTCTAGGTAAGCTAAGATCCCGGTGGTCAGGCCCATCTAATGTTATAAAAGTCTTCTCTCATGGAGTAGTGGAAGTCTGGAGCGAGACAACTGGTGCATTTAACGTAAAAGGGCAATGTCTTAAACCTTACTATACTTCATGTTTCGACCATCAAATTAGATATAAGTTGATTACTTAATGATTCTTGGCATGAGTATTTGGCATATAAATTGAAAGAGCTAGATGAGCTTTGTCCTGTGAGATTTTGAGTTTGTATAGACTAATTTATCATTTTAGTCTTATGTTTTCTTTCATGTGTGACTCTTCCTAGATTTCAAGTCTCCAGAACAGACTTTGATTCTTGTTCAAGATTACATTTAGCATGGATATTTAAACGCTATGATTGAGGCATTCTTTGATTTTATGTGCTACATTTACCAAATAGCGACTTTTATATGAATGATTTATCCCTTGGTACCCTTTGTGCTTTTACTGTGTTTATTTTTGAGAACCTATACGATTATCTTTGGCCAAACACATATGTCTTATCGTTTCAGCCAGAGCTATAAAGTTTTTATAGTTGATTAAGAGCAGGTTGTAGATAATAACCTTTTATAAATATTGTGGCTTGGTTGGATATGATGAGGGATTCATGTTTTATATTTCCCTACAAAGTCAATTGGGTTCTGTTTTGTAAGTTGCATGAAAATTGTTGAAAGTGTATAGTTTCCTTTGCCATTGTCCTCCTCGTAAAGAAAAAAAAGAAGAAAGAGTACACCAAGGGTGTGCAAAAAAAATGTGTGTATGTATTGAAAAAAGCAAAAAAGAAAACAAGACAAAGAAGGAAAAAACAGAAAAAATGATGCAATAAGTGGATTTGGCATTGATTATGTATTTGTTAGGCACTTTTTCTTGGGAATCACATTAGGAAGTTGTTGATATTTTATGGAGTATGCTTCAGTTGGGAGATGATGGTTTAAGCTCTTAGTCTTTGGCTTTTAGCTTTACAAGTTACAAAATGTTTGTTCCCTCCTTACCTTTATCCATTTGCCTTGTTATAACCCTTGAAAGTCCTCATGATTGCCTTGCCTGTTTTGCATTATAGTGGTGGTGCATTAAAGAGTCTTATCAAGCTTACGGTTAATTTGATTCTTTGGAATGAGACTTGAGAGAACCTTATTTTATTTTAAACACATGAGTGATGAATACCTCATCCTTAAAGTGAGGCTCCATTGGTTCTTCTAAGCTTTACTTATTGTAATATGCTGATATGATTGTTCAAGTTGATTTGAGTGATTGCTTTAATTTTTTGATGAGATGGTTCTTACTTTTTCGAAAATTTCTTATCCTATCTATTTGTAAAAGTTTTTCATCACTTTTGTGCTAAACATCTTAGGTTGATTTGGTTGTTACTGTTGCTACTAATGTCTTGCTGAGGAGGTTATTCATATTTTGAGCCTTAGTTTCATAGTTGCTTGGGAACAAGCAATGGTTTAAGCATGGGAGAGTTTGATAAATCCTTAAAGTGCACTTTATTTTGAAGTCATTTTGTACCATTTTTAGGGAGTATTTTGTATTTTATGCTAATTATGCACTCCTTTTTGGGTTTTATGCCCAGGTATAGTTCTTTTCTCTATTTTACAGATTTTTGGACCATTTTGAACCATAATTAGTTGTAGTTTGACTCCCCACAGACACTCCTAAGTCACTATGCCCGTGGAAGAAAGAAGGAACAAAAGAGTATCAAGATAGAGCTCACCACGGACTGTCCGTAGTGAAGGCCACGGTCCATGCTGAGACCGTAACTGCAAGCCTGCTCATTTTCCTTCATTGTGTGGCTAAGGTTGACCGAGTTCTTCTTTAAATAGGGCCATTTTCGTAGCAGAAAAGAGAACTCCTTCTCTCTAGTTTTCCATTTTTCTCAGCTTAGTTTAGATTGCTAGTGGTTTTGAGTTTGAGTGTTGAAGAAGTGCTTGCTGTATTGGAGCCACCGCAAAGTTGGGAAACCCTTAATGGATCTCTAATTGTGCTAAGTTTTCTTCCCCTACACTATGATTAGTTTTGTTAATTTGATCATGTGTGAGTAGTTTTCTCAATCTAGGGATTGTTAGCGAAGTATTGACATTGGAATCTCTCGTCTTTATTTAGTTATACTCGTTGCTAATTGGGATTGGTTAAATTCTATCTTGTGTGTCAAATTATTATGGTTGAATCTTGGCCAAATTCATTTGCTAATTCTAAATAGTTAACTAAATAACTGAAAGGTGAAACTTGCTATTTGATCAACAAGATAGGACTTGACTTAGTAATACTTGAAAGAGATTTAAGTTCTAAGAGGACCCATTTGGTGATCAAAAATCTATAATTTAGACTAAAGAAGGACATTTGAAGGAATGATTGGTTAGTATAGACAATTTAGTTTATTTCGAAAGACGATTGAATTCCAAATGCGACTGCACCCGTTTCAATCTCCCATTATAGGTTAAGTACACGATATATTTTGTTGATCCGCATTTTACAGGGTGAAGTAAATCCCCAGATATTTTAAATTGATTAAAATTTTCAATTAGGTTATAGTGCTAAATGCAGTACTGAAATTGCTTTCTTAGCACTTTCATAGACAAAACCTACTAGATTACAATTGGTCTCCGTAGGAACGATATTTTTACTAAGCTGAAACACCCATGCGCTTGCGGGTATAGATCAAGTTTTTGGCGCCATTGCCAGGGACCAAATTTGTGGACATTGAGTCAGCCCTTAGAAATTCCCTAAGCATTTTGTCATTTTTTCTTTTTCTTTTTATTTTTGATTTGCATGGGCAGTTTTGTTGCTATTTTGCAGATTTCTCCTTTATATGCAAAGTTCCTTTTCATTTGAATTCAATCCAGAAATTGAAAGGACTTTTCCCTCTAGGTAAGAAGAAATTAAGGGTAGAAGAGCAAAGACTTGAGGCTCAAGTTGTTTCTTCATTGATGATTGAAATAGGAGGTGACCAAAGAAGAGTACTCCGAGGTTTTGGTACCCCGGGAGTCCAAGGTATTTCCTCGAGCATCGCTCAGCCAATCATAGAAGCGAATAATTTTGAGCTCGAACTAGCCCTTACATCAATGGTATAGCAATCCCATTTTGGAGGAACCCCATTAGAAGATCCAAACTTATACATCTCGGTCTTTTTAGAGGTGTGTGACACCTTAAAGCTCAACAGAGTTTCTACTGATTGCATTCGCTTGCACTTATTTCCCTTTTCACTTAGGGAAAAGGCCAGGGTATGACTTCACTCATTGCCTCCAGGATGCATAATGACATGGGGCAAACTTTCAAAAGTCTTTCTTACCAAGTTCTTCCGTTCGGGCAAGACGGTAAGCCTGCGGAATCAAATCACTACTTTCTCCCAAAAGGAAGATGAGACGCTTTATGAAGCCTGAGAGCGGTTTGAGGACCTTTTACATTCATGCCCTCATCATGGTGTTAAAAGATGGATGACTATGCAAACACTTTATGATGAAGGCACCCGACCATTGAGGTCTACTATTGGTGCAGCAGGAAGGGGTACTATTATGAATAGAGCAGAAGATGAAGCATACAATCTTTTAGAAGAAATGGCCCTTAACAATTCGTTATGGTCGCCTGAAAGAGTCCAACCCAAGTGGGTTAGAGGTAAGCTAGAATTAGATGCTATTTCTATGCTTTCTTCTAAAGTTGATGCTATGTTTCAAAAATTAGAGCGCTTGAATGTTAATTCAGTTAGTTCAAGTACCCCATCTCGATCATGTGATATATGTGGACTAGTTGATCATTTGACTGTGCATTGTTAAGTGGGTAGTCCTTTTACCTAAGATGTAAGTGATTAGGTCAACCGCATGAATGGCTATCACCCTAGACTAGCAAATGAGCCTTTTTCTAGCACATATCATCCAGGTTAGAGAAACACCCTAATTTCTCGTCCAATTCTAACCCCAGCCTTGCCCCAAATGAATTTTAGATCAACCCCTAGATTTCAAAGGCTATCCTATCCTTAATAAGCACCTCAAAAATCCAGCATAGAGTCTATGGTGGAGAACATGCTTTTTGCATAGCAAAAGTAAGATAAGTATACTAAGTAATTGGCCTCTAAGCTTGATGTGCTTACTACTCATAATAAGATGTTGGAAACTCAAATAGCACAACAAGCTACATCTTCATCTGCACCTTTAGGTACATTTCCTAGAAGGAACGAACTTAGCCTTGGGGAACAATGTAATGCCATGAATTGAAGAGGGGGTAAGCAACTCGAGGGACCTTAGGGGGTTCACCCAAATGAACATTCACATTATGGGAAGGATGAAGTCTTTGAGAAAGGGGTACCCACTTCTTCTAATGAGTAATAGGTGATGATACTTCTAATAAGATTCATGTTGACCCTAAGAAAATCTCCCCAAACCCCTATGTACCACCTTTACCTTTCCCCCATCGAATTGCTGAGGCTAAACCCATCCAACAATTTGGAAATTTTTAGAAATCCTTAAAAAACTCTACAATAACATTCCGTTCGCTGATGCCTTATCACAAATGCCCTCCGATGCTAAATTTTTATAGGAGATTTTGTCTAATAAAAGAAAGCTAGAAGAGCATGAAACAGTTGCATTGACTGAAGAATGTAGTGCTGCAATTCAAAATAAGGCCCCTACTAAGCTTAAGGATCTCAGTAGTTTCTACATCCCTTGTCTGATAAGGAATGAGTCCATAGATCATGCCTTATGTGATTGAGGATCAAGAGTCAGTTTAATACCCTTCTCTCTTCACAAGAAGTTGGACCTATAAGAAATGAGACCCACGACCATCTCTTTACAATTGGCGGACCATTCTGCAAGGTACCCTGTTGGTATTTTCGAGGATGTCCCCATTAAAGTAGGAGACTTATATGTTCTAGTAGATTTTGTAATCCTTGAAATGGAGGAAGATATACGCACCCCTATTACTTCGAGGAGGCCATTTTTGGCCATTGCTGGGTGCCATATAGATGTTAAAAATGGCAAGTTGTCTTTTAATGTAGATGACGAACATGTTGAATTCAACTTGATTAAAGTTTCTAAGTTTCCTTCTATCTCTGGAGAGTGCCATTGGATTGATGTAGTGGATAGTTTGGTATAAAAGACTATTTCTAATAATGATTCTCATGATCCACTCGAGTATTGTTTATTAAATGATGGTACTACTCAAGATGAAAACTAGAAAGTTGCAATGTGTGCTCAATTCCTGGAAGCTTCTCCACCCGATAGCACACCCTTGGCCATGGTCGAATCACTAGTACATCATGAAGCACCCTCAATAGAAGAGGAACGTGCCCCCAAGGTAGAACTAAAACCTCTTCCTTCCTCTCTGAGGTATGAGTTTCGTAGCCTAAACCCTACATATCCTGTAATTGTGAATGCGAGTTTAAATGCATCTCAAGTTGACTCTTTGCTAAGAATACTTAGCTTATATCTTGAGGCAACGGGATATACTTTTCATGACCTTAAAGGAATTCACCCTTCTATGTGTATGCATCGTATTTTGACGTTAGATGACTATAAACCCTCAATTGAGCATCAAAAGAGATTGAGCCCTAAGATACATGATGTGTTAAAGAAAGAAATTTTAAAATTGTTTAAGGTTAACATTATCTACCCTATCTCTGATGGTGAGAAGGTATGTTCGGTCCTTGTTGTCCCTGAAAAGGGGGGAATGAAGGTTGTAAGGAATGAAAATAAAGAACTTATACCTACTAGGACAGTTACTGGTAATGCTTCGCTGCATTTTAACGATGCATTATAGCTATTTTTTTCGATTTTATTGAGGATATAATGGAAGTCTTTATGGATGATTTTTCTGTATATGGTAGAACTTTTGAACATTACTTGAATAATTTGTCTAAAGTCTTGCAAAGATGTGAAGATACAAATTTCGTCTTGAATTGGGAAAAGAATCATTTAATGTACATGAGGCATTGTTTTAGGCCATATTATTTCAAATAGGGGCATTGAAGTTGACGTGGCAAAGGTAGAGGTAATTGAGAAATTACTACTAGCTTCTTCTGAAAAGAGTGCAAGGAGTTTTCTTCGATATGATGGTTTCTGCCGACGGTTCATAAAAGATTTTTCGAAAATTGCAAAACCTCTCACCGATTTGCTTGTCAAAGATGTGCCCTTTGAATTTAATGAAGAATGTTTTAGTGCCTTTCACAAGTTAAAGGAGGCCTTGATTTCTGCCCCAATTATGCAGGCCCCTAATAGGGAGTTACCTTTTGAGGTTATGTTTTGACCATCACCTTAGATATGAGTTGTTTGTTTAATGATTCTTGGCATGAGTATTTTTGCATATGAAATTCCAAGAGCCAGATGAGCTTTGTCCTATGAGATTTTGAACCTGCATAGACTAATTCATCGTTTTAGTCTCATGTTTCCTTTCATGTGTGACTCTTTCTATATTTCAAGTCTCTAGAACTTGCTTTGGCTCTTATCACATTTAGCATGCATATTTAGGCAATATGATTGAGCCATTCCTTGACTTTATAAGTTACCAAATAGCCACCTTTATGTGAATGATTTATCCCTTGCTACCCCTTTAAGCATTTACCGTGTTTATTGACGAGAACCTATATTATTATCTTTGGCCACACACACATGCCTTACCCTTGTAGCCAAGGCTATAGAGTTTTCATAATTCATTGGGAGTAGTTTGTAGATAGTAACCTTTTATAGATATTATGGTTTGGTTGGATATGATAAGGGATTCATGCATTGTTTTTCCCTTCAAAGTCAATTGGGTCATATTTTGTGAGTTGCAAGAAAGGTGTTGCAAGCGCATATTCTCCTTTACCATTATCCTCCTCTTAAAGAAAAAAAAGAAGAAAGAACACACCAAAGGTGTGTAAAATAAAGTGTGTATGTGTTGGAAAAAAAAAACAAAGAGGGAAAAGGAAGGAAAAAAAAAAATGATGCAATAAGAGGATTTGGCATTGGTTATGTATTTTTTAGGCACTTTTTTCTTGTGACAATCACTTGTGGATGTTGTTGATATTTTAAGGAGTACGTTTACTTGGAATATGATGGTTTAAGTTCTTAGTCTTTGGCTTTTAGCTCCACAAATCTCAAGATATTTGTTCCCTCCTTATCTTTACCCATTTGCCCTATTACGACCCTTAAAAGTCCTTATTATTTCCTTGTGTGTTTTGCATTATAGTTGTGGCAAACTGGAGAATCTTATCAAGCTTATCGTTGATTTGGTTCTATGAAATTAGACTTGAGAAAACCGCATTTTATTTTAAACATGTGAGTGCTGAATGTCTCATTCCTAAAGTGAGGTTCTATTGGTTCTTCTAGCTCTACCTATTGTAATATGTTGATATGATTTTTCAAGTTGATTTGAGTGATTACTTTAATATTTTGATAAGATGGTTCTTAATTTTTCAAAAATGTCCTTCTCTTATCTGTTTATAAAATTTTTTCATCACTTTTAGGCTAAACCTCTTCGGTTGATTTGATTATTGATGTTGCTGCTAAGGTCTTCCAGAGGAGGTTATTCATATTTTTAGTCTTAATTTCATAATTGCTTACAGACAAGCAATTGTTTAAGCATGAGGGAGTTTGATAAGTCCTTAAGGTGCACTCTATTTTGAGATCATTTTGTACCATTTTGAGGAAGAATTATTAGTTTTATGCTATATTATGCACTCGTTTGTCGATTTTACGATCGGTTATGGTTCTTTTCTGAGTCTTGCAGGTTATGGACCATTTAACCCCAAAATTAACCACAATTGAGTGTAGTTTGGCTCCCCACAGATAGCTCCAAGTCACTATGCCTGTGGAAGGAAGAAAGAAGAAAGAGTATCGAGATAGAGCTGACCACGTGGTAAAGGCCACTGTTCGTGGTGAGGCCACAACCACATGCCTGTTCATTTTCCTTTATCATGTAGCTGACATTGATCGAGTTCTTCTTTAAATAAGACCATTTTCACAGTGGAGAAGACACACACAATAGAAAAGAGAACTCCTTCTCTCTAGTTTTTCCATTCTTTTCCTTTTTTCTAAGTTTAGTTTAGATTTCTAGTAGTTTTAAATGTGAGTATTGAAGAAATGCTTAATGTTTTGGAGCCCTTGCAAATCTGGGAGACCCTTGAAGGATCTTCAATTGTGCTAATTTTTCTTCTCCTAAACCCTGTTTAGTTTTGTTAATTTAAACATGTTAGAGTAGTTTTCTCAATCTAGGGATCATTAGCCAAGTATTGATGGTGGAATCTCTCATCTTTATCTAGCTGTACTTGTTCTTGATTGGAATTGATTGAATTTTATCTTGTGCGTAAAATTGTTGTGATTGAATTTTGGCGAAATTCATTTGCTAATTCTAAATATTTAAGTGAAAGGTGAAACTTGCTATTTGATCAACCAGATAGGACTTGACTTAGCAATACTTGGAAGAGATTTTCTTGTTTAGAGGACCCCTTTAGTGATCAAAAATCTATAATTTAGACTAAACAGGGACATTTGAAAGAATGATTGGTTAGTATAGGCAATTTAGTTTATTTTGAAAGAAGATTGAATTCTAAGTGCGATTGCAGCCCTTTCAATCTCCCATTATAGATTAAGTACATGATGTATTTCATTGATCCATATCTTTATAAGGTGAATCAAATCCCTAGATGTTTTAAATTGATTGAATTTTCTAATTAGGTTATAGTGTCAAACTCTCTATTGAAATTGCTTGCTTAGCACTCTCACAGGACTAAACTCAATAGATTATAATTCCTTTCTGTGGGAATGATATTTTTGGCATTCAAAGAGACCTAGAAGCCGTCTAGTGTTCTAACACTTTGATAAATGCTTACCCTATAGGTTATTTTAGGGTCGTTTTGCTGCATTTTTAGGGAGAATTATGAACTTCATATTATCATCTACACTCATATTCCCGTTTTATGCTTGGGTATTATTCTTTCTGTGTTTTGCAAGTTTTTAAACCTTTTTGTCCTTGCTTAACCCCAATTAAATATGATTTGACTCCCTACCAATGCCCCCAAGTCACCATGCTCGTGGAGAAAAAGAAAAGCCAGTGAATTTTGAGACAAAGGCAACCATGGATGCTCTGTGGTAAAGGTTATGGTTTGTGGTGAGCTTGAAATTGCTTGCCTCTTTGTCTTCCTTCATGTTGTGGCTAAGGACTGCCGTGTTCGTGCTGAAAAGGGGTTTCTTGGTTGTAGATGAAAGAGAGCCAAAAAATCTGTCTGTCATCTTTATCTCATTTCTATCATTAGTTTTAGGATTTCTAAGTTTTCTTTAGTGTAAGAGAGGGAATTGAAGATTGGCACTTGGAGGCCTGGAGATTGGGAAACCATTGAAGATCATCATTGTTACTGAGCTTCCTTTCCCTCCAATCTCTTCTTAAATTCTTGTTTCGGTGTTGTTAACTTCAATTATGTGTGAGTAGTTTTATTCAATCTAGGGACTTGTTAGCCAAAGTATTAATGTTAGATCTTTAATCTTAATTACTTGTGCTTTTTGTAGATTGGCTTGATTGAATTCTATCTTATGAATGAACTAGTGTGAGTAAATTTTTATCGAGATTTGTTTGCTTATACTAGATAGTTGAGTGATGTACAGAAAGGAAGAACTCACTATTAGAACAAGTAGTTAGAACTTAATTTAACGATTCTTAAAAGAGAGTTATTTGTTGAGAGGAAATCTTAGCAATCAAAAATCTATAACCTAGACTAAAAATAAGGACATTTGAAAGAATGTTGATTGGATTAGTCTAGGCAATTTAGTTTGTTTTGAAAGAAAAGATTGAATTTTTAGTTCGATTGTGATCCTTTGAATCATCTAGATCTAGGTAAAGTGCATATTTAAGTCCAACGATCCAACTCTTTACTAGGCAAAGCAATTCCCTAGATGTTTTTAATTTGATTGAATTTCCCAATAGTTAAATAGTGATAGTTGAAACAATCCATTGGAATTTGTTTGGTTATCCTTTTATAATAGGTGAAAACTCAATATATTATATTTGGTCTCTGTGGGAACGATATTAAAACTATACTACAACACCCATGCACTCGCGATAGTGTCACACTTCATCCTCGTTCAGAGTAAATTGAATCTTCTAACTCCATATGTCATAGTTAGTCCTATCCCACTTTTCATTGGTAAGCAAACTAGTAATCTTATTTTAATTGCGATATCTAGAAGTATATATTACATTAGGCATATTTTTAAATAATTAAATTATCAAAAGCTCCATTATTTATGTCGTATGATCGACAATTTTGTTAAGCTATTAATCATCACATGCAGACACAAATTAGGATCTCTATAATTTAGTTTATCACACTTTTCTATGAAACAAAACTTATGGAGAGCATAATTGTTAAACTAATTAATTCTTTTAGAAATATCACAAAGATATTCCACCTAATCATGTAAAACAAATTCACATGAAATTATATTATGTGAAATGAATTTAAATAATTATGGTAACATGTTACATGTTCATCTTTTAAAACTCTACTTAATGACATGTAATACACAATTATATATAACCAATTAGAAATTCAATTCGTTATATAAAACACATTTATATAATAATATGAAACATTATTGCGAAACATATTCAGTATAAAATAAATTTATATAGACATAACCACATGTTGAAAAACTTAATGCAACTCACATAATATCATATAAAACACATTTATATAAATTTACTAAATTATAATGGACATGAAACATATTTAGGTAACAATTCGTATAAAATATATTTATGCAACACAACATGAAACATATTCAAAGATTATTCATAAACTGTAAAACACATTCATCATATTATAAATTTAAATTTCATGAAACAAATTCATAAAAATACTGCTTAATTACATCATAAAACACACTTATGTGATAACATGAAATGAATTCATATTCATTAATTTGGGTAAGAGTAAAATGTTGAAATAATCAACAAATTTACAATAGCTAATGTAATCAATATATATATATATATATATATATATATATATATATATATATATATATATATATATATATATATATATATATACATATATACATATATACATATAATGCAATTATATAATACCAATAAATAATAATTTACATGAAACATATCCATGTAACAAAAGATTATATAAACTAAAAAATATTTGTATAACATGACTTGCAAAGTGAAACACACTTGAATATTATTTGCAAATAATTATATAGAAAACATCCATATAATATCACAGAAATGAAGCGAATTCAAATAAAACTTCTGTATATAACACTAAATATGAAAGAAACTCAAATATTGCTCACAAATTATTACATAAATGTATTCTTATAATATTGCAAAATTTAAATTATATGAAATGTATTCATATAATACTACTCGATCATATACTATAGGATTACAGCACAATTATGAAGTAATATAAAACGAATTCACAATAAAATTTAAAAAAATCTTGAGCAGACCTACACAAACAACATCAACCATTCGATCCATAAGCAACAGTAAAAGAATTAATGTGGTTGCAGATAAAAATAAAGTACCCTACCTAAAAGAAAGAGGCCGCGGTTCATGAAAACTAGGCATACCACTCCACCGGGTCTCTTTCTAAACTCTTTCTATCTCCAACTTTTTAACTTCGCTCTCTAGCCCAGAATGGAGCTCACAACTCCTTATCATAGGACTGTCACCATGAAAGCTCCTTTGGAGCTCTGCCCTTCCACTAGCCTCCTCTACTCCATGGTGGTCCACACGGTGTGGCCACAGTCACTGCAATGCCACCTAGGCACTCATATGATGAACGCACCTCACCACCGCCCTCCGCCTCTAATTGAAGGCCCGTAGCCTCAGATCTCACTAAACCAATGCTTCCAGGCCATAGATCAACCACCAATGAGCTGAAGTACAGCATCCACGTGCCCAAAGCAGTTCTCATGCGGCAGCGTGTGCGTTATTCTCGGTGGCATACAGCAATGTTGTCATAGTTTCTTTGGCGATTTCGAGTAGATCATCATGTTGATGAGGCGGTGGAGGAAGAAGGTAGCCCAAGGAGACCTTCTTCAGCAGCGCGTGTGATAAGTGCTTAATGTATACATCATTTTAAGGCTATTTTGCCACATTTTTTAGGAGAATTACGTGTTTTGAGTGATAATTTATACTCCTATTCTCGATTTATGTTTGGGTATAGTTGTTTAATATGATTTACAGGATTTTAGGACTTTTTATCCAGCATTGGACCCTTATTGGACATATTTTAACCTTCCTCATGGACACCCGTGGAGTAAGAAAAGAACAGAAAATCGGTTCCAGGTTAAACCACGGTCGGACCGTGGTGTCTGCCACGAACCGTGGTGAGAGGTGAAACTGTTTCCTCTTCGTTTTTCTTCAACTGTGTGGCTGATAACGTCTCAGTTTTTCTATAAAAGGGCGTCATGCAGCAGAGATAAGCAAGCAAGGGTAGCCTAGTTTATCTTCTTCCTCAAATTTTTGTTCTTTTAGTTTAGATTCTTAGTTTGATTATTGTTTTAGTGAGAAATCTTGAGAGTGTGTGCTTGAGTTTGAGGCGGTTTGAAGCCCTTGGTTGAACGTTATCTCAATCAAGGCCTTCCTCTTAGATTGTGCCAAAACATTGGTTAGTTGTTCAATCTTTTATCATGTGTGAGTAATTTTATTTTGTCTAGGGATTCAATAGTTTATAAAAGTGTAGTTGAATCATGATTTAATCTATAAAATTATGTTTATTTCATGATTGGTTTAATTTCGTTCTATCAGGTGATTATGATGTTGTGAGTGGATTTTTTGCCAAAGTTTGCTTGCACACCAGAAATAATTGAGTGAAAAACTAAAAGATGACATTTGATTGTTAGACTGTTTGATAAAACCTTATATAACATCGTCTCGAAAGCAAGATTTGCATGTTAGGAGGACATAAAGTGTAATCGAAGACGTTTAACTTGGATTAAGACAAATTAGTTTAAAAGAACGACTTTTGCTTAGTTTAGGCAAATTTGGTTGAGTTCAAAAGAATAGACTAAATTTTTTTGGATAGATTGTAGATTCTCGAAATTAACTGATTAGAGAAAAGCACATCCTTATCATTTTGATCGAATCAACTTTCATAGCTACATGAATTCCTAGGAATGTTTCCTTAATTGATTTTAAAAATTAGCGACTTAGAAGTTGCCTAATTGAACCCTCTTGAATTAAAATTTTACTTAGCATATTTTGGATAGACAAAAAATTTATAGACTCCATTGGTCCTTGAGAAGCGATTTTTTTATGCATACTACGACTACCCGTGTGCTTGCGGTAGTGGTCAAGTTGTTGGTGCTATTGCTGTGGACTAATCTATTAACTATTGAGTGAATCTTATGAAAGTGACTAAGTATTTTATTATCTTTTACTTTTATTATTAATTTCTTATTTAATTGCGTTAGTAGTGTTGGTGATAGTGTTTGCAGGTCCAATCTTGTACAAACCCGATCCCAAGATTGAAAGGACTTTCCGCTTAAGGAGGAATATGCAAAGAATTGAACAACAAAGATGCGAGTTAAGAAGGAATTCAACAAACATGGCGGGAGGAGAAGGTGACAAAAGAAGGACACTTCGGGATTTCATTACCCCTGGAGTCCAAGGGATCGCCTCAAGCATCACTTGCCCTAGTGTTGATGCTACCAATTTCGAGCTCAAACCAGCACTCATCTCTATGGTGCAACAATCCCAGTTTGGAGGAACTCCTTTGGAAGACCCGAATCTGCACCTCTCGGTCTTTTTAGAGCTTTGCGACACATTGAAGTTTAATGGAGTCTCGACTGATGCCATCCGATTGCGCTTATTTCCCTTTTCGTTCAGAGATAAAGCAAGGGCTTGGTTACACTCTTTGCCATCAGGATGTATTACCACTTGGGATGAGTTAACAAGAGCCTTCCTTGCCAAGTTTTTTCCTCCGAGCAAAACGGCCAGCTTAAGGAATTAAATCACCAACTTTGCGCGAAAAGATGAAGAGACGCTCTATAAATCCTAGGAGCGGTTTAAAGATTTACTGCGCTCATGCCCCCATCATGGTCTTCACCATTGGATGATTATCCAAGTTTTTTTATAATGGTGTGACCCAATCTGTAAGATCTACTATTGATGTGGTAGTAGGAGAAACCTTGATGAACAAAATTAAGGATGAAGCCTACAACTTAGTTGAGGAGATGGCACTTAACAATTTTCAATGGTCCACAGAATGAGGCCAACCCAAACGAGTTAGAGGTAAGCTTGAAGTTGATGCGCTTGCTTTACTTTCTGCTAAAGTAGATGCCATGACAAAGATTAGACCGAATGAATGTTAATGCTGTGAATTCTACTGCCCCTTCCCTTTGTGAAATTTGCAGTTCTATTGGGCATGTGACATTAAATAGTCAAGTAGAGAGCCCTTTTTTCCAAGACTTTAGTGAAGTTAACTATGTTCAAAACTTCAACCCGAGACCGGCCAATTACCCTTACTCTAGTACCTACAATCTGGGTTGGAAGAATCACCCAAATTTCTCATACAGGTCTAATCCAAACCCTTTGAATATGCCCCCAATGAATGCTAGACCACATGCTTATTTCCAATGACCTCATTTCCCTTCTCAAATACGCTAAAAGTCCAATTTAGAAGCAATGATGGAATTATGGCATAACAAAAACAGGATGAGTGTATTAAGTAATTAGCCTCAAAGATTGATGTGCTTATAACTCATAATAAGATGTTAGAAGCTCAGATTACCCAAAAAGCTAGCTTTTCATCTACGCCCCTAGATAGACTTCCTAGCACCCAAAGCTAACCTTCGAGAGCAATGTAACTGTGTCACCTTGAAGGAAGAAGTAGAGGATTTTACTGACCCTAAGGATGCACCAATGGAAGAAGGTAGGGACATAATCACGGCTGGAAGTAAGGAGAGGAATGATGGTGGCAAGACTACCACTTTTATAGAGAATAACACTATAGAGATCCCCATAATTTTTCCACCTAAGCTCCCTGACCCAGGTAGTTTTTCTATCCTCTGCATTGTAGGAATAGTGGAAATTGACAGAGCTTTAAGCGATCTCGGTGCAAGGGTCAGTATAATGCCATATTCTTTGTTTTATAAGCTTTACCTAGAACCATTACAAGCCGCACCCTTTTCATTACAATTAGCAGATAGTTCTGAGACATAACTCATAGGCAGATTGGATGATGTGGTAGTTAATATAAGAGATATTTGGGTATTGGAGGACTTTATCATAGTAGATATGCCCGAGACCGATGATGCTCAAATTATCCTAGGTCAGCGCATTTTGGCTATAGCTGGTTGCCACATTAATGAAAGAAAGGGGCGAAATACTTTTTAGATAGAAAGACGCTATGCTGTGTTTTATCATATGAAGGAGAAAGTAATTTCTCCTTATTCTTCTTTATTGGATGATTTTTCCCCTTTCTCTGAGATTGACATGGAGGATGTCTTGAATTGTGAAGATCCTCCTGACTTTGATTGAATTTCTCATGAGGACCCCGACCAAAGGTATGTTAAGATGGAGTTTGCTGCTCCTATGCCACCTAACATGCTTAAAGTTGAGGCCAATATTTCTAATGAGTCCTCTATGAGCGACTATTGTAGGTTTGCCTAGATTGTTCTTTCTTTGCCCCCTATGGAAGGCTTTGATGTAGATTTTGATTTGGGGGTTGAACAAGTCAATAGTAGCCTGTCTAATGGGCTACGAATGCGCTTTGTTTTGTACGCCGATTATGCGTTATGGCGTCACATTATGAAAATGAAGGAACTTCAACATGAGCTTTTGCGATGGTACCTTCAACTAAAGAAGTTTGACTATGTGGTCCGTGATAAAGTCAATGTCCATACACTTACCAATCTGGAACAAGAATAAAAGAAGGATTAAGCTCTTGACCTTAAAAGAGTGCTCCGTGGGAGGCAACCTAAACTCTTTTCCTTTTTTTTCCTTTCTTCCTCAACTTTGATTTTTGCTATTTTTGTAGTTTGAAGAACAAAAGGGAGAAACACAAAAAAATATGGAATAAAATGTTTGGCACCACGGCTAGGGTACCCAGCGCCGCAGCCGTGGGGTGCGAACCCAGGAAAAAAATAACCGGGACTAGCAGACACCACGGACGGACCATGCTGAATGCCACAGTCCGTGGTATCCTATCATGGCCCATAGTCTAGGTCTTGGACTGTGGTGCCTTCTCACTTTCCCTCACAACTTCATCTTCTTCACGACACTCTCTCTCTCTACCTCTGTTTTTCGAGCAACTTAAGGGACTTTGCTTACTAGTTTTATTTTTCAATCCCTGATCTAACCCCCCAAAAGTAGTAGCACAAAGCTTGTAACTAACAATAAGAAGTTAATAGGAATTATTAATAAATAATTAATCATACCATAACCACCCATTTAATGAGGGTTGTCAATGTGACCATTACATCCAATCAACATTAATTAAAGTAGAGGTTAATGATAGCTTACTTGAGAAGGTGATCATTAAGAATGAGCATGGGTCATTAATTAAACGGAGGGTAATAGTTAACTGGAATCCTATCAAGTTCTTAAATTGTAAGGGCCACGGGCACACGATAGGACAATGCAAGAAGAATCAAAGTACTTGGGTGTAGAGGCAATTAGTTTACAAATTGGATTTGAAGTGATAGATGAATAGAAACAGCAGAAAAATAGCATAGACACTGAAGAACTTGTTCTAATTACCTAAACTTTACCACCTACTAGAGCTTCTGATTGTGAACAAGATATTGGTATAGTGTGGAATATTTGTGGTAGCTATATCCATTCTTGAAAATGGTTAGCAGCATCGCTTCGAATATAAAAGTGCTAGTAAAGGGGGTTCTCTTTGCAAAGAATCGTTACACAACCCAAAAAAAAGGAGCTTGGATATGGTTTACTGGAAATAAATTAGAAGTGAGAATGTAACCAAAGCATATGGGAATTTGTATAAAGAATGAGGTCATGTTGTGAACAATAGTGAGCATCCAAGATATAGAGTTTGGATTTTTGGAATAAAGATCGTGGATATAGTGATTCCATACTTAATAGTATAATTTATAGATTGTAATCCATATGGAGGGATTTATAGTATTGATATAATCTTTATCCATAGTTATAAGGAGTATATTAATGGAAGTAATTTATAGGTAGATTTAAACCATTTGGCCCTTGGTTGTAGTAAGTCTTGGCTTATCCTTGGCAATTTTGATAACGTCCAGTGCATTGAAGACAAAATTAAAGAAGTTCTAATTCACCTCCTGATTATGCCAATTTTTATTAGTATATTGAAAATTGTGGCATAGTGGAGCTAAAATAGATTGGACAACACTATACTTAATGTAATAACCATATGGATGGTATAAGTTCTAAAATTAACAGAGCCTTTAGAATGAAGCTTGGATTGATAAGTTTGAGCTGTTTATGTTCACTTCTTTTCCTGATGGATGTGTTAGACCATGCTCTAACCTATGTTCGAGTAGATGCTAGAAGGCACAAAAGGAGGCGGAGGTTCACAAACTTCAATGTGTAGGCTTCTTCTCCAAATTTTGAAGGAATTGCTAATGAAACATGTAAGAAATCAAAAGATTCACGGCTAAATAATGTTTTAATTGTGCAGGAAGTTGCAAGCATTATAGCACAAATTAAAGAAATTAAATAATGATGAGTTTCATATGGTGGGTATGCGTGTTAAAAAGTTAAGAGCCTACTACATCAAGTACAACATGCACTACCTCAAATGGACTCATTCAATACTGAGCTACAAAATCAAGAGAGATACATTCTAATCGAACTCAGTATCAAGAATGATGCAATGATCTGTTTTTAAGATAGAAAAAAGCAGTAAGGTTGATTGGATTATGTATGGTGACTAGGTTACAAAGCTATTCTATTTCTTCTTGGGGGAAAAAAAAAACTGCTGGAATTGTGTGATTATTATGAGAGATGAGATTGATGTGGTAAGAACATATATGAGATTAAAAGAGTTTTTCTTAGATTTTATAAACTACTCCTATGCTCATCTTCGACTACAATAAGGATAGTAAATCCTCAAGCTATTGAAATAATGATATGCTAAACATAGAGTTTCAACTGTAATTAATTAAAGCCTTCTCTCCTTATGTTAAAGAGGCTATGTTTGCAATTAATTAACACAAAAGCCTAATGCTAATTGGTAAGTAGCTTTTTCTAAGAAAGCATGATGACACATTGCTAGAAATGCTATCATTCAAGCAATATTGGATTTTTTTGGTAGTGAAATTTAAATCCCATTAAGCAGTTGAATCCTATAATGTTGACATTGGTCCCCAAGGTGAGCAATCCCCTAGCAACCTCTGAGTTTCATCCGATTAGCTATTGCAAAACCATCTATCAGGGTGTTCTAAATAAGATATGTAGGAATTAGGGTTTAAATTTCACTCATACATGAGAATAAGGGATCATATGTGGCTGGTTGAAATATAATAGAGAAATGGTTCTAGCATTTGATTCATTTATATAAAAGGAAAAATGCACTTCCAAGGTGTTTAATAAAACTTGACTTGTAAAAAGCACATGATTCCATTTCTTGGAAGAGTTTGGGTTCGCTTTTGGAAGCTGCACCTAGATTATCTTGCTTGATGATGATGGCCACCATGACCAACTTTACAATTAACCTAAACAGTGACATATTTGGAAGCTCTAACAGTGCTAAGGGGATTAGACAGACCGACATTACTTTTTTGAGAATAAGAACAAAGGCTTAGGCACTACACTTTACATAAAAGGACAAATTTAGGTAACTTATGCTTTGTGGAAGACTCAATGATATTTTGCAAAGGTGTGATACATTCAATTGCCATGTGATTTCCTTACATTACAATATTGGTTGCCATTCGAACTAAGTCAATGGTGTGCATCAATAGGGTGCGTGTAGCTACTAGAGATAGTACTCTTGAGGACATGCTTTTGTAATGGAGATTCCTAATCAAGCACCTTGAAATGTCATACCTCCTCCAAAAATGGAATGCCATTGAATGTTATTAGTTGGAGGAAATAATAACAACAACTTACAGATGATCATTATAAGGAATTCTTCTTATACAACAAATGTCCACATCATTAAATCCTTGCTACTATACTCTAAATTGAAATTTAGTAGTTATTAATATTCATGATCCCTTAAGCAGTAATCAAATAGATTTAACTAGTAGGAGATTTTGGTTAGGAGATGGGGACAAGAAATTGGTATCCTTGTGGCTTGGAGTAATGTATATGGACCAATTAAAGAGGGTGGGCTAAACATTAAATGTTGTATGAATTTGCATCTGGCTACAATGGGAAAGCTCATATTGGTTATGTCATATATAAATGGTGTGCTTTTGGTGAAGTGGATACACAAGGGTATTAAAAGAGCAAGAGCTTTTGGGATTCCAATCCCTCTAATTGTGTACGAAAGTGTTGTTTAAGACTTAATAAGATTAAGGAGAAATTGAGAGTATGCCATATTAATGGAGCATGACAGAACATTGTTGATGCCAAATATACTATACAATCATACTACAAATGGCTTATAGAAAAGAAACCAAAATTTAGATGTTGGAGAATTGTCTAGTCTCTAGTCCTTGATCCTAAACATGGGTATATAATGTGCTTGCTAATACAAGGTATATTATTAATTAGAGAAAGGCTAATGCATTTGGAAATGTAAATATCTGAAATGCAGTGTATATTTTTTGCATATGAGAACAAAAACAACTGGGATCATAGTAGATGAAATTGGATGCAATCGAAAATATCAAAAAATGAGATAATAAGCAAGATAAATAAAATCAACACCAGAGCACCAAAATCTACATAGAAAACCTTAATCGGGAAAACTCAAGGACGGGGATGATCGAAAAATTCACTATGAGATTAGAGAGTACAAATTGATCTCAAAGCACTGTGATTGAGAAAGAGATCAACTAGGTGATTACAAATTCACTTAAAATACTCTCACAAATCTAAGAAAGATAGTGAATAAATTTTGGTGTGGAAGAATAATGGTGATGAAGATTCTTAATCATAAGGATGATCAAGCTTGATCATGATGAGGATGATGAAGCTTGATGATGAGATGATGAAGCTTGATGAAGATATAGCCCTCAATAATATCACAGCTCTCTCTAGCAATAAAGACATAATTATGCCAACACTAATGCCAAGAAAAAGATCAAAACAGACCAGAAAAATACATCCCAAGAGTCACTCAAGCATCACAGACCGTGGCTTAATTGCCAGGAGCCGTGGGCCTGGTCATGGAGGCCCTATGGACCTGACTGGAGTGAAACCAAGCAAAAAGATGGTGGGTTGACTTAGGTGAAAGCCTGTTGGGAGTTGTTGATTGACTGTGCTGAAGACTAAAAAAGAGGCTGTTGTTAGGCCACGAGAGGAAGCCCACGAGCTTGTGGAGAATAAGTTAATATGGGTCAATGCACTAAGGCCACTGACGGGCCACGTCTGGGCCTAGTCTTTCGTGGTAGCGGCTGGAAAGAGAAGGGCGTTGGGCCATAAGCATAGTAAAGGCTGAGCCCCCCCGCCTTTCTTCTTTTTCTTGTCTTAGCCCAATTAAATCACCAAAGGTTATTAATATTTTGGGCCATTTCTCGACAGCCTCTACCTTAGACTAAAAATCTTTAATGTTCGATGCTGCCATGAAACCCCAAAGGGTAGAGATCCAGAGGGCAGAGCCCGGAAGGGCTATTATAAGTTATGAACTCCGAGTAAGTACATACAATGCTGAAACTTAATAATAGGAAGTTGTTTGGTAAGCAGATCTGCAAGATTATCCAATGTATGAATTTTCTTCAGAACAACTTCCCTTACAGCAATGACATGTCAAATAAAATGGTACTACACTGATGTGCATGGTCTTAGAATGATAAGCATCATTCTTGGTAAGATGAATTACACTTTGGCTATCAAAAAATACAATAGTAGTTCCTAGAGCAATACCAAGCTGAATAAGAAGACCTTATAACCATATAGCTCCTTTGTCACCTTCAGTTGCAGCCACATATTCGGTTTTAGTAGTAGATAAAATTGCGATAGATTGTGAGGATGCTTTCCAAGAGATAGTTGCATATAAAGTAAAGATGTAACCAGAAATAGAATACCTATGGTGAAGATCATCATCATGATCAAAGTCAACATATCTAACAACATCTAGAGTTGTAGACTTGGATGTATCACGCACCAAACATTTATTAAGAGAACCCTTCGCATAACGAAGAATCCATTTCACAGCATCCCAATGATCCTTACCAGGATTATGGATAAAGTGGCTCATAACACTAACTGCATATGATAAATTAGGTTTAGCACACACCATAGCATACATGAGACTACCAACTACACTAGAATGTATAACATGAGATGTCTTCTCTATTTGCTCCACATATTTAAGATAAGAATTAGATGACAACTTGAAATGAGCAGCTAAAGGAGGATATATGGATTTACCATCACTTCTATTGGACCTATCAAGTACTTTTTCAAGATACTTCTTTTAAGATAACTAGAGCTTACCAGCCTTACAATCCCTATGTTTCTCCTTACTAGGAATCTTCTTAGCTGCACCAAGGTCCTTTATTTCAAACTCATCACCAAGTTGAGATTTTAACTTGTTGATCAAGCACTTATCCTTAAAAGCATTGAGCATGTCATCAGCATATAATACTAAATGAATGAAGGAACCTTCCAATTGTTAAAAATAGACACAATTATCATAATGACATGGTGTATAACCTTGTCTAATCATAAAGGCATCAAGCCTCTTGTACCATCATCGCAGCAGTTGTTTATGGCCATATGGAGACTTTTTCAAGTAACAGATAAGATTCTCCTAACCAAGAACCACAAATCCCTTAGGTTGTTTCATATAGATCTCTTCCTCCAACTCTCCAAGGAGGAAAGCTGTTTTAACATCTAATTGATCCAACTCTAAATCAAATAAATCAACTATAGCAAGTAGCACTCCAATAGAAATATGATGAACTATAGAAGAGAATACTTCATTAGAGTCAATGCTTTCCTTTCAGTGGCAACCACGAACAACCAAATGTGCTTTCCACCCTTCATCTTCAACCCCGAGGATGCCTTTTTTCTGCTTGTATATCCGTTTTGCAATGGTGGCTTTTAGAATGTTAACGCCCAATTCTCGTTTTTATACAAACTCTCTATATCTTCTTGCATTGCTATGAGCCAATTTGAAGAGTTAGGACAATAGATAACCTCTGAGTAAGTTGAAGCTTCAACACCTTCGAAAGTCTCTTGTGCAATGGTAAGAGCATATGTAATCAACTCGCTCTCATCATTGGTTGTATAATGAGCTGGCTTTTTGATTGTTCTCCTCAGTCTATCACAAGCAATAGAATATAAACCCTCTACCTAAGGCTCATCAAAACTTGAGGTATTCAGATTTGGCTCATCAATATGGACCTCATCGCTAGAATGAGGTAAAGAGGATGTAGTACCTCCACCGTGAGTAGGAACTTCTAGCTCCGCTTTACCACTGGTATCATGTTGATCATCTGCACCATTAGAAGACATTGTAGAGTCTTTTCAAGGAGAAAACATAACAGGCACATTAAATATAACATCCTGACTTTGAATGACTTTCTTAGAACCAGGACACGATAAATGATATCCTTTGGACTCGGATGTATAACTGAGAAACAAGCACTTAATAGCCCTAGGAGTTAGCTTGCCATCATTGATATGAGCATATGTAGGACATCTAAATATTATTAAAATAGAATAATCAACAGGATTGCCTAACCAAACTTATTTAGCAATTTTGAAGCCGTAAAAATAGCCTCGACCCAAAAATCATGACAGTGCCAAAAATCGACATTGGAGAGCATACAATGAGCTCTCTCTAGAAGGATCTAGTTAATACATTCGGCAATATATTTTTGTTGAGGTTTCCCAACTAAGTTTTGTGTCTAGCAATGCCTTGAATCGCACAAAATTCATTGAAGTCTGACTCACAAAACTCTAGACCATGATTGGTCCTAAGCTTTTTTATTTTCTTCGCAGTCTAGTTCTCAACAAGGTCCTTGAATTTTTTAAACATAGCAAATGCTTCATTTTTATGTCTCATGAAATAAACCTAGACCTTACGAGAGAAATCATCCAGAAAAGTCAACGCGTAGCGTTTTCCTTCAAAAGAAGGAACTCTATAGGGACCCTATAAATCAGAATGAATATAATCTAGGATACCCTTGGTATGGTGTTTTGCAATAAAAAAACAGACCATCTTTTGCTAACCAAAAACAAAATGATCACAAAGTCACGTTTCGACACCAAGAAGACCTCTCTTGCTTAGGATAGTCAAGCCTTTCTCGCTCATATGGCCCAGACGAGCATGCCACAATTGAGTGAGATCGACATTAGATAAGGAGGTGGTGTCAGCTTCAGAACCTATCATTCTAGGGCCTTGTAGGATGTAGAGACTACCATGTCTTACACCTTTCACTAGAGCAAGTACACCTTTGGAGGCTTTCAAAACTCCACCTTCAGCTGAATACCTGCAACCATTAGACTCAAGTGTACTAAGTGGAATAAGGTTGAACATCAAATCTATAATATGATGAACATTTGTCAAGGTCCTCACAATACTGTCATGGGTTTTGATTGAATGGTGTAAATACAAACCACATTACATTTAGAATTATTGCCCATAAGTGTGACACGTGAATCTAGTAGCTCATATATTAAAAAACAGTCCATATGGGGACATACATGATATATGCAGTCATAATATAAAACTCACTCAATTGCATACCTATATTTAGAGGTGGTCACATGCAATACATCATCATCTAACTCAGAATCAACAATGAAAGCTTCAATGGATGTTTGAGGTTGTTTATTCTTTTCCACTTTCTCCTTTTTATTTTTCAAGCTATAACATTCATAAACTAAATGCCCTTTCTTCTTACAATACTTGCAACATTTGTTAAATTTATGTCCCCTAGACTTTGAATGGGAGTTTCTCCTATTTGTGCATCCTTTTCCAAAAGGGTTGTCTCTCACATTCAGACCCTCACCTTTGTCATTGGAACACATTTCAAGGTCAAAATTTTTGTTGGACAATAGATTAGATTTTACTTCCTCAACGGACAATGTCTCATTGTTATATATAACAATATTTCCTTGAAATGCTTATAAAAAGACGGTAATGACACTACTAGCAAAATAGCTTTGTCCTCATCCTTAATTTTGACATCCATATTTTCCAAATCAATAAGAATGGAATTAAAATCACCAAGGTGATTTTGAATAGGAGTACCTTTAGCTATAGAGAATGTGCACAAATGTGCTTTGAGATGGATTTTGTTAGTGAGACTTCATCATAGAGAATGCCTCCATGGAAGCCAAGGACTTGTCATGGTCGTGTTATAAAGGACCTCATAAAGGACATGAGATGCTAAACATAGTTGAATGGTGGAGAGTCCCTTGTCAAGATCCTTCCACTGCTTATCTGCCATGGACTTGGGCTTATTAGCTTTAACACTAAGAGCTTTCTTCAATCCGTTCTATGTAAGAATGACCATCATTTGGACCTTTCAAATGTTACAGCTTATCTTGCCGTCAAATTTACGAATATCGAACTTCGTGATGATTGCTATCCTTGATCCGAGCTCTAATACAACATGTCAGGATCAAAGTAGATGAAATTAGATGTAACAGAAAATATCAGAAAATAAGATAATAAGAAGATAAATAAAACCAACACCAACACACCAAAATTTACGTGCCAAACCTAAATCGGGAAAAGACCACAGGTGGTGGTGACTGAAAAATTCACTATGAGATTGAAGAGTACAAACGGATCTCAAAACTATGTGCTTGAGTAAGAGATCAATTAGGTGATTACAAATTCACTCAAAATACTCTTACAAATCTAAGAAAAGTAGTGAATAATTTTTGGTTAGGAAGAATAACAGTGGCGAAGATTCTTGATGATGAGGATAATTAAGGTTGATAATGGGATCATGATGCTTGATGAAGATATAGCCCTTAAATAATATCACAACTCTCTATAGCAGTAAAGGCACAATTATGCTAGCACTAATGCCCAAAAACAGATAAAAACGGACTAGAAAAATGCATCCCCAAGAGTCACTTTTGCACCACGGACCGTGGGCCTGGCCATGAAGGCCCTGTGGACCTAACAGGAATGAAACCGAACAAAAGATGCTTGGTCACCCTAGGTCAAAGCTTGTTGGGAGCTGATGATGGGATGTGCTGAAGACTTGAAAAGACGCTACTGTTGGGCCGTGGGAGGAAGCCCAGGTGCTGGTGGAGAATGAGTCAAAGCGAGTCAACACGCTGAGGCCACTGATGGGCTTCATCTGAGCCTAGTCTCACGCGGCAACGACTGCAAAGAGAAGGGCGTCGGGCCATGATCATAGCTGGGCCACTTATCGTGCATAAAAGCTGAGTTTCCCCCCCTTTTTCTTTTTTGTCTTGTCTTGGCCCAATTAAATCGACCAAAGGTTATTAATATTTTTGCGTCATTTCTCAACAAAAACCACTCCTCGTTTCTTCTTTCAATGTTCATTAGCTAGAAATTATTGGAGAAAGTGTGTCATTAGATAGGCATTAGTCATCCTAAAACCCTACACTAATTGGGTTACATGTTGCAAAAAAAGGATGGGATTGTAATAAGGAAACATGTAACATATGTAATCTTTTGTGTGTGTCTGTGTGTATATGCCACATAAGGATTTAAAGATGCGGAAGGCGTTCAATGGGAAAACATGACAAATATAGTTGACATTGCAGAGGCTTAAAATTGATAATAAAAGATCAATTGGACTATGCCTAAAAAAGAAACAAAAGAATAAGGATATGGCTCGGACAAAACAATTAAAAGCATATGGGAAACTCTCTTAAAAAATATAAGGGAGGAAACCGCTCTTAGAAAGTGGGTCACTTGTATAATTTTTTACTTAAATTTGATTAAAAAATATTATCATAGAGTTCTGCTCTTGGTGATTGAAGAAGGAATTCACCTTTTCATCAAGAAAGTATTGAGGTTATTAGAGCAGTTATAAGTTTTTAGAGATTACATAAGTTAATTAAATTTATAATAAGTGATGTGAAATTTTATACATATACAGCATGAGTGTCACAATGATCACAGTAATATAAGTTTTGTTGCAACTTTTTGTCAGACTATTAACATATTCTTCATGACACTTTACGGAAATGGTGGTTTAATAATTTCATTATATAGAATACTCTATTTAATGAGAAATTACACTTATTGTTTGTCATTCTCTACTTCTTATCATTATTGTATGTACCTTTTTTAAGTGCTGAAGTGTTCTTTGTCCCCTAAAGCCAAAGAATATGAAAGCATAGTACAAAAGGAGAAAATGCATTATCAACCATTTCTATGATAGTGAAACATCCTAGGACACATAACAAATTTGTTATCAAAGTAGATTGCGTATGTCATATATCGCTCATAGTTTCTTTGCCAAGAAAGCAATCAAAATTTTAATCAGCCATTTATTGACATCCCCAGTAATTCTTCAACTTTTAAAGAGCCCTACTTTGGCCATGTGCAATAAGCATAAAATTTGCACTTAGTGCATTTGTTAGAGGTAGTGACATATACTACTCTTCACCTAGGTTAAAAAATTCTAAAAACTCAAATTTTTTAAAATTTTCTTTCACAAGCTTCAATGTAATATGCGGATAATTATTGTGCACCTTCTACGGTGAAGTGGTAACTGAAATATTAAAAAACTAAACTAAGCCCTATTTTTTAAATCCTATATTCAATTTGGCGACTTCAAAAGTCTATATATCAAAAGCCACTCTGCTCAACAATGTCTTCAAAGTTAGACAACCATGCGTAGGGGTTAAAGAGACAATGAAGAGATTTTTATGGTGATAATATATCTCAAAGAATGCCTAATAAATCTCATAAAATCTTTAAGTAGTGCGAAGAGAAGGGTGAATTGTGGTGAATTTTTGTTCAAAGTATTGAAACTGGGGCCTTGATATAAAAATTTTTGGACATTTAAATAATTTAAAGGTAACAAATTAACCTTTATCTGCTAAATATTTTTTATAGTATGATTAGATCAGTAGGGAAGTTGGAAATTTGAAAGCTTTGGAAAAAACTAGGCTGGTGCTTAATAGCGGTATGACTTTTGATGTCTTGATGCTGGTTGAATATTGGTTTTATTTTGTGATGACTAGTAATCAAATTTGTACTTTATAAGGTGAATGTTGATTATATTTAGTTTTGATGATAACAAATCCAAGTGTAAAAATTTTTCCAAGTAATGTTGCTCCGAACACGATCTCCAAACAGGCCTAACTGGTATTTGTGATCTTTATTGTATTAACTGGTTTGCTACATGTGAGAACAAGTCTTCTAGACAGGTTTTACTTGGTGATTCCATATTAAGTCAAGAACACCATCTCGACAGTTGATTGTAAAGCGTGTTCCTGAACTCTAGCAATGCAAAGAACAACCCCAGCAAACAAGGTGGCCTTGGTGTTCACAGCAGCTCTACAAATCTCGGACAAGATGACTGGTTCAAAACAAGAAGTCTTGGGTATATAGGTTTTATTTAATTAGACTCTTGTTAATATGCCAATATTGAAAACATCATTTTAAACACCTCTTGAATCGGTATTTGCGCTAAAGTACTTCAGAACACCAGTTGCGAACAACCCTGCAAACAGGGTGCCTAGGGTGTTTCTGAACTGCAGGGGCCATACCCGATTATTTTTGAAAATTCATTTTGGTTGGCCAAGATCTCCAGAATACTTTCTTTGAATTTCAAAAATTGCTATTTTTCTGAAGAGGATAGTTCTTGAAAATATTATGGAGATTTGCGAAAATAGGTTTGGGAGATTTGCCAAATCAAAAGATTCCTATGACTATATTTTCGGATTTGGTAAAAGTTGAAAATCTCTTTAAACCTCTTCACGGCTATGGGAAGGTAAGGGTTATCTTTTAAGATAACAAAATCCCTTATATTTTGGGATAAATTCATCATTAGCTGTTGGAGAATATATTTTGTTTGCAAATCATTTTCCACACTTAGCTGATTCTTTGGTTTTTGACCGTTGGATCTTGTGTTTAAAAGCCGCAGCTTTTCTCTCCCATAGAGAAGAAAAGAAGCCAAGAAGCAGATAGAAAAAACTCAGACTGAAAAAGAGAAAAGCAACACAGCTTTCTGAAAAAATCTGGAAAAAATCAGGAAACTCGGTTTTCACATTAAAATTCTTAAGCTTCATTCTGAAAAGCAAAACCGTGACAAGCTGTGTTTGATTTGAGTTTTCAAACCATTGGCATAATAGGATCTTCATTGTACCTTACATCTGCTTAGTGAGAAGCACCCCCTGTAAGGTGTTTGTAACCCTGATCTTGGATCAGAAAAGTGAGTGAGTGTGTCCTAGTCGTGTGGACTTGGACGTGCCTAATCTTGCGAAGGTTGGACGTGGTGTAATCTGTCTTTGGGAAGAAGGTTACGTGGTTGCAGGTTGTAACAAGGTGTGTTACATTTATCCTACACGAGGTGTTTCATGTTTTTTCACACCTCAGTTGGGCTAGAGGTGTTTTCCACGTAAAAATTGTGTGTGCTTTATTTTCCGCATTTACCTTGGTGATTTTCGCATCTGCAATATTTGAGAACACCCCGTGCAAACAAGCTATCAGGGTGTTTGTCATTTGAGAACAACCTCTGTGAGGGTGTTTGTTATTTACAACGCGAAAATCAGACACCACAATTCACCCCCCTCTTGTGGTTGTATACTCACGAACTCAACAAGTGGTATCAGAGCAGGTTCTCTTACAAAAGGTTAACACCTTGAGAGATTCTGAAGATGAGTACCCCATAAGGAATTCTTGAAGGGCAATCCATTACTCGTCCACCCTATTTCAACGGCCAACATTATAGTTGGTGGAAGAATAGGATGGAGAACTATATTCAGGCAGAAGATTATGAATTATGGATGCTCATCAAGAACGGGCCCCTTGTTCCCACCAAGGTGCTTGAAGATGGTAAGAAGGTTCCCAAGGAATCCATAGAGTTTGATGCCGAGGACTACAAGAAAATGGAGAAAAATGCCAAGGCCAAAAAGCTTCTATATTTTGGCCTAGGACCCGATGAATACACTCGCATCTCTGAGTGTGAATCAGCCCAAGCTATCTGGAATGCTCTGCAAGTTGCTCATGAAGGTACGAGTCAAGTTAAACAATCTAGAATTGAGCTACTTATGCGACAATATGAGTTGTTTGATATGGGTGATCATAAAACTGTGATGGACATGTATATACGGTTCACCCACATCACGAACGAGTTAAAATCCCTGGGAAGATCTTTCACCACTGAAGAGTTGGTGAGGAAAATCCTCAGAATTTTACCTCGCACGTGGGAGGCCAAAGTAACAGCCATACAAGAGGCTAAAGACATGAACCAGATCACCCTCAACGAGTTGATTGGTAATCTCCAGACCTATGAACTCCGAAAGAACTCACAGCAAAGAGAGGAGCAAAAGAAGGATCGTGGGCTTGCCTTGAAAGCACATGAGGACACTGACTCTGACCTTGAAGATGAAGAAATGGCCCTAATGTCCAGAAAATTCAAGAAATTCTTCAAAAAGGTCAAGGAAAACAACAAAAGAAAAGACTTCAGCAAGTCCAGAAACACCTCCAAAGAACAGCTCACAGGGTGTTTCAAGTGCGGCAAACCAGATCACTTAGTCAAAAATTGCCCTCTGCTTCGAGAAGATCAGACGCCCGAACACCCTCGAAAACAGGTTCGAAAACACCCTGTAAACAATCTGGGCAAGCGATTCTCGAAAGCTATGCTGGCTGCTTGGGGAGATTCCTCTGAGGATGAAGGAGAATCTGAAGCTGAAGAAGGGGTCGTAGCACTTACGGCACAAAGTGATTCAGATTCAGATGATGAATCAACAATCAGCCTCTCAGATCTCAAGAGCAAGGTACATGGTCTTAACAAAGCTACTTTGGAAGAACTTCTATATAATTTGATAGACACTTGTGCTGATTTAAAAAGAGAAGTTCTTAACCTAGAACTTGAAAATGAAATTCTTAAAAATGAAAACCTCGGTTTACATGAGAATATTAACTTGCTCAAAGAAAACCTCTTTATAAAAGAAGGAGATTATTCTCGAGTGGAGGAAAAACTCTTTGAGGTAGAAGGAATGGTTGAGTCCTTGCTCAGGGAGAACAAAGGTTTGCATGCTGATATAGAAAAACTGGAAAATGAGCTTACCACAACCAAGCGCTGGAACGAGTCCTCACAAGCCCTTGATTGGTTAAACACTCACCACAGTCGAAACAAAAAGGGACTTGGGTATAAGCCTAAACGAACAGTCTACCCAATTCACAGAAAGTATGTGGGATTACCTGAAAACATTGTTTGCTTTCATTGTGGCAAAACGGGTCATTATAGATACACTTGCCCTTTAAGAAAACATGCCAATGAAAAGAATGAAAGGTATGTGAAACAAATCTGGATTAGAAAAGATGAGCTTTACATGTCTAAAAGAATGGGACCCAAGTGGATCTGGGTTCCCAAAACTAACCCGTGATTTGTTTTGCAGGCTGAAGTGAGAGAGAACAACCTTACGAACAACCCTACTAACACCCTTGGAAACAGGCAGTTGTGGTTTGTTGATAGTGGGTGTTCACGGCACATGACTGGTGAAAGATTAAACTTTCTCTCACTTAGAGCTCTGAATGGTGGGAGTGTAGCATTTGGAAACGGCAAGTCTGGGACAATTGTCGGTATAGGTAATATTGGTAAAACTCTCTCCCACTCAATTGGTAATGTGCACTTAGTTGATGGGTTAAAGCACAATTTGCTAAGTGTATCCCAACTGTGTGACAAGAACAACCTAGTACTGTTTCCAAAAACACGTTGCTTGGTTGTGAATGACGACGCAGGAGATGTTGTGTTGAGGGGGAAGCGATGTCAAAATGTTTATAAAGTTTGTATTTCCACTCTTCCCCAAAATAATCTGACTTGTTTAAATGCATTAAATGATGATATAATGCTATGGCACAAGAGACTAGGTCATGCAAGCTTATCCTTGTTAAACAAACTTGTTTCAAAAGACCTAGTTATTGGACTACCTTCTATCAAATTTAATGATGACAAGGTATGTGAAGCTTGTGCAAAAGGCAAACAAGTCAGATCTTCTTTTAAATCGAAAAAATGTGTAAGCACTACTCGACCTCTAGAATTATTACACATTGATTTGTGTGGTCCCATGAGGGTAACCAGTAGAGGTGGGAAAAGTATGTGCTTGTTGTAGTGGATGATTACTCTCGATTTACTTGGACCTTGTTTTTGGCATCCAAAGATGAAACCTTTGAGAATTTTATTGCCTTTCTCAAAAAAGTTGAAAAGAGAGTAGGACACTCTTTAATTAGCTTGAGATCTGATCATGAAACTGAGTTAGAAAATGCAAGTTTTATTAACTGTTGTAATGAACATGGTGTTGATCATAACTTCTCAGCCCCAAGAACACCCCAACAAAATGGGGTGGTTGAGCGCAAAAATCGAACCCTGGAAGACATGATCAGAACAATGCTTATAACTAGTGGTCTTCCTAGGTATTTCTGGGCAGAAGCATTGAATACCTCATGTTACATTATAAATAGATGCATGATCAGACCCATTTTGAGCAAAACTCCTTATGAACTTTTCAAGGGCAGAAAACCCAATATTACGCACCTAAGGACATTTGGTTGTAGGTGTTTTGTGCATAATAATGGGAAGGATGCCTTAGGAAAATTTGACCCTAGGAGTGATGAGGCAATATTCCTTGGCTATTCTTCTTACAGCAAGGCATACAAAGTCTTTAACAAAAGAACCTTGTGTGTTGAGGAAAGTGTGCATGTGCTTTTTAATGAATCTAACGTGTTGAGTGAGAATGATGCATAGGAAGATGAACTTGAATTAGGTCTTGTTCGAAAAGAAGTGTTGCTCCAAGATAAACGAGGTAAGAACACCATGGAGAAAACAACTCCTGAAGGTGTTCCTCAGAACAGCAGGCAAGGTGAACACCAAACAGGGGAAAACACCGCTGAACCCTGTTCGGAACCGTGTTCTTCAGGAATAGACTTACAAACATGTGCAGAAACAGGCTCGGGAGATGATCGTAAGCATTATGTTACGACTAGAGTAGAGCATGGGTCTGTGGATCCTCTTACTCCACGACCATGGAAGCACCATAGTTCGCACCCTCTTGATCAAATCTTGTCAGATATTAATACTGGAGTGCAAACTAGATCTAAACTAAAGAATTTTTGTGCTTTCTATGCTTTTCTTTCTAACATTGAGCCAAAAAGTGTGAATGAAGCTCTTGCAGATTCAGATTGGATCACGGCTATGCAAGAAGAGCTTCATCAATTTGAGAGAAACAAAGTATGGCACCTTGTACCTAAACCTGCAGAGAGAACAATCATTGGAACCAAGTGGGTGTTCCGAAACAAACTGGATGAGTCAGGAACAGTCACTAGGAACAAGGCACGGCTGGTTGTACAAGGATACAATCAAGAAGAAGGGATCGATTATGAAGAAACCTTTGCACCAGTTGCTAGAATTGAGGCTATTCGAATCTTAATAGCCTTTGCAGCTCATATGGAAATCAAGCTATATCAAATGGATGTTAAAAGTGCATTCCTAAACGGATACCTTAAAGAAGAGGTGTATGTCAAACAACCCCCTGGTTTTGAAAATGGTGATTTTCCAAATCATGTTTTTAAACTTGACAAGGCACTTTATGGTTTAAAACAAGCTCCAAGAGCTTGGTATGAACAGTTGTCAAGTTTTTTACTTGAAAATGATTTTAGAAGAGGCAAGGTAGATAACACCTTGTTTCTAAAATCTAAGGGGGAACATTTTTTGATTGTCCAAATATATGTTGATGACATTATATTTGGTGCAACTCATCATGATTTATGCAATGAATTTTCAAATATGATGAGGAGTGAGTTTGAGATGAGCATGATGGGTGAGCTTAATTTTTTCTTAGGCTTACAAATCAAGCAAACTCCAAACGGCACCATGATCCATCAGCAAAAGTATATCAAGGAGTTACTTAAGCGTTTTGGGATGGAGTCAGCCAAATCCATAGACACTCCTATTTCTCCTTCAACCAAGTTGGTTATGGATGATGGGAGTCCCTTAGTTGAGGAGAAACTCTATAGGGGTAGGATTGGGTCACTCTTATACCTAACCGCTAATAGACCTGATATTGTTTTTAGTGTTGGTTTATGTGCCCGTTTTCAGTCTAACCCTAAGGAAACTCATCTTAAGGCTGTTAAACGGATACTAAGGTATTTGAAACATACACCCAATTTAGCTTTATAGTATCCTAAAGGTTGCAATTTTGATCTTATTGGATATGCTGATGCTGACTATGCTGGATTCCTAGTTGATAGAAAGAGTACCTCAGGTATGGCTCACTTTCTTGGACCTTGTTTGGTATCTTGGGCTACCAAGAAGCAACATTCAGTTGCCATGTCCACAGCAGAAGCTGAATATGTTGCAGCAGCTTCATGTTGTGCTCAACTGTTGTGGATAAGGCAACAGCTTAAGGACTTTTGTGTTGACATTGGATGCATTCCTATTTTTGTGATAACACAAGTGCAATTAACATTGCCAAAAATCCATGTCAACATAAGAGAACAAAGCATATTGACATTCGACATCATTTCTTGAGAGATAATGTTGAAAAGCGTTTAATCTCTATGAATTTTTGCTCAACGGAAAATCAAATTGCTGATATATTCACTAAGGCACTCGCTAGAGATCATTTTGAAAGAAATAGACTGGAACTAGGGTTGGTGAGAACACCCTGAGATACCTGTTTCCAGAACATGAACTGGGTTTGGTAAGATCAACCTTTACACCCTGTTCTCTCCCCCTGTTTGCAAATTTTATTAATAACGGATGTGATTGCATACACCCGAATTGCGTGCATTTTTTTTCTCTTATCTACTTAGTACAACATAAGGGGATGTACTGGAGCCGTCTTAATGCCATTCAGTCGAATCAGATCAGACGGTAAAGAACAGGCATAATACAGAGAACAGGTACGCCCCTTGGTTGCTCGGTGTGTTTTCTTTCCCTCCCAAGGCACAAGATGTTAATGCTCCTACCCGTTGCAAATCAAGAAATCTTCTCAAAGATTCGGCTTCTCTCTCTCTCTCTCTTCATATGCCCTGCTCTCAGTACTATCGTTCATCTCGCCCTGAAGCAAAAACCGAACATCCTGCAAACACCTTAAACCCTAATCTCTCTCTTCTAGCAACAATGGCTTCCAACAACTCTTCTCAATCAAAAGCCCTCGTTCTTGCAGCCTCAATCCCTGCTCCCCCTCGCCCAATTCTTTACAAGCCTTTCAAGTTCCTGAATCGCTTGTCCCTAAAATCAGTGGGAATGGGGATGGATGATATTCCCTTTGAATGTGGAAGGGAATTGGTGTTCCTCGTAGGGGCAATTGCTTGTCCCATTTTAGTTGAGTCAGAGGGAACAAAGTCGGGGTCTCAAGAACAATTCTTGGAAACCCCTGAAGGGTTTAATTTTGAGCCCTGTTCTTCTGGGTTGTTCTCTGACACCGCGACAGAAACAGGGGCTGCCTCTGTCAAAGGTGTGTTTGTGGAGGATCTGCATGTCGACTTCCAAGGGAAGTCGAATGAGTCGTCAGAGGAGAGTCTAGAGAAGAATTCTCTCCCTGAGGCTGAAATCTCCACTCTAGACTTTCAAACTGGAGAGAAAAGGAAGAGGGTGAAAATCGTGGCTAGGCGTAGCAGAACGCCAAGAACAAGGCCACAACCAAGGTCTCAACCCTCTCAAACTCCCTCTTCTCCTCAATCCTCTAAGCCCTCTCGAAAATCTGCAAGGCTAGCGTTTCAATCCTCTCATCGTCCCTCCAAACCCTCTGCTCCTATCATCGAGGAGATTTCTTCTTCTTCTGAAGGGTTCTCGAGTTCTGACTCTGAGAACACCACCTTCAAACAGGGGACACCGGTGTTTTTCGAGTCCTCTGAAGAACAATCTCCTCCAAAACCAACCAATAAACCTGCTGTGAAGCCCTCTCCTGCCAAAACACCCCTCAAGCGAAAGCCCAGAACAGCCCCCCTACCAGAAACTACCACCTCTGTTCCTGTCCTTAAACGCCCAAAGCAGTTCATTCCCTCTCCTATGTCTGACAAACATGCGCAGTTGCTGAAGCGCAATGTCGTCAGGGGGAAGGTAGTGAATGTAAGCTTTTTCGAGGAACAGGGTCTGGGGGTGTTCTTGAACAAGCTTCGAGCCCAAGGCTGGCTTGAGTTGTTTGCAAACACCCAGCAAGGGTGTTCTGTGCCTGAGTTGGCTGAGTTCTATGCCAACTGCTCTGTCACAAATGGGGTGGTGACAAGTGCTGTCAATGAGTGCCATTTCTCCTTTGATGCAGCCACCCTTGGTGACATTCTGGGCATCCATTCTCGTGGATTTGCTGTGTATGTGAGGGAAGACAAAACTGCCCTGGAAACAGCCAGGCTCTTAGAGGTGTCCAAACGCCTTAGTCAAAAACAGGGCCTGAGAACACCCCTCTCGGTTAAGAAGGGTGAAATGACCTCCCTGCACCAACTACTGTTTATGTTCACCATCAAGAACATAATACCGCGAGGTCAAGGGCGAAACTCAGCAGATGCCTTCGATCAATGTCTGGTGGACCTACTGGATCGGGAGGAACCAGTAAACCTCCCTGCAATCATGATTCGCCACATAGAGCGAATTGCGAACACCACCCGGGCACATGATCTTGGCTATGGGTTTCTGTTGACAAGGGTGCTTGAGCACTTTGGGATAGTGCTCACACGAAGAGTGGCGGCCCAAATCATTGATGAGATTGGGATTGACACTCTGCTAGGGTGTGGCTATGAGGTTGGCGAAGGGTCAGTCTCCAAACAGGGTCGTCGACCACCTCGACCACCTGTTTCTGGGCAACCTTCCATCAAGGTTGAGGCTGTTCTTGAGGACAATGCTCGCCTCAAGGATGAGCTCTCAGCTGTCAAGGCTGCTCTTGCTGAGGAACGAGCTCTCTCGGCCAAACGCCATGAAGATTTGCTTGCACTTCTCTCCACTCTTGCCCCTAGCATCCCTCCTCTGCAAACGAAACCACCCCCTGCTCCCTGATTCTCTAGGCTGTTCTCTTGTTTCCTCTCATCTCAGTTTTTTGGCATTGTAATGTTTTTAATGCAATATCCCTTTATTAATGCTACTTGCACCTTATGCTCTATATTGCTTTTCTTGCATTACTCCTGTTGCTTATGCTTTTTAATGATGCCAAAAGGGGGAATAAGACCATATGGACAGATATGACCTAGCACCTAGAGGATCCCAGATATGACCTAGCACCTAGAGGATCCCTATCAGCATTAAACGTTGTTAAGCGCGTTTAAATTTTGTCAATATGGTCACTTGGTTTGTCATCATCAAAAAGGGGGAATTTGTTGATTATATTTAGTTTTGATGATAACAAATCCAAGTGTAAAAATTTGTCCAAGTAATGTTGCCCCGAACATGATCTCCAAACAGGCCTAACTGGTGTTTGTGATCTTTATTGTATTAACTGGTTTGCTACATGTGAGAACAAGTCTTCTAGACAGGTTTTACTTGGTGATTCCATATTAAGTCAAGAACACCATCTCGACAGTTGATTGTAAAGCGTGTTCCTGAACTCTAGCAATGCAAAGAACAACCCCAGCAAACAAGATGGCCTTGGTGTTCACAGCAGCTCTACAAATCTCGGACAAGATGACTGGTTCAAAACAAGAAGTCTTGGGTATATAGGTTTTATTTAATTAGACTCTTGTTAATATGCCAATGTTGAAAACATCATTTTAAACACCTGTTGAATCGGTATTTGCGCTAAAGTACTTCAGAACACCAGTTGCGAACAGCCCTGCAAACAGGGTGCCTAGGGTGTTTCTGAACTGCAGTGGCCATACCTGATTATTTTTGAAAATTCATTTTGGTTGGCCAAGATCTCCAGAATACTTCCTTTGAATTTCAAAATTGCTATTTTTCTGGAGAGGATAGTTCTTGAAAATATTATGGAGATTTGCGAAAATAGGTTTGGGAGATTTGCCAAATCAAAAGATTCCTATGACTATATTTTCGGATTTGGTAAAAGCTGAAAATCTCTTTAAACCTCTTCACGGCTATGGGAAGATAAGGGTTATCTTTTAAGATAACAAAATCCCTTATATTTTGGGATAAATTCATCATTAGCCATTGGAGAATATATTTTGTTTGCAAATCATTTTCCATACTTAGCTGATTCTTTGGTTTTTGACCGTTGGACCTTGTGTTTAAAAACCGCAGCTTTTCTCTCCCATAGAAAAGCCGAAGAAGCAGATAGAAAAAACTCAGACTGAAAAAGAGAAGCAACACAGCTTTCTGAAAAATCTGGAAAAAATCAGGAAACTCGGTTTTCACATTAAAATTCTTGAGCTTCATTCTGAAAAGCAAAACCGTGACAAGCTGTGTTTGATTTGAGTTTTCAAACCATTGGCATAATAGGATCTTCATTGTACCTTACATCTGCTTAGTGAGAAGCACCCCCTGTAAGGTGTTTGTAACCCTGATCTTGGATCAGAAAAGTGAGTGAGTGTGTCCTAGTCGTGTGGACTTGGACGTGTCTAATCTTGCGAAGGTTGGACGTGGTGTAACCTGTCTTTGGGAAGAAGGTTACGTGGTTGCAAGTTGTAACAAGGTGTGTTACATTTGTAACGTGTGAAGCCCGTTAGTGAAAGTGGTTAAATCCTATACGAGGTAGGTCGTGGTTTTTCACACCTCAGTTGGGCTAGAGGTGTTTTCCACGTAAAAATTGTGTGTGCTTTATTTTCCGCATTTATCTTGGTGATTTTCGCATCTGCAATATTTGAGAACACCCCGTGCAAACAAGCTATCAGGGTGTTTGTCATTTGAGAACAACCTCTGTGAGGGTGTTTGTTATTTACAACGTGAAAATCAGACACCACAATTCACCCCCCCTCTTGTGGTTGTATACTCACGAACTCAACAGTGAATGTCTATGCTATGATGCTTGCATTTGGTGTTTGATAAGTTGATACATGTTTCTCTCATGTTCTTAAATTGGTGATTGTATTTATCTATTCCCTGTTCTTTTCCCTTGACTTCTTATGGGACTGCTATAGATGGGAACTAAGTATAGTGTAAAGCTTCATTAAAAGGAATGGAAGGATGTTACAGCATAAAGGAACTTTGAAAGGTATGTGATCGTATAGTTGATTACAGAAGCTAGAGAATTTCTTATAAGGGTCCTTGGTCAAGGGCCAAGGTATTTTGATACGTATTCACATCTCCATATATGCCCAAACAAAATTGGCGTATTAGTAGTGCAAAGGCACTATATTATTAAATATATCTAACAAATATCTTGGAAAGAATTAAATTGTGTTTTATATAGAGGCAAACAAAAATCCAACAAATGTAAGTTCGATTGTCGTGAAATTGGATGGGGAGAGATGTATAATTGAGTGAGCACAAAATAATAATGAGAGGTCCATTAATATCAAGAAAATGTTAATGATTTATACAAAGAAAGGGATATTTATTTCATGGGACCATATTAACTACCCTTCTTTGAACGATCAAACTTTTGGAAATAATGACGATTTTGACAATGAAAACCAACAAAAGCACAACGAAGATGAAAAGTCAAGCGGGGTTCTTGATGACAACCTCTCTATTTCGCATCCGAACTACCTGCATCAAGCGCATATATGTTACAGAGAGCCTTTTGAGCTCAAAATGGCAAAAGAAGCGGAGTTTTTGAAAAAGAAAAGGGCTAACGAGTAGGAAAAAGTCCATCTCTTCTATAGCTATAGGGCTTCGAGCTGGTACATAAGCCTCAAAACAAAGCCATCCAACATGGATTGGCCTGAGACTTCCATTTTTTAGAATAAAGGAATTGCATTGTTGTATCCCACAGCATAAGTTTGCTCAATACACTAGGGAAGCTTGGTTGTTGCTCATTGTTGAAGAGGGGAGAACGCACAGGTGCCACTGGCCGTTGATGCTTGCTTAAGTCTAGGTGAAAGTGGCCTAACCTTTGCATTGAAAAGATAATTCTTCCCATTTTCAAATCCAACCTTGATTGGGAGTACATCTCACACGCCAATCCCTATAGGTTCAAACTCATAGGTGGTGAGCTACAATGAGATCCCATTTTAGGATGAAGTTTTAGGTAGAATGGAAGGTCTGGTACAACTGACTTGACAACTAGACTGGCCTCTCAATTCTCATGTTAATAGAGATTTGTGCAACTTGTGTACAAATGCACAACTTATCACAGTAGCAATGGAGGATGTCTCTGTAGGGATTAGGGTAAATTTAGACCACTTAGAAACTAATTTAGTTCATAAATTAAACTAAACTGAGAGCACTAAACAACTAAACTTTCTAATCTAAATATATATAATACTAAATTCACTAAACAAAGTCAACAATTAATAAAATCAAATAAGGCATCAATCAAATTAACTTAATAAATGGGATAGGGGAAGTTAAACAATGTTTAATAACATAAGCTTAATCTTTAAAATCTGCTACTAATCACTACTCTTTCTCCCTCTCTCACTCTCTCTCGCTCTCTCTCTATACCTACATACCTGCCTACCTACCTAGTTTAATAAATAATTAAGGAAAATAAATTGCAAACATAGATGATCTTAAAAGAAAGGGTAACAGGGAGTATATATGAGCTGTCACATCATGGTAATGGAACGAGCGTGCCACTAGCACCACCTACCATGTTAGCGCACATAGATAGTTAGGACTAGATGTTGTAGGAATCGTGCAAGGTGATATGACCAAGTTATTGGTTGCTGAAGGCATCGTGGCCTAGGGACCCCGATCTTTACCTCACGTGAGTCATTGTTCTTTCGAGTTTGTCTTAGTAAAGTTTGCATTTTGCAACAATGAGTACGGTGACCACAATGTTTTATGAAAATATAAAACATTTTGGAGAAAAAAAGGTCTTAGAAAACAAGCCCACAATCTTGGGTGGGGATTAACTTAACTCTAAGCCACTAGCCAAGAGTTGAGTCCAAGGGTGAAGGGACATCCGATGTTAGGGACTTAAATCTTCCCATCGATACAACCAATTAAACAATGGTCTTTACTATTGTTAAACAAGATAACATCGAAATTGAAATAGTTCCATGCAATTGTCATGTTTCATGCAATTATTGATTTTCTCATAACCTAAGCATCAAAGAGATTAACTTTGTAGTACTGTTTTAGACTCATTCAGATTTTCTTGCTAAGGAATTGATGCAAGAAAGTGATAAATTTTGCAACCACTTTGTTGCATGCATAATTGTACTAATTAATGCTAATATCTATAAACCATAAATCATATCATGATGTAGGAAAGCATTCAAGTTAATTTGGTTATTATCATGTTTTAAGAACTCGCAGGACTTACCTCAGCATAGGTGAAGTAAGAATAATTTCCCAAAGATCTAACCTTTTCCAAGTATCAAACGATCTAGTCCAAAATGTCTTTTAAGGAGGTGGTGACTATGGATGAAGAGATAAGAAGAGATGACTTATAGAGCTAAATTATAGAGATTTGTTAGAGCAAAAGCCTAAACTCCAAGCGACAACAATCGCCTAGAGCGAGATCAAATTCTGTAACAAAGGAGAAAGGACACTAGAGGAAGAAGTTATATGTGTCTGTTCCTTGGAGGTGCAAAGACTCCTTTTATAGTGTTAAGGGCTGAACATACCCTCCCAGGGTTTAGAGATTCCACAAAATCATATTTCATAAGATAGACTTGAAGTGGATTATGGGATGGAAAAAGAGGATCAGTAGCCTACCATTGACAACAAGGCAGTGCCGCTTCGTCTATGCTATAGGGAGACTTCTGCCTCGCATACCAACCCTTGTGGGGTGTTTGGCTTAGTGGCCTGCCACTGGGTATGGGCTTATGCTAGGTTAATTACAGCGATGTGGAGAGCATGATTTTGAGGCAATGCACCACTCCAGTATTTTGTCCCTTGGTAATCTATAACGCTCTCGAAATTTTTGATACTTATTTTGATTATTTGCAATATGTAAATTATTTGTATATTATATGTATTTTATTTTAGGTCCATATGTGTATTTTACATTATTATTATTATGTTTTTAGGAGTGATTTGAAGATGTTACTTATTTAGTAGTATTTGTCAAAAAAAAAAAAGAAAAAAGAGGAGTCAAAAAAGATGGCTTAACTCCAAAAAAAAAAGGAAAAAGAATTGGGGATGGGGGACTTTTTTTATTTCACGTGATATTCATCAAAGGGGAGTGGGGGCTTCTCTTGCTTTCTCAACGTCAAATACATGCACAGCTGGAGAGGGGAAGAGAGGCAGAGGAGAAGAAGAAGAAGAAGAAGAAGAAGGAGAAGAGGTGGAGAAGAAGAAGAAGGAGGAGGAGGAGGAAAAAAAAAAGAAAAAGAATTGAATTTTGATTTTGTTTGCAGATTTAAGGTGAGTAATTCTTGTTTTCTTCAACTTAAAACTGATTAGGGAAAGATTATTTGAATGATTTATACTTGAATTGAGGATTAAATTGAAGATTGAAGTCTTGATTTTGATAATTTTAGGGATTGATAGATTGGAAAAGTAATTGCAATTGGTAGAAACCCACTGCAAAAGTTCATATTTATTTGTGATTTTTGGGTTATGTGGATGTGAAGATTGATAGATATGTTATGAATTTGTTTGTATATATGCTAAACTATGGATTTTTGGATTGATTATTGGTGTTGGAAGAATAAGAGACTAGAAAAATAGATGTTGAATTTTCGGATTTTGCACACAGCCCGCCACTGTTTGATTTTTTGTGAATTATTGGCTAAGCAAACAATTCTGAACTTTTTACTGTAGGTTCTTCACTATACATTGCTATTCTTTGTAAGTGTTCGTAAATTTTTGATGTGTGGCTTGTGAGTGATGAATTTTTGAATGTTTAATTCATGAGTTATGAATTTTCAATTACAATTGTCACGTTTTAGTGCCAATCTTGGTTGCTGTTTGAATTTTCTGGCAATTATTCACTTAGCCTAAAATTCTAGAAATTTTAATATAGGTTCTCTATGATGTTTGTAACTTTTATGAAAATTTTCATAAATTTTAGGAGTGTGCTTCATGAGCTATAGATTTTTGATTGCAACTATTCTGTTTTAACATATGACTTTGGGTGTTGTTTCAATTTTTGTGGAGGATTGGCTTATTGGAAAATTTTGAAAATTTATATGGTATATTCTTCTTGATATTTGGTATTTTTATGCAGAGTTTTGTGAATTTTGGATATGAGGTCTTTGCGTTGTGAATTTATGAGTAAATTGACATATTTAGTGTAATTATGGGTTGTTCGCAGGTATAAATTATATATTGATCATGTTTGTCCTGATGTTAGGTGTTGAAGCAGTAAGGAATTGTTATGGATTATTAGTAGCTTGTGAAAATTATTTTGGGTGGAATTAAGCCTTATTTTTATTATGTTTTTGTTAATATTGTAAAATTGAGCTTCTTTGAAAATAAAAATGTGATTATATGGATTATACGATTTCAATGAGTTATGTTTTTAGGGAAAAAAGTTCATGTTTTAACTGAGGCTATTATAGAGCATTCTAAAGTTATGGCCATAGAAGTAGTTGTCTTTGTGTTTAGAGCTGTGTGAGTCGATGGTTGGTACCTTGAGTGGGCACTGCCCGATCTGCCGATTGACTCTTCAGTTTGTGTTATTTGGGAGCTGTATGGATCCTTGGTACTCTAGGATGTGAACGTGACTCAGCAGTTTGTGATTTGAGGATATCTATGTACTTTAGAGTGTTGGGTGCCTGGTTGGTACCATATGAATGAGTTGCGGTTGGTCCGCCATTGGTTGGTACCATATGAATGAGCCGTAGCTGGGCTACCAGGATGTGTTTGTCACCCCTGTGTTGTGATGGTTCTTTGTGTGAGTCATGATTTGGTTTCTCCTAAACTAAAAAGGCCTGTATTCAGTCAAGAATATATGATACATTATGAAATTGGTTTTGGCTTGGATTTGGACTTTGGATATGATATGAAATTGGTTTTGGTTTAGATTTGGACTTGGTTTGGATTTGAAGAATCATTCAGTATATTTATGATGTTGTGATCGATTTGAGCCATATGTGTGATCGATAAATATGTTTGAAGAAACTTATTATGTGTTTAAAACACATATGTGGACTTTTGAATGGAATATGCTTTATGTATGTGTTAAGTATGGTTACGGGCAGGCCATTAGCATAATTTAGCAGGCTTTGCTTTCTTTTGGACTTCAATGAGGATTAGGAGCTGAAAGGACATGGTTGGTATGGGACAACCATGGTTAGTTTAGTGAATAGACTAACAGTAGAGTTTGTTTAGGGACATAAGTGAAAACGAAAGTCCTTCAAAAGTACCTAGTATGTGATAGGTACGACTAAGTTAATCTAATTGCCTACCTCATGATAAATATGTGTTTGTGTTTGTGAAGTTCGGGAACATGTTAGATATGAAGGATATGAGTTTATTTCAATTTCTGGAGCATAATCATGTTCTCTTATTGCCTTCAACATGCTATATGATATGTTCCGTCTATGTGTCATAAGATACGTGTATTATGTGATTATGTGTTAGCCAGTTAATATGCAAAGTGTAACAACAGGGAAGGTAAGGGTTATTCACTGGGCTTGGAGAGCTCATGACATCACCATTTTTCATGTTTTGGAAGCAAAAAGGGACCACAGGAGTATTAAGAGAGCTAGCTAGCTGTGAAATAATTTTGAAGAACCTAGTTAGAAATGCATGCCTCATTATATGTTTATGTTATGGGTTATGTTTAGTGAATACAATTCTAAATGTATTTCTGGGATTGCACATGTGTAAGAACATTATGAATACGGTTTCAGTATGTATGTAATGCATATTTTAGATTGACCCGCCCAAACTTTGGTTAGATTTCGATAAGAGCTTCCGCTGTTGTCACTTATTAAAAGGTTAATCATAGTTAAGAAGTTTAAATAGCCTTGTGGATGTCCCAAATCAGTCATCCACGGTGGTGATCGGGCGGGGCATTACATATTCCAACCACAAAGTTCAGGGTTTGAGTCCCTATGCTTAGAATACCATAAAAAAATATATTTTACACCCTTTTTCAATTCACTTTTTGTGTTCCTAAACTTTAAGAGAGAAGAAAGTGAAAATATTTTTCAAATGATTTTTAGTAATTATCTTATGTCTGGGCTAGCTTCAAAGATCTGGGGATTCTACCAGTAATGGGGAAACGCAGCTAATTTTATCGGGTTGCCAATGCTCATAGCATCGAATATGATGTCAATCTAAATATGAGAACAGTTTAATATTGGTCAGAATGTTTGGAGGTGATATATGGAAATAAGTATAGCAAGGACTCTAGAGACGGCAAAAACAACTGTGCATAAAAATTATAGCCAGTGTAAAAAATAAAGGAAACATAAGATAAGGGATTCTTCAAGAGGTTCACTAAACTCAACTTTGAGCTACTCCCCATCTAAGGTCCTTCCTTAACCTTAGGAATCAATTAATTTACTATTGTAAATGATAGCTCAGTAACAGTTCTCTAACTCATTGGCTATGATTAGAGTTTTCTTAGGGTACTATGACAAGCCTCAACTCCTAAAATTCGCACACTCTTAGGAGAATACAAATCAACAAGATCCTCACTGCTCCTTGGTGCTAATAGAGCATTCATTGAGCACTATGCGACAGCCCATTCAACAAGAGCATGCCTGCCCCTTACCAATAGTCTAAGTTTTCTCAAGGCACTCTAATAGGCCTCAACTCTTGAAGTTCTTGAACTCTCAGGAAGAAATCACTTACAATAACCATCATGATCCTATCGCTCTATATTCAGGCTTTTCCAAGCTCCCTAACAAACTTAACACGAGCATTTTTCAGCTCTATTAAATCATCTGTCCAAAGTGCCCACCATTTCTTGGATATCTAAAACCTTGAGTGCATACATAGAACATTCAGATTCACTTAATATTTATAGGTGATTATGAGAGGATCCTCTCAATTCTCTTACCTCTTAAATGTTATATGAGTATTACAATGAAATGAGCAAAATACAACTCTTGAATGATCGGATTTACACCTTAAAGATTAGGAGTAAATAGCATGGGGGGTTCAAACCTTTATCTTCTGTCATGAATATGCATTTGTAGGTAATTCAATTCTAAATATATAATTATTGGTAAAGGATACTAGCTATTAGGATGGACACACTCGCTTTAAGCTTTTGATCTTTTATTACAAGCCTCAGTTAGGGCCTTTTGCAGAATCCTTTGATGTTTGCTTTTTCCTTTATGGGATTAACACCATTCAAATCACATTTAAGTTTCTTTCTAGATGTAGAAATTCCTAATCAATTGCTTTCATATCGTTAGCTGTTAATATTCATTTTCTAGAGAAAGTTGCAGGCCCACTTAGCAATGATAGTGACAACTGGCAGTCATATGGAAAGATCATCTATTGCTTTTGCAATGATTTTTCATTTTGAATTCAAATCTATTTTGGCTAAAAGAATTAGCTTGATAATCTTACTTTCCCTATATTAGTCACATGTATCTCACAGCAAGATAATATTCAAATGAAATTTCTCTAAGTTGTTAATGAATACTTCTTTATGAACTTTAGACATTTTCAATTTCACTTCTGACGACTTCAATGTCTCTAATAATTTTTCAGTCTAGTCACAATCAACTCTAATCTAACTCTAACACTTTCTGATTTTTACGTGGCTTTGAGTATCTTCATCCTACATAATTTTTCAGTTGGATGGCTTCCAACTCTGAGGCAACTTTGATGTCTCCATTTAGAATGAACTTGATTCTTTCCTTTTCCTTGTGACTTTACCTCATTGATGTGTGCATATACTCCTGTTGACGACTTAGTCCTTCCTTTGCACAAGCACAATGATAAGTGCTTATAGTGCATATCATTTTAGGATCATTTTAACGCATTTTTAGGGGATTTATGAGTTTTATGCTTAGTTTATACCCCAAAATCCCATTTTACACTTGGGTATAGTTCCTTAATGACTTTTGCAGGTTTGAGACCTTTTTGATCAAGTATTAACCCTCAAAAATCAAATTTATCACTCACCATGGACGCCCCCAGTCGCTATACCCGTAGAGGAAAAAGAAGAACAAGAGAACTCCAAGACAAAGCACCCCACGGACCATCTGTGGTGGTGGCCATGATCCGTGGTAGGCTTGTAACTGCTACACCCATTCATTTTCCATGACTTATGTGACTAAGAATTGATGGTAGCGGCTATATGAAGACATGCTTGGCTACTTGGACAAGACACCTAATATTTTACCTTCGAAATCTCTTAAAATTGTGTAATTTTTATCACTTTTGGGAGTAAAAAGAAGATTGGAAGGAAGATCACTACATTTGGACTCTTGAAGATTGACAAAGGTGTTAAGAAAGTTCATTATTACTAGGCTATTCTCTTTCATTGTTTTTTAAGCTTAGTTGATTAGTTTTGTTTGGTCGCTTTTCTTAATTGAACTATTTTGTTAGTTTTAATCATCTTTTTGAGTAGTTTCATTAGTCCTAGAATTTGATAGCCAAACTATGAACTTGGATCCTTCATCTTCATCAATAATACGCTTATTCTATTTGGAATGTTTTAATCTATCTTGTGTTATGATTATTGTGAGTATTTTCAGCCAAATTAACTTGCAAAATATTGAATAGTTGGATGAAATATTGAAAGGAGAAATCCACCATTGCACCTGCAAGTATTGACTTAATATAGTAACTTTTGAGGGAAAGTTGCATGTTGAGAGGAAATTTGACAACTTAGGCCCTTAATTTTAGACTAAATCAAAAACCTCTTTGAGAGAATGGTAGTATGTTTAGTTTAAATAGTTTAATTCATTTTGAAAGAAAGGATTGGATATTATATGTTGCTATTCTTTGATTCATCCAAATTTGAGCAAGCATAGATATTATTTATTTAATCTAGTTTATAGTTGGTAAAGCAAATCCCTTGGCCTTTTTATTATTGATAGAATTCTTAAGCTAATTTATTCCCTAAATCGACTTATATTTGCTTATAATTTTTAAAGGATAAACTTAATAGATTGCATTGGTCTTTGTGGGCGTGATATTTTAACTAGACTATAACCTATGCGCTTACAGGCTCATCATATTTTTAGCACCATTACTGGGGACCAAATTTGTCATTGAGTTCTTCTGAAATTGATTGAGCAATTTTTTCTTTTTCCTTGTTATTTTTAACTAGTGATGGTAGTATTTGTGGTGGTTTTTACAGGTCTTCCACCCTTTTTTGTGAAGTCCCTTCCTTTCGAATTCGATCCGGAGATAGAAAGGACTTTTCATTCAAGGCGGAAGAAGCTTTGGTTAGACGTGCAAAGGCTTAAAGCCCAATAAGCATCTCCCAGTATGGCAGGAGGTGGAGAAGATCAATGAAGAATGCCTCAGGACTTCATTAGCCCGGGTGTCCATGGCATCAAATCTAGCATTGCTAGGCCAGCGGTCGAAGCTAATAAATTTGAGTTGAAACCGGCTCTTATATCTATAGTGCAGCAATCTTATTTAAAGGCACCCCAATAGGGGATTTTAATCTATGACTCTCGGTTTTTTTAGAGGTGTGTGATACCTTGAAGCTTAATGGAGTTTCAACCGATGTCATCTGACTTTAATTATTTCCCTTCTTATTGAGGGACTAGGCCTCTAGGGTCGATCACTGCGTGGGATGTGCTCACCAAGGCCTTCCTTGCAAAGTTCTTTCCTCCTAGTAAGACGACGAGTCTAAGAAATCAAATCACCATGTTTGCTCAAAGGGAATATGAGTCGCTTTATGCATCTTGGGAGCTCTTTAAAGACTTGTTGCAGTTATGTTGAGATTATAGACTCCAATAATGGATGATTTTATAAACCTTCTACAATGGGATCACTCAACCAGTAAGGTGCACAATAGATGTGTCAGCAGGTGACACATTGATGAACAAGATGGACGATGAGGCTTATAACCTATTTGAGGAGATGGTGCTCCATAATTACCAATGGTCCAATGATAGAGGCCAACCAAAAAAGTTACAGGTAAGTTAGAGCTTGATGCTATTACCTTTCTTTCTGCTAAAGTAGATGCCATGTCTCAAAGATTGGAACATTTAGATGTCAATTCTGTTAGTTCAAACGCCGCTTTCTTATCATGTGAAATGTGTGGTTCTGTTGACTATTTGACTGTGAATTGTCACATTTGGAGTCCATTTGCCCAAGATGCTAGTGACCAAGTCAACTATGTCAATAATTTTAATCCTAAACTAACCAATGACCCATTTTCCAATACATACAATCTAGGTTGAAGAAATCACCCTAATTTCTCCTATAGGTCTAACAACCCTCTTATGCCTCAATTGAATAATAGACCACCCCTTGGGTTTCAAAGACCGCCCTACCCTTAATAAGCACTTGAAAAGTCAAACATAGAGACAATGATGGAGAGTATGCTTTTAGCACAACAAAAGTAAGATGAGTATACTAAGTAATTAGCTTCTAGGGTTCATGGGCTTAGTACTCATAACAAGATGTTGGAAGCTCAAATTGCCCAACAAGCTACCTCTTTATCTACATCTCTAGGTAGACTTCCTAGTAAGCCCCAACTTAACCCGAGGGACCAATATAATGCCATGATTTTAAGGGGGGTAAACAACTTGAAGGATCTAAGAGGCTTAGCAATAATAAGCCCTCGCATGATGCAAATAATGAGTTTGATGAGAAAGAGGTGTCAACTCCCTCTAAGGAGGTGATAGACGATAACGTGAGTGGATCTAATGAGCTTCCTAATGACCCTAAGCCAATTGCTCGGAAACCCTTTGCTCCACCTTACCGTCCCCTCCAAGGATGACTAAGTCTAAGCTTGACCAACAATTTGGGAAGGTTTTAGAGGTCCTTAAGAAACTCTACATTAACATTCCATTCACTGATGCCTTGTTTCGAATGCATTGTTATGTTAAGTTTTTAAAAGAAATTTTATCTAATAAAAGAAAGCTTAAAGGGTATGAAACTGTTTCATTGACTAAAGAGTGTAGTGCCGCGATCCAAAACAAGCTTCCCGCAAAGCTTAAGGATACTGGTAGTTTTTCAATTCCTTTTTGATAGGAAATGTGTCCATTGATTGTGCTTTGTGTGATTTGGTGTCCAGTGTAAGTTTAATGCCCTTTCCCTTTATAAGAAGCTGGACCTATGTGAAATGAGACCCACTACTATCTCTATATAATTGTTGGGCCATTCTATAAAGTACCTCGTAGGTATTCTAGAGGATGCCCCCACTAAGGTAGGGGATTTCTATGTGTCGGTACACTTTGTGATCCTTGAAATAGAGGAGGATATGTGCACTTCATTATTCTTGGGGGGCCAATCTTGGACACCGTAGGCTATCGTATCAATGTTAAAAATGACAAATTATCTTTTGATATGGAAGATGAACATATGGAATTTAACTTAATTAAAACTTCTAAATTTCCATCTATTTCTGATGAGTGTCATAGGATTGAAGTGGTTGATAGTTTGGTATAGGGAACCATTATAAATACTATTTCTAATAACCCTCTTGAGTATTTGATGTTGAATGATAGTACTACTTCAGATAAGAATCCTAAAGTGGCAATGTGTGCTTAAGTTTTGAAAGCCTCTCTATAAGTACCACCTATGCTAGCCAAAGTATAAGCATCAATACATATGGTGCACCCTCGTCTGATGAGAAGCATGGCCCCGAGGTAGAATTAAAACCTCTTCCTTTTTCCTTGAGGTATGAACTTGTTGGCCTAAATTCTAGATATCGATTATATATACGAGTCTAAGTGCATCCCAAGTCAGTTCTTTGCTAAGAATACTTAGACGGCATCATAAGGCCTTAGGGTATACTCTTGATGACCTTAAAGGAATTCATCCTTCTTTGTGTTTACATCTTATTTTGATGGAAGATGACCATAAATCCTCAATTGAACACCAAAGATGATTAAACTCCAATATGTAAGATGTGGTCAAGAACGAAATATTAAATTGCTAAAGGCTGGTATTATCTGCCCTATCTCAGATAATTAGTGGATAAGCCTAGTCCATGTTATGCCCAAGAAAGGGGGAATCACAGTTGTAAAGAATGAGAACAATGAGTTAATTCCTACTAGAACTGTCACGGGCTGACGCATGTATATTTACTATAGGAAGTTGCATGAGGCCACCCGTAAGGATCATTTACCCCTTCCCTTCATTAACCAAATGCTTGAACGATTGGCCATTTTTATTACTTAGATGGGTATTCAGGGTTTTTCCAAATTCCTATCCATCCTAGTAACCAAGACAAAACAACCTCCACTTGTCCATATGGTACATTTGCTTATAGGAGAATGCTATTTAAGTTATGTAATGCACCTGCTACTTTTTAACGTTGCATGATGGCTATTTTCTATGATTTTATTGAGGACATTATGGAAGCCTTTGTGGATGATTTTCTGTGTATGGTACTACTTTTGATCATTGCTTGAATAATTTGTCTAAAGTTTTACAATGATGTGAAGATATGCATTTAGTCTTGAATCAGGAAAAGTCCATTTTATGGTGCAAGGGGGGCTTGTCTTGGGTCATGTTATTTCCAATAAAGGCATTAAAGTTGATAAAGCAAGCATGGAGGTGATTGAAAAATTACCACCACCAAGTTCTTTAAAGGGTGTGAGGAGTTTTCTTGGATATGTTCGTTTACGGATGGTTCATAAAAAAATTTTCAAAAATTGTAAAGCCTCTCACCTAATTGCTTCTCATAGTGATGCCCTTTGATTTTAATATGGAATGATTAAGTGCTTTTCATAGGTTAAAGGAAGCTTTGATTACTGCCCCTGTTATGCAAGCCCCGGATTGGGGATTACCTTTTGAGATTACATGCAATGCTGGTGACTATGCAGTGGGGGCAATTTTAGGGCAACGAAAGGACAACAAGCCCTATGCTATCTACTATGGAAGCTAGACCTTAGATGAGCCTCAAGTGAACTATGATACTATTGAAAAAGAGTTCTTAGTGATCGATTTCTCTTTGGAAAAATTTTGGCCATATTCGATAAGTTCCAAGGTGATCATCTTTACCGATCATATCGCCTTAAAATATCTTTTAAAGAAGTTCGACTTCAAACCCCATCTCACTTGTTGGGTGCTCCTTCTCTAAGAGTTTGACTTAGAAGTTCGAGATAAAGTCAGTCATGAGAATGTTATTGCTAATCATTTATCTCATTTGGGTACCAAGGCCACAACTATTGAGGAGCTTTCTATCGATGAAAGGTGACCAACTCCTTACTATCTCGCACCAAGCCACTCCATGGTATGATGATTTGGTGAATTTCAAGGTGTGTGGAGTAATGCAACCTGGGTTGTCTTATCAATAAAGGAAGAAATTCCTTTCAGATATGAAATACTACGTATGGAAGGAACCCCTTCGCTACAAGCTGTGTGGACATAGTGCTTATCAGAGGTGTTTGTAGGAAGATGAGGTTCATGGTGTCCTTCAACTTTGCCATGCTTCAACGTACGATGGATATTTTGAACCAGATAAGATCATTGTAAAGGTGCCCCAGTCAAGGTTCTATTAGCCCATGCTCTTTAAGGATGCAATGAAGTTTGTCCTGTCACATGATCACTGTCAGCAAATGGGAAACATTTCCAAGAGGCATGAGATGCCTCAAAGTGGGATTCTCAAAGTAGAGCTTTTTGATGTATGGGGGATAGAATTCATGGGTCCATTCCCTCGTTCCCTCAATAATCTATACATCCTTGTTGATGTGTCCAAGTGGGTAGAAGCAATTGCTACCCTTACTAATGATTCTAAGGTGCTCATCAAGTTCTTCAAAAAGAACATTTTTACAAGATATGGCACACCGACAGCTTTATTAAGTGACAACAGAACTAATTTTTGCAATAAGCTAGTTGAGTCTCTCTTGAAGAAGTATGGGATTTTTCATAAATTAGCTACACCGTATCATCCCTAAATAAGTAGTCAAGTTGAATTATCTAATCAGGAGTTGAAGAGCATTTTGGAAAAGACGCTCTATCAGTCCCGAAAGGATTGGTGTTTGAAACTTGATGATGCTCTTTGGGTTCATTGGATTGCTTACAAGACTCCCCTAGGCACTACTCCATATCAGTTAGTGTTTGCTAAGTCTTCTCATTTGCTAGTTGAGTATGAGCATGAAGCATACTGAGTGATACGAACACTTAATTTTGACCTTAAGGCAGCAAGCGATAAGCGACTTCTGCATTTAAATGAACTTGATGAATTATGGTTCGAAGCGGGTAAGAGTTCGCACATCTACAAGGAGAGAACCAAGAAATGTCATGACAAACATATTTTGAAGAAGCACTTTGATGAAGGTAACATGGTTCTCTTATTCAATTCAAAGCTGAGGTTATTTTCGGGCAAGCCAAAGTCCCGGTGGTTGGGATCACTGCAAGTAATCAAGGTTTACCCTTATGGCGAAGTTGAAGTATGGAGTGAGTCCACCGGTTCGTTTGTGGAAAATAGACAGTGGCTTAAGTCTTATCTTGTGGTGAGAAGCCCTCTACCAACACTCTTTCCAACCCTGAGCCAGCATAGAAGTGAAGGTCGAGTTCTGGACCTTAAAAGAGCGCTTCGTGGGAGGCAATCCAAGTTCTCTTTAATAGTTTTCTTTTTATTTGATTGTATTTAGTGCATTCCTTATTTTGAAAGGAAAAAAAAAAAAAAGAGAAAAAACTGAAAGAAACATATGTAATAAGAGAATTTAAGAGACTCTCGATAGAAGCGACCATAGACCCTTAGTGGTGTCTGACTTAGTCCATGGAGCTTCTACCCAGAAATCAAAACAATTTTGGAGATAGGGCTGAACACAAAGGGTTCATGGTATTCACCACGGTTCATAGCGGGCCTGTTTCTCTAGGGTTAAGGGTATTACACACCCTTTGAGCCGAGAACTTTCATTCTTCTTCTTCGGCCTTCTCTCTCTCTCTCTCTCTCTCTCTCTCTCTCTCTCTCTCTCTCTAAAACTTCCATTACTACCCACCTTCCCACCTTCAATTTTTACTCAGATTCACTCAAATTTTTCCATTTCTTTTTATTTTCTTGACCTTACCCCCAATTCTCCTTAAATTTTCCTTTTTCTTGACTTCTTTCTCTCATATTCTTCCCATCTTCATACTCAAATCTACAACACCTTAACTACACCTTCTAGTCTTCCAAATGTTAATATTTTCTTCCATAATTCTTCCCCATTACCTCTTAGTTGTATAAAATTTTCATTTTTCACCCTTTTCATCCATTTTCTTCATAGTTAGGATTTTCAAGCATTCACACCCATCCACACTCTACATCCATGGCACCCAAGAAGATAACAAGGACTACTTTGGGAGAGGGGACTTCGAGTCAAGTTCCCCAACAGGTTTCCTAAACCTCAACTAATGCGTGTAGCCGAGGTAATATTCCTGACTCGCTTAGTTTAACTAATCCAAAGCGTGTTACTAGATATAATGCTTTGAGTAGTAAACTTGTTGTAGCTACTCGATACTTGGATAAGAATTTGTCGACATGATTAAAATTGGTAGATGATATTCATTGGTTGTTTACTCCTGGGGGTATGGGTCAATTTACTAAGACGCAAGGCCATACATATCGTGTACTTACTTTAGAATTTTTGAATGCTTTGCATGTTGAAGTCACGGGTTGTCCTAGATGTCAAGAAGAGTATATATCATTTTTCTTGAACAGGGAGTTTTATGAGTTGAATTTGAGTGCTTTTAACAGCATACTCAGTTTTCCACCTAGTTTGGATTTAGGTTGATGACATGTGCCTAGGGAGTTTAATCCTAATGCTTTTTAGTATAGCTTAATTGCTAATTATGAATATGATGCTAGTCACTCCAAAGGCAACATTATTCGAAAACCCTATATTGGAGCAGCCCAATGTGTCCTTGCTTGTGGGCTGTTTGCTCAAGAGGACAATTTGAATGTGCCTCATCTGTCTTAACTATATTTCCTACATAGTATGCTGGAAGGGACATGACTTGACCCTAGTTCATTTTTTACCAATCAATTATTGAGTGCAGCTACTAGTTCTGTAAACAGTATATTAATTGGAGGCCTTATCATCCTTATAGCTAGGTTTGGTGGTATTGAGCCTAGCCCTGATGATAGACCTAGGTAGGATATGTTGGATTTGCCCTAGAGAATGGCCTATGCCTCTTCCAAATGTTAACCATATTACTCTTTTGAACTTGGCTAATCTTTCATTTGTGTTAGGTGATGAGGAGTTAGTTCATCCTGCTCCTCCACCTCCTCCTCCTCCACAGCCATATTTAGGCACCTCTAGTTCCTCTCAGGCTTCCTCTTCCAGGTACTACCTTGATATCCATGCCACCCTTCAGTCTATCCAAGAGGAACAAGCCCTCCTTATGGGTTTGTGTCCACTCTGAGCATGCTACCCTCTGTGACCTTGTTCAAGAGTGGGATGACGAGCTCCGTGGGATGATTGTTCCCAGAATCAATATTTCCAAGACTTTTAGGCTTGTTTAGAAATTTGGCATGATTGGTATACATCTCAACCCTGACCTCCTTCTCCCACTCCTCCTCCTTTCTAGTTTGTCTTCTCCCTTCCCAATGATTATCTTGTGCTTACATTACAGACAATGTGTTGTCCAAGTATAGGGAAGTTATGTGTTTCTTTTGTGAAAATGTGTACAATGTGGTTGTGTGAATTGTTTGCATCTTAGATCGTATATTTAGGGTTAATTAGAGCATTTTTAGTCGACCATTTAGTTTTTTTAAATTTTTTCTATTTTAGGCTTCTTTTCTTAGTTTCAGTTTTATATTGACATTTTCATTTTCTAGTTGCATCTTAGGTTTGAAAACCAAAAAAAATTATACAACAGAATGAAAAAAATCCTCTAATGATGAGTCTTTAGATTAAGTAGATTTCTTAGGCTTAATTTGACCTTTTTAGTTATGTCCATTTGTGAATAAACTTTTTGATAATGAGTTTTCGAAATATGCTTCTTGATTTGACTATCAAGTTGAATGTGAATGGATTGTTTAAATAACACTTTGCATGAATATTTGGCATATGAGATTCAATGAGCTAGTTGAGTTTGGGTAGTTGTCCTGTGAGACTTTGAGTTTGATTGGACTAGCTTATCAATTTTGGTCCCATATTCCTTTTCATATGTGACTATTCTTAGATTTCAAATCTCTAGAACTTTCTTTGACTCTTGCTTAAGATCACATTTAGCATGCGCATTAGGCAATATGATTGAGGCATCCTTTGAATTTGTGAGCTACATTGATCAAATAGCCACCCTTATTATGTATTATTCATCCCTTGCTACCCTTTTAAGCCTTGAAAATATTTATTGATGTGGACCCTTAATGTAGCCCTTGGCCAAATACGTGTCTACCTTGTTTAGCCAAGACTGAAGAGTTCTATTTCTTGATTTGGGTCATTTGAGGATGGTGATATGAGATATGGTTTATATGGATCCATTTGGGTTGGTTATTATGAGTTAGCTGAGAAGTGTTGAAAAGTACTTAGAGTTCTATGCCATGATCATTCTCTTAGATATATAAACCCAAAAAAAAAAAGAAAGAAGGAAAAAAACAAAAAAAGAGAAAGGAAAAAAAACAAAAAATCTGTAATAAAACGGATTCGGCATAGATGTTTTAGGGAATGACTCAACACTTTCTCTCGTTTAGAACCATCCAAGGGGATTGTTTATATCTTTTATATGTATTGGTTTGAATAGTTTATTTTGTGTATGTGGGAGGTGATGATCTTGCCCACAAATCCCAAAATATTTGTTCCATTCTAAATCTTTACTTAATAGCCCCATTACCACTTTATGGAAGCCTCATGATTGCCTCATCTGTTTTGCGTTCTAGTCATAGCTAATTTGAGAGTCTTGTCAAGCTTATGTTAGGTTTGCTTCGTTGGAATAAGGTTTAAGGGAACCACATTATATTTTGAAACACATGAGTGTTAAGTACTATATAACAAGAGTGAGGTTCTACTAGTTCTTCTTGCTCAAATTAGTCATGTGTCAATATGAGTGTTAAGTTAAATTAAACAATTGATTTAATGTTTGATGAGACAGTCTCTAATTGTATTTGAAAGCTTCATTCTCCTATTTGTTTTGCAATGTTTTCAATCACTTTTAGGCTAAATTATTGAGTTGGTTTGGCTAATGATAATGCTACTTATGTTTGCCTAAGGGGGTTCTTCATCACAGTTTTTGTTTCCTTAGTTACTTGGGGACAAGCAACAGTTCAAGAATGGGGAAGGTTGATAAGTGCCTATACTGCATATCATTTTATAGCCATTTTGATGCATTTTTATGGGATTTATGAGTTTTATGCATTGCTTGTTCCTCAAAATCCCATTTTGCACATGGGTATAGTTCCTTTGATGACTTTTGCAGGTTTTAAGACCTTTCTTACCAAGCATTGACCCTCAAAAGTCAAATTTATAACTCACCACGGATGCCGCCAGTCACCATGCCGATGGATAAAAAAGAAGAACAGTAGAACTCCAAGACAGAGGTCCCCACGGACCGTCCGTGGTAGTGCCCATGGTCCATGATAGTCTTATAACTACTGCACCTCTTCGTTTTCCTCGACGTGGGCTGCTAAGAATTAATGGTGGCAGCTATATTAAGATATGCTTGGCTACTTGAACAAGAGACCTAGCATTTTTACCTTAGAAATCTCCTAAAGTTTTATAATTTTTGTTACTTTTGGGAGCAAAAAGAAGATTAGAAGGAAGGCTACTTTCATTTGGACTCTTGAAGATTGAAGAAGTTGTCAAGAAACTCCATTGTTGCTAAGCTATTGTCTTCCGTTGTTCTTTAAACTCAATAGATTAGTTTTGTTTGGTTACTTTTCTTCATTGAACTATTTTGGTAGTTTAATCATCATGAGTGAATAGTTTCATTAGTCTTGGGATTTGATAGCCAAACTATGAACTTGGATCCTTAATTTTCATTAATAATATGCTTATTCCACTTAGATTGTTTCAATCTATCTTGTATTATGATTGTTATGAGTGGTTTTGGCCAAATTAATGTGCAAAATATCAAATAATTAGATGAAGTACAGAAAGGAGAAATCCGCTACTAGACAGGCAAGTATGGACTTCACATAGTTACTTTTGAGAAAAAGTTGCATGTTGAGAGGAAATTAGACTACATAGGGTCTTAATTTTAGACTAAATCAAGAATGCCTTTGAAAGAATGGTGGTGTGTTTTGTCTAAATAGTTCAATTCATTTGGAAAGAAAGGATTCGATATTATATGTTTGTTATCCTTTGATTCATTCAAATATGAGTAAGCATAGATATTATTTATCTGATTTATTTCATAGCTGGTGAAGCAAATCCCTAGGCCTTTTTAATTGATAGAATTCTCAAGTCAACCGCTAGCACTTCATTTGGTGGTAGATTAACTTATTCCCCAAAATGACTTGTATTTGCTTCGCATTTTTAAAGGATAAACTCAATAGATTGCGTTGGTCTCTGTGGGAGCGATATTTTAACTAGACTACAATATCCATGCGCTTACGGGCTTGTCACACAACTTTCATTCATCTTGATTCTTGGATATGCCACGATTTTCATTAGGTCCTCTGGCTATTATCCCTAATTCTATCACTTTACATATTTGATCTTCTATTAGTGTCTGCATAATCCTCAATTGAATCAACTAAGTGGTGGCTGCTCATTTCTTTATCCATTCTGATCTTAACTGATTTCATATATGACAGCACTTTATTGGAATCTTTTTCTTCTCATCTCTGACTCAATAATAATGTCGGTGATGCACATTGAATATATTAATCGATTCAATGAACTAGATGTGCAAGACTTGATGTAAATGAACTCATGAGTCAATACTAGCCATATCAAGAAAGCATCTAATATGTAATATGTTGTCTCCTTTAGCTTACTGTGATTAGGATTATCTTTTGTTTAAGATCAAGCACTTAAGAATTTCTTCATCACTTACTCAATTGAGCAATCTCATCAACATGCCTAACTATATAGGGAACGTCAGTGAGAGGGACTTTGACAGGCCATGGTCAGGATTAGCTTACTCAGGCCAAAATGCAATTACCAAGGAACTCTAGCAATCCTACATTATCCTTAATAAGCACCATTTTAACACTCATGAATAACATATATCTTCAACATATCATCATTATTCTTAATTGGTTTGTCACCATCAGAATTAATATATTCTCAGATCCAACAATCCCATGTTTTTGATAACGATAAACAATGTATGTATAATCATTGCATATTTCTATATGTTATTATTCACACATTTATTCTGCATTGTCATTAAAAAGGGTTGCGGAAGAAAAATATGCAAGTAAATCATAGGGGGGAAAATATGGCAAGTAAGTACGGTAACCATAAAATCATAATAGAAATCACATGTCAACTTTATTTGATGGTGATAGATAATCAATGTTAATACTAAACAAGTGTATGACTCAATCACTCGATGGTATAAATTTTTTATCATGAAGTTTATGCATAGAGTCAAGGATAAAATTGATCAACCTATCTCCCCCTTTTTTCAAACATAACTTGACATATGCCACTAGCATCTACAAAATCAAACAATATTAACATGTTCACATTAGCACAGGGACTTGTAATAATAAGATGACATCTTGGCACATTGAAAATCATAGCCAAGAGGAGCAGATGATATCACTTCTTAGATCTATAGCCAATAATAGTTAAAGTCAAATAAGCAATTAGAGCTAGGCATGCATGATGTAATCATACTCTCTAATTAGTCCAAAATTCTTTGCTTTATCATCACAAACAATATTCATAGAGGGCTGATTGTTTAATTAGCCTCCAAGGATACCCATTCAACTAATATCACATACATTCACAAGCATCCAAAACATTTACCATATAATGAAAAAGCATGCGCATTTAGGGGATCACGTCAAATGAGCATTAATTCTATAATCAAAATAGAGGTGAGATGGAAAGATCAAGTCGAAGTTATAATCTGTCTACCACTTTGGCATATAACGACCAGAGTCACAACAAGTGAACACTCTAGTGTAAATTGATTAGGGTTACTAGCATGCGTCTACCACTGTACTAATGTAACCATTCTCTCCAGTAGGCACTCTAAATCACATGAGATTAAAGGCTCTTAGTTTACCTTACTAGACTCTACCTTTGCTTCTACTATGTCTTTTCAATTATGTCACATTTTTCTTCACACATCATCGTTTTTTCTTTTGTGTGGCTCTTAGCAATTGTGAAGTATTGTAACATAGATAATGCTTGAGCACATAAATTTTACAAATCATTCATCCTACTAACCAAGGTGAACCAATTATCAAGAAAAGGCCACAAAATCCAAAGTGATTGTACTCCCTTATAAGAAGGAGCAAAGTTAGGGTTGCATTATCAAAATAATGCAATAATAATTATTTAACTCACAAAAATAACCACCACGATAAGTAAATTATTTGTGATAGAGAGGATAAATATAGACTAATGCATGGGTAAATAGGGTTGAACAAATTGAAAACACTTAATTCATGAATCCAAATAATTTATAGTAGGTAGATGAGCAAGACCTGTCTTGGCATGGTTTAGAGCATCTTCTCTTCCTCTAATCTTTCTTTCTTTTTTCATATTTAGTTCATTAATCATGACTTTGGTGTGAATCGAGATAATTTCATACATGTTATTGATTATTTGACCATTTCACCAAATTCGTCATCCATTTAGTCAATGGTTTAACTTTAAAGCCATATAGGCATTTCCAGTCATTGATTACCTTTTTATAGCAACAAGATTCTTTTACAATAACACACCAATGATTAAGATTTGGAAAAGAAATGATAATGAGCACAAAAGAAGGAAAATATAATTAAAGAGGGAGAAAAAGAGATATTTAGGATACTGGGACAAGGATCATAACTAATGCTTATGTCAATGTGCGTCCTAGAGTGAGGCACCTTATCTTCCAATTACACAATCCATGTTATATGAGATTGTAAATCAATTGGATTTTAAAAACATTTTGCAATTTTAATTTGAAACTCAAAATGATGATAAAGATACCACTTTTAATGATGGGTTTTCTTTAAAAAAATAGGCAATAGACGATAGCTAATATTTGACATAGTCTTATTGCATCATCGCTGTTCCCCATAACTGGCTAACTATTAAGGTTAATGATCATATTGACTATGACAGTGTATCAAGGTCTCTGATAATTCTTTGTTGGATGGAGTCATCTTTTCTTACATCTAGCTTATTAGTCATATTAGTTCGAAGAGATCGAGCGATTCCCTTCAAATAACATATGAAGAAAAGCAAACCATTGCCTTATTGAATGAAAAAGGATCATAAAACTCTGGATGTATAAGGGGAATATAAATCATATTGCCTTACCCATGTGGATAATAAAGCATAATGGCTTGAATTACATGACTACATATAGTACGAAGTCTGATACGGACTAGATGATCTCTCCTTCAATAAGGGAAGTGAGGCAGGTTCAAACTTTTAGCCAAGAACATGTAATATACATACCATGCCCATTTAAGGAGTTGATAATGTTCAAATGGTCTAAAGCTACTATGTAGGCAACATCAATCCCACGATAATTGTCGCACACAAGCATAAGTCTCTCAAGTAAGACATCAAGCAATAAGTTTAATTCCATCGTCACAATACATATGGTATATGAGAATCAATATAAGGTATACTAAGCCACAAATGGCTTCCTCTGCTTATATACTAGAGTGAACTATTCAATGTGTATTAAGTAAGGCATATAGATGCATTAACAATTATCAGGGGATAGACTATGTAAGGTAACATTGTATGTATACGTCAATCATGTGGGCATATTGCTAATGGTGCCTATAAACTTGATGACTACAAAGTTTATTGATTATTTTAATAAATTTCACTGTGTTGATCATTTTAGTGAACTATTTGCTTAATAACAGACTAGCCATCAAACTAAACACACGATCATTTATTCAGTTCTTGATAATAGTTCGATGTTGTAAAACTAGAACAGTGCTTACCACTATGACTTTCAATGGTCAGTTTTCATCAAAGTCAGTGAATAAAGACTATCCATCAACGCTAGGAGCACACTATCAGAGTAAATGCTTGTAATCAAGCATTAATTCCACCATCTGAGTTTTAAAGACTTTGAAACTGTGTGGCTAAAGCATTTGAAATTATGAAGAATTATGGACATAACTCTAAACTTTGCCTATGAGCATATCACTTAGAGCTGGTTCATAGTTTAATGCCAAGCGATAGTTCATATGCATACATGTTTTGTGAATGAAGGCTAGGTATGCTCCATGTAAGTACAAAAAGCACATAGCTTCCAATTCTCAAATATGAGTAAGCACAGATATTATTTATCTGATTTATTTCATAGTTGGTGAAGCAAATCCCTAGGCGTTTTTAATTAATAGAATACTCAAGTCAACCACTAGCACTTCATGCAGTGATGGATTAATTTATTCCCCAAATTGACTTGTATTTGCTTCGCATTTTTAAAGGATAAACTCAATAGATTGCGTTGGTCTCTGCGGGAGTGATATTTTAACTAGACTACGACACCCACGCGCTTGTGGGCTTATCACATAACTTTCATCCATCTTGATTGTTGGATATGCCATGGTTTTCTTTAGGTCCTCTAGCTATTATCCCTCATTCTATTACTTTACATATTTGATCTTCTATTAATGTCTGCATAATCCTCAATTGAATTAACTAAGTGGTGGCTGCTTATTTCTTTATCCATTCTGATATTAATTGATTCCATATATGAGAGCACTTTATTGGAATCTTTTTATGCTCATCTCTGACTCAGTAATCATGTAAGTGATGCACATACAACAACATGTAAGTGATACACATCAAATATATTAATCGATTCAATGAACTAGATGTGAAAGACTTGATATAAATGAACTCATGAGTCACTATGAGCCATATCAAGAAAGCATCTAATATGTAATATGTTGTCTCCTTTTGGTTACTGTGATAAAGATTATCTTTTGTATAAGATCAAGCACTTGAGAATTTCTTCATCACTTACTCAATTGAGCAATCCCATCAACATACCCGAACTATATAGGGAAGGTCAGTGAGACAGACTTCGACAGGCCACGGTCAGGATCAGATTACTCAGGCCAAAATGCAATTACCCAGGAACTCTGGCAATCCTACATTATCCTTAATAAGCACAATTTCAATACTCATGAATAACATATATCTTCAACATATCATCACCTGGTGCATGTGACCATCATTATTCTTAACTGGTTTATCACCATCAGAATTAACAAATTCTCAGATCCAACAATCCCGTGTTTTTGATAATGACAAGCAATGCATGTATGATCATTGCATATTTCCATATGTTATTATTCAAGCTTTTTTTCCGCATTGTCATTAAAAAGGGTTGTACAAGAAAAATATGGCAAGTAAATCATAGGGTGAAAAATATGGCAAGTAAGTACGGCAGCCATAGAATCGTAATAGAAATCACATGTCAACTTTATTTGATGATAATAAACAATCAAGGTTAATACTAAACAAGTGTCTGACTCAATCACTCGATGGTGTAAATTTTTTGTCATGAAGTTTATGTATAGAGTCAAGGATACAATTAATCAACCTATCTCCCCCTTTTTTCAAACATAACTTGACATATGCCACTAGCATCTACAAAATCAAACAATATTAACATGTTCACATTAGTACAGGGACTCATAATAATAACATACCATGTTGGCACATAGAAAATCATTGCCATGAGGAGCACAGGATAACACTTCTTAGATCCATAGCCAATCACAGTTAAACCCAGATAAGCATTTAGAGCTAGGCATGTATGATGTAATCATACTCTCTAATTAGTCATAAATTCTCCCCTTTATCATGACATACAATATTCATAGAGGGTTGATTGTTTAATTAGCCTCCAGGGATATCCATTCAACCAATATCACATACTTTCACGAGCATCCAAGACATTTACCATATAATGAAAAATCATGCGCATTTAGGGGATCATGTCAAATGACCATTAATTCTGTAATCAAAATAGAAGTGAGACGGAAAGATCAAGTCGAAGTTATACATCTTTCTACCACTTTGGCTTATAACGATTAGAGTCACCATAGGTGGACACTCTAGTGTAAATTGATTAGGGTTACTGGCATGTATCTATCACTATACTGATGTAACCATTCTCTCCAGTAGGCACTCTGAATCAAATGAGATTAAAGGCTCTTAGTTTACCTTACTGGACTCTACCTTTGCTTCCACTATGTCTTTTCAATTATGCCACATTTTTCTTCACACATCATCATTTTTTCTTTTATGTGGCTCTTAGCAATCGTGAAGTATTATGACATAGAAAATGCTTGACGACTCACGTTTTGCAAATCATTCGTCCCACTAACTAAGGTGAACCAATTATCGAAAAAAGGCCACACAATCCAAAGTGATTGTACCCCCTTATAAGAGGCAACAAAGTTAGGGCTGCATTATCAAAATACTATAATAATAATTGTTCAACTCACAAAAGCAATAACGAGGATTAGTAAATTATTTGTGATGGAGAGGATAAATATAGACTAATGCATGGGTAAATAGGGTTGAGCAAATTGAAAACGCTGAATTCATGATTCCAAATAATTTATACTAGGTAGATGACCTAGACCTGTCTTGGCATGGTTTGGAGCATCTTCGTCTTCCTCTAATCTTTCTTTCTTTTTCCGTCTTTATTTCAATAATCACGACCTTGGCGTGAATCTAGATAATTTCATACATGTTATCGATTATTTGACCATTTCACCAAATTCGTCATCCATTTAGTTAATATTTTAACTTTAAAGCCATATAGCTATTTCCAGTCATTGATTACCTTTTTATAGAAACAAGATTCTTCTATAATAGCACACCAAGGATTAAGATTTGGAAAAGAAATGATGATTAGGACAAAAGAAGGAAAATACAATTAAAGAGAGAGAAAATGAGATACGCAGGATACTAGGACAAGGATCGTAACTAATGCTTATGTCAATGTGCATCCTAGGGTGAGGCACCTTATCTTCTAATTACACAATCCATGTTATATGAGATTGTAAATCAATTGGATTTTAAAAACATTTTACAATTTTAATTTGGAACTCAAAATGATGACGAAGATGCCACTTTTAATGGTGGGTTTTCTTTAAAGAACAAGCAATAGACGATGGCCAACATTTGACTTAGTCTTATTGCATCAATCCCTGTTTCTTATAAATGGCAAACTATTAAGGTCAATGATCATCTTGACTATGACATTGTATCAAGGTCTCTAATAATTCTTCTTTGGATGGAGTCATCTTTTCTTACATCTAGCTGATTAGTCGTACTAGTTCGAAGAGATCGAGGGATTCCCTTCAAATAACGTATGAATAAAAGCAACCCATTGCCTTGTTGAATGAATAAGGATCATAAAACTCTAGATATATAAGGGGGATATAAATTATATTGCCCTACCCATAGGGATAATCAAGCATAATGCTTGAATTGCATGACCACATATAGCATGAAGTCTGATACGGACTGGATGCCCTCTCCTTCAATAAGGAAAGTGAGGTAAGTTCAAACTTTTAGCCAAGAACATGTAATATGCATACCAGGGCCATTTAAGGAGTTAATAATGTTCAAATGGTCTGAAGCTACTATGTAGGTAACATCAATCCCACGATAATTGTCACACCCAAGCATAAGTCTCTCAAGCAAGACATCAAGCAATAAGTTTAATTCCATCGTCACCACACATATGGCATATGAGAATCAATATAAGGTATATTAAGCTACAAATGGCTTCCTCTGCTTATATACTAGAGTGAATTATTCAATGTGCATTAAGTAAGGCATATAGATGTATTAACAATTATCAGGGGATAGACTATGTAAGGCAACATAGTATTTATGCGTCAATCATATGGGTATATTAGTCATGATTCCTATAAACCTGATGACTACAACATTTATTAATTATTTTAATAAATTTTAGTGCGTTAATCAATCTAGTGAACTATAAACATAATCATTTTAAGTGTGAAACCCTAATGGCTTAATAACATACTAGCCATCAAACTAAACACACGATCATTTATTCAGTTCTAGATAATAGTTCGATGTTGTAAAACTAGAAGGGTGCTTACCACTATAACTTTCAATGGTTAGTTTCCATCAAAGTTAGTGAATAAAGAGTATCCATCAATGCTAGTAGTACACTATCAGAGTAAATGCTTGTAACCAAGCATTAAATCTGCTATCTGAGTTTTAAAGACTTTGAAACCGTGTGGCTAAAGCATTTGAAATAATCAAGCATTATAGACATGACTCTAAACTTTGCCTATGAACATATCACTTGGAGCTGGTTCATATTTCAATGCCAAGTGATAGGTCAAATGCATACATATTTTGTGAATGAAGGATAGGTATGCTCCGTATAAGTACGAAAAGCACATAGCTTCCAATTCTCAAATATAAGTAAGCATAGATATTATTTATCTTATTTATTTCATAGTTGGTGAAGCAAATCCATAGGCATTTTTAATTGATAGAATTCTCAAGTCAACCACTAGCACTTCATACTGTGATAGTTTAATTTATTCCCCAGATTGACTTATATTTGCTTCGCATTTTTAAAGGATAAACTCAATAGATTGCGTTGGTCTCTGTGGGAGTGATATTTTAACTAGACTACTACAACCACGCACTTGCAGGCTTGTCACATAACTTTCATCCATCTTAATTCTTAGATATGCCATGGTTTTCTTTAGGTCCTCTGGCTGTTGTCCCTAATTCTATCACTTCACATATTTGATCTTCTGTTAATGTCTGCATAATCCTCAATTGAATCCACTAAGTGGTGGCTGCTCATTTCTTTATCCATTCTGATCTTAATTGATTCCATATATGAGAGCACTTTATTGGAATCTTTTTGTGCTCATCTCTGACTCAATAATCATGTAAGTGATGCACATCAAATATATTAATCGATTCAATGAACTAGATGCGCAAGACTTGATGTAAATGAACTTATGAGTCAATATGAGCCACATCAAGCAAGCATCTAATACGTAATTATGTTGTCTCCTTTAGCTTACTGTGATTAAGATTATCTTTTGTATAAGATCAAGCACTTAAGAATTTCTTCATCACTTACACAATTGAGCAATCCCATCAACATGCCTGAACTATATAGGGAAGGTCAGTGAGACGGACTTTAACAGGCGACGGTCAGGATCAGATTACTCAAGCCAAAATGTAATTACCCTGGAACTCTGGCAATCCTACGTTATCCTTAATAAGCACAATTTCAATACTCATTAATAACATATATCTTCAACATATCATCACCTGGTGCATATGAACATCATTATTCTGAATTGGCTTGTCACCATCAGAATTAACATATTCTCAGATCCAACAATCCCGTGCATTTGATAATAACAAACAATGCATGTATGATCATTGTATATTTCCATATGTTAACATTCACAATTTGTTTTTGCATTGTCATTAAAAAGGGCTGTAGAAGAAAAATATGGCAAGTAGATCATAGGGTGAAAAATATGGCATGTAAGTATGGCAACCATAAAATCATAATAGAAATCACATGTCAACTTTATTTGATGGTTAGACAATCAAGGTTGATACTAAACAAGTGTACGACTCAATCACTCGATGGTATAAATTTTTTGTCATTAAGTTTATGCATAGAGTCAAGGATACAATTGATGAACCTATCTCCCCCTTTTTTCAAACATGACTTGACATATGCCACTAGCATCTACACAATCAAACAATATTAACATGTTCACATTAGTACAGGGACTCATAATAATAACATACCATGTTGGCACATTGAAAATCATGGCCATGAGGAGCAGATGATAACACTTCTTAGATCTATAGCCAATCAGAGTTAAACCCAGATGAGCATTCAGAGCTAGGCATGCATGATGTAATCATACTCTATAATTGGTCATAAATTCTCCTTTTATGATGACAAACAATATTCATAGAGGGTTGATTGTTTAATTAGCCTCCAAGGATATCCAATCAACCAATATCACATACTTTCACGAGCATCCAGGACATTTACCATATAATGAAAAAGCATGCGCATTTAGGGGATCATGTCAAATGACCATTAATTCTGCAATCAAAATGGAAGTGAAACGGAAAGATCAAGTCGAAGTTATACATCTGTCAACCACTTTGGCATATAACGACTAGAGTCACCACAGGTGGACACCCTAGTGTAAATTGATTAGGGTTACTGGCATGCATCTACCACTATACTTATGTAACCATTCTCTCAAATGAGATTAAAGGCTCTTAGTTTACATTATTGGACTCTTCCTTTGCTTCCACCATGTCTTTTCAATTGTGCCACATTTTTCTTCACACATCATCATTTTTTCTTTTATGCGGCCCTTAGCAATTGTGAAGTATTATGACATAGAAAATGCTTGAGGGCACACATTTTGCAAATCATTCGTCCCGCTAACCAAGATGAACCAATTATCGAAAAAGGCCACACAATCCAAGTGATTATGCTCCCTCATAAAAAGGAGCAAAGTTAGGGCTGCATTATCAAAATACCATAATAATAATTGTTCAACTCACAAAAACAACAACCACAATATGTAAATTATTTGTGATAGAGAGGATAAATATAGACTAATGCATGGGTAAACAGGGTTGAACAAATTGAAAACGCTTAATTCATGATTCCAAATAATTTACACTAGGTAGATGACCTAGACCTGTCTTGGCATGGTTTGGACCATCTTCGTCTTCCTCTAATCTTTCTTTCTTTTTTCGTCTTTAGTTCATTTAATCATGACTTTGGTGTTAATTAAGATAATTTCATACATGTTATTGATTATTTCACCATTTCACCAAATTCATCATCCAGTTAGTTAATATTTTAACTTTAGAGCCGTATAGCTATTTCCATATTTATTACCTTTTTATAGCAACAAGATTCTTCTATAATAACACACCAAGGATTAAGATTTAGAAAAGAAATGATAATTAGGACAAAAGAAGGAAAATACAATTAAAGAGAGAGAAAATGAGATATGTAGGATACTAGGACAAGGATCGTAACTAATGCTTACGTCAATGTGCATACTAGGGTGAGGCACCTTATCTTCTAATTATACAATCCATGTTATATGAGATTGTAAATCAATTGAATTTTAAAAGCATTTTACAATTTTAATTCGAAACTCAAAATGATGACAAAGATGCCACTTTTAATGATGGGTTTTCTTTAAAAAACAGGTAACAGATGATAGCCAATTTTTGACTTAGTCTTATTACATCAATCCCTGTTTCTCATAACTGGCCAACTATTAAGGTTAATGATCATCTTTACTATGACATTGTGTCAAGGTCTCTGATAATTCTTCTTTGGATGGAGTCATCTTTTCTTACATCTAGCTGATTAGTTGTATTAGTTCGAAGAGATCGAGGGATTCTCTTGAAATAACGCATGAAGAAAAGCAAACCATTGCCTTGTTGAATGAATAAAGATGATAAAACTCTAGATGTATAAGAGGAATATAAATTATATTGCCCTACCCATACGGATGGTCAAGCATAATGGCTTGAATTGCATGACCACATATAGCATGAAGTCTGATATGGACTAGATGACTTCTCCTTCAATAAGGAAAGTGAGGTAAGTTCAAACTTTTAGCCAAGAATATGTAATATGCATACCATGGCCATTTAAGGAGTTAATAATGTTCAAATGGTCTGAAGCTACTATGTAGGCAACATTAATCCCACGATAATTATCGCACCAAAGCATAAGTTTCTCAAGGAAGACATCAAGCAATAAATTTAATTCCATCGTCACAATACATATGGTATATGGGAATCAATATAAGGTATATTAAGCCACAAATGGCTTCCTCTGCTTATATACTAGAGTGAATTATTCAATGTGTATTAAGTAAGGCATATAGATGAATTAACAATTATCAGGGGATAGACTATGTAAGGTAACATAGTATTTATGCATCAATTATATGGGCATGTTACTCATGATGCCTATAAACTTGATGACTACAAAATTTATTAATCATTTTAATAAATTTGAGTGCATTAATGATTCTAGCGAACTATAAACATAATCATTTTAAGTGTGAAACCCTAATTGCATAATAACATACTAGCCATCAAACTAAACACGTGATCATTTTTTCAGTTCTACATAATAGTTCGATGTTGTAAAACTACAATAGTGCTTACCACTATAACTTTCAATGGTTAGTTTCCATCAAAGTCAGTGAATAAAGAGTACCCATCAATGCTAGTAGTACACTATTAGAGTAAATGCTTATAACCAAGCATTAAATTTGCTATCTGAGTTTTAAAGACTTTGAAACCGTGTGGCTAATGCATTTGAAATAGTCAAGCATTATGGACGTAACTCTAAACTTTGCCTATGAGCATATTACTTGGAGCTGGTTCATATTTCAATGCTAAGCGATAGGTCATATGCATACATGTTTTGTGAATGAAGGATAGGTGTGCTCTATGTAAGAACATGTAGCACATAGCTTCCAATTCTCAAATATGAGTAAGCACAGATATTATTTATCTGATTTATTTCATAGTTGGTGAAGTAAATCCCTAGCCGTCATTAATTGATAGAATTCTCAAGTCAACCACTAGCACTTCATGCGGTGATAGATTAATTTGTTCCCCAAATTGACTTATATTTGTTTCGTATTTTTAAAGGATAAACTCAATAGGTTGCGTTGGTCTCTGTGGGAGTGATATTTTAACTAGACTACAACACCCACGCGCTTGCGGGCTTGTCACTGAACTTTCATCCATCTTGATTCTTGGTGTAATGCCCCCAAAATGCTAATGACATGATTTACGAAATACTGTAGCGGAAGAATTAATAATAGAAGGCGCTACCGCTGTCCTGATGAGGACAAGGCTCACTGAAGCCATTTAATCTTGCAACTCATATTCACAATCACAAAATCTATTAACTGAAATACTTCAAGACCAAAGTCCATAATAGTTCAACTTCAATACCATCGACTTAATCATACTATGTGATAACTTGCACTCCACATTATACAAGTACATTGAGTATAGATCCAACTTGACCCTGAGGTTGTTTCCAATATTTATGCTGTGCTGAATCCACTGTGAGCATCTGATGACTTCCAAAAGGGTCATTGAAAGAGGAAACATGTGATACTTCATCACCTAAAATGAAAAACATGAAAACAATTTGAAAATGTGAGCAAAACTTCAGTACATGCATTCCTGCATTGTAAAATGAGCACATAAACACTGTCGATGGGTATCCGCTTTTGCAACTCATTTAGTTCATAGTAACAATGAAAATAAAAGTAATATGAAACTGAATTGCTCATTATTATCTGAATGTGAGCTCTTTGCAATGATATGATCTATACAAAGGTGTACACCTACCAATCCGATCAAGAGTTGGCCTGAAGCCGCGTGGGTAAATGATGGGCTGACGCCCTATAGATGATAATTGACGGGGTCACAAGTTAAATGGCAAATCACTGTATAAACTGATTCATTGATAAACTCATTAACAGTTGTAACTTGACAAACATGTTCTACTTTCTGAAGATACAGGCAATGGACATATCTTGAGCTTTTAAAAATATCATCTGACTTGATGAAAGTCAGTTGTTTCATAAATATCATCTGACTTGAAAAATATATTTTGACTTGATCACACTTATACATAGCGGGGAACGATAACTAGGCCTCAACTCTATTTTATAAATGTCATTATAAGTATGTGTAGTCAGTAAATAATCTTTACTCACATAATTGAGTAAGTGAAAGTATGTGTAATAGAAATTGAGTAATTAAATGGTATACATAACTTGGGTATTTCAATATAACTTTAAAACTGAATTGATAAAAGCAATTACATTTGATATAACGCAAATGAAGGTAAAATAGTTCACAATGAGATAAATGAGATTACCAAGAAAAAGGCCTTGATGGTGACAATTGATAGGGTGGTTGTGGCCTTTTCAGAAATAGGTTGCTGATATAGTTTTAAGGCTTGCTAATATATAACTTGGTTCAAGATAATACCGAGTGCACTAGATTGACTTGATAAATACATTTGATACATTCTGAATTGAGTAAGTAATAGAAGTTTGAGGCCAAGAGGGATATATCTTGGTTCAAAATAGCATAAACTGCAATAACTTGATTTGAGAAATATGGTTTCTGAGTCACAACTCTCCCCACTTCTCATATTTCATTCATAAATCCATTAGATATAGAATTCCACCTCAAATGAGTCATTGAACTCAATAGAAGCTATTAAGCTCACTAAGCTTGGTATTTTCTTTGAAAAAATCCATAAATAATTCAAAGCTTAAAAACAAGCTCCTAAATAGGATACTTGTGTTCTTCTTTCTCATTAATCAAGCTAAAATCTCCATTGAAGTCCATGAACATTCATTTCCCCCTTAAATAACCTTACTTGGCCCAAAATACACAAAATGAGTGTATGATCAATTTCACTTAATCTTTCTTATTGCTCTTTACATTATTACTCAAAATGCTTCTAAAAATCACCAAACTCAAAATACTCAACCAAAATTCATGAAATCTCATAGGAAATTTGAAAATAATATGGACAATCTACAGTAAAATTTTCAGAATTTGCCTCCAAGTATATGCTGCGCAGAAATTGCAATAACAGCCTAATTTACACCAAAGCAGGTCAGTTCACTTCAAAAATTCATAACTTTCACCCTAGACCTCAAATAGAGACCTAAAATCCCAATATGAAAATATTACGAAGTCCCAAAAAAATTTCATTGACAACACAAAAGATGATTCCCGCAATAGGGCTCCCAAAATGGGGATAAAACACAAGTTTGTCAGTTTTGGTCCCATTTTATGCAGTTTTGGTAAAATGAACATAACTTTTTCCACAGGCCTCAGCTTAAGGCGATTCAAAAGCCATTTGAAAGCCAACACACTAAACTATCTACCTACCAAAATCATAATTTTTCCATAAGCTGATCATTACCAGTTTAATCCAGAAGGCTGCCCTATTTTTCTGAAATTTTCAGCATTCACTGTTTTAGTTTTCTCTTCCTTTTTTACATAAATCCTCACTTGAAATCATTCCAAATCACCCAAAACATCATCATAAACATCAATAAAACTAAAGATTACAAAATCAAATACAAATCAATCCATAAACATGGTTTTAACTTAAGCTTACATGAACATGATCATCCCCAAACCCTAGCATGAATCAAGCTCAACTTCACCATGATCAAGAGCAAAATAACTCTTATTTCTTATCAAAATATCATGATCAATCATCACAACCATCAAAACAAGAATCAAAACTAAAAAAAATCAAAATCAACAAGATTAAGATTAAGGTTTACTCACTTTGATTGGAAATAAGTAGACATAGAGATGAGGTTTAATGGTTTTGATGATGGAGGATGGTAGCTAGATGTACTAGGATGTTGAGGTGAGTCGAAAACACTTGAGCTAGCTGGAAAAGTGGTCGAAAACAGTCCATATAGAGGCTGGGTTGCTGCTATGAGGGGGAGAGAGAGAGGAGAGAGAAAATGGAATTTTTTGGGTTGATTTGTGCTTGTTTTAAGTAATCTAACTTGTGGCTGAAATGTTATCCTCAACAAAGCTTTTGTTAACCATGGTTAGCCTTAAATCATGGTAATTAGTTAGGTTAAAGAATGCAAAATTGTTGGGCATCAAGTTGGGTCGAAATAAGTTGGGTTCGGGAATAAAACACTTCGTAACGATAACGTTTTTGCGTAACTCAAAATTAAATTTTTGTTATGTTATCAAAATAATAATGACAACAATAATAATAGCAACAATTACAATAATAACAATAATAATAATCATAATGATAATAACAATAACAATTTCTCAAACCATAATTATCGATGCCTACTATCGATTCACCTGATATTTAATTAATCAACAAAACTTGAATTAACAATCAATGAAACTCGAATTGCAAATAGGACCCAAATGAATATCCCCCAATTGGGATGAGTAAATACGATAAATGAAAGTGACAAATTTAAATGATATAAGGTAATTCGGTAAATATATAAATTGAGGGTAATTGAATTAATGAACATGATTTGGTTAAACAAATAACCATGAGTGATTGAATCCATAAATATGATAAATTAAATGAATAAACATGATTAATTAAATAAATACATATGATTTAAGTGAACAATATGGGTTAAGGTCGGGTTATTACAGCCTTCCCCTCTTAAAGAGTTTCGTCCTCGAAACTTATGACACTTGCCAAATGTATGCAATGCCGTTTCAAAACACATAGGTCATTGGTTCCCATTGCTTCCCTCTGAAGAGATATAATTTGCCCAATGTACTCCGGCTAAGGGTGTCTATGTATTGTATAACTGCTTAATCTCATGTTTCAGTAGTAGATCTGGATACTTCTCATACAATGGCTGCAATGAACTCAATTACTATGATTCAAAATTGATATTCTCTTCGATAGAAAAGAACCTTGTTACTAGTGAGGAGGTGCTCACTACTGGTTCATTACCTTGTCTGCTAATGAAAACTGTTATATATACCCTGATAAGTACTCTGATACTATTACGAGCTATAAAACACATTATATACGTGTTCAAGTTCGACTGGTAGGTGCAGTCAACAAGTTACAGGATTTAACCTTTCTATGAATCATAAGGCCCCATGTAATTAGTCCCTAATTGTCCTTGGATAGACGGTTTCTTACTCCCTTGACTAGAAAAGCCTTTGAAATATTTTATAACCCGTCTGAGACTTTGGTTATTTCCTTATTTTGCCAGCATAACTCTTTTTTCAACCTTGTATCACCTCAATATGTACTTGAATTTCCCCCCTTAATGCTTACTTGGGTTAGCTCTGACCTTGTACTCAATGTTTCTTCTGGCTCACTAAAATATAATTAGACAGTGCTTGAGATTATGTCCTTATCAAAATATCCTCATCGGATATTCCTAATGCCTTACATGATCTCCCCTCATCAAACTACTCAAGGATCTGCTCCCGATCGATAATGGGTAATGAAATGACCATGGTTAGGGATGAGAGTGATGAAATTCTTAGCTAAGCAAATCATTGCATACAAAAGAAATGAACAATGAAACTAGAAAAGATTTATAATGGAGGGATTAACATGAGGGGTTAGAATAAAGATAAACATAAGTGTATCATGAATTCTGAAATATAATACCATAAGAGTCGTGGTTTATAAATATTGATTATAAAGGATCCAATACATAGTGATCCAAGAAGATAGATGGCCTAGTTACCTTTGAGTTTAGCTGATGATTTAAAAAAAAAAAAAAACAAGCTGGCCAGCAATGGAGTTCCAACAGGGTGACTTTCTAGATATAATTGACAGGATAAATGCAATCGAGGGAGTGGCCAAACAAAATACGATAAATAGATAAATAGATTGTTTATCCAAGGTACAATCGATAATAGCTTGAACAAACAAGGTCTAATGAATAGATAAATGGATTGAATAGGCTACAGTGCAAACATGCATTTGCTCATATGGAGCCAAGTCAAGTATGATAATAAGATTAAATAAGGGTTACTAAAGTTTACTTATGAGGATATAAGATATAGATGTGAGAATTGCAAGTGCCATAAATAGATCAATAGATTGAACCGATAAAATGCAATGGATAGATCAATAGATTGAATGAACAAAGCACCAATGGATAAGTAAATAGATTGACCAAGTGACATTAGAAACGTATCTTTGCTCATATGAAACCGATTCAAGTCCAGTAATAAGATTAAACAAAAAGCTAGAGTTTACTTATGAGCATGTAAGATATATGTGTGGGAGTTGAAGTTCAAAATAAGGAGAGTAAGGAGATTATGACAATCGCAATGACCCACACCAATGAGAGTTGAGTTACATTATGAATTCAGAACAAGTTATACGAGCGTATTATTATGAATAAATGAGATGTAAGATAGATGTAGGAATCATCTCTCAACGAAATGAACTACAATGCAAGATCATAAAATAGAGATGGTGAATGTCGAGAGCATGGGAATGCTGACAACCATATAAGGTTGAACAAAAAAAATGTAATGCACATTTAACAATGGGTTTGCAAAGACATGGAAGATCACACTAATAGGAAATATCGGGTTGAAATGCAAGGAAGATTAAACAATATTGGATAGTACACACTACAAAAACGCGCTCGTTTAGATACGAAACTTTTTGTATCTAAATGATAGATTTTCGTATCTAAATAACATTTAGATACGAATAGAAACGAAAAAAGTTTCGTATCAAAAGGCACGATCGCAGACCAAAATCGGAAACAGAACTCGTTTTCGTTTCTATTAGATACGAAAATAAAAACGAAAAATATTTTCATATCTAATTGATACGAAACTTTTTCGTATCAAAACATCAATGTCTCGTATCTAATTGATATGAAATTAGATACGAAAACCTCTTCGAATCTAACAGAAATGCAAATTTTCGTGTCAAACTGCATCGTTTTCGTTTCTTATTGATACGAACTTAGATACGAAAGTTTTTCGTATCTCTTAGATACGAAGTTTTTCGTATCAAGATGTCAAAATAGCGTATCAAATTGATACGAAATTAGATACGAGGCATACATTTTGTATCAAATTACATATCTTATGTGCATAAATTGTTCTACGTTTTTCACCTGATATTTTTTGTTTCTAACTGAATGTTTCATTCCAAATAATTGCAACAAGTGCTAAATTCCCAAATACATTTACATACACATAGATACGTGAATACGTAAGAGCCCAACATTGCATCATATATACCAACCAACCTCGATATTTACATTTACCTAAGGTATATTACAACTTGGCAACAAAATTCCAAGTATCGAGGATATGCAACCATCAAGCAATTGACATCCAAAAAATACACCACGACCAAAGCAATGTTCAAGGTGTGTTCCAAAAAATACACCATCGCATGCCCATCTAAGAGTTACAAGTTGCAGCTATCAACATATATAGACATATACCAAGTCAGTTACTAATATAAGACTAAGGGTCAGGAAGAAGGGGAAATCTAAGAGCTCGAGCCCCCCAAGCGAGACTCAATCCTAACAATGGCATCCTTAGTTTGCTTAACTTCCTCCTTCGTTCGAGTAAGCTCTGCTCTTGTGGCATTGAGTAGGTCTTCTGATTTTTACAATAGACTCATAATCTGGGCATACATGGAGGGGGTGTAAGCTATGGGTGTGGAGGGTGAGGATTGAGTAAACGGTCCCACTCTCTCGTAGTATGCTTGGGTTTGATTCCTAAGTCCATATACCAAACCTTTGCTGTTGACACCTCCAGCAGCTTGAAGAAAAAGTGCATCATCATTAACTTCGACCCTTGAATGTGAAGCATTAAGCTTCAAACGTTGATGCTCATCCTACAATGAAGAAAACTCAACAAGCAAGCATTAAGTTTCATAGTGCAATACCTTGTAAAAGCTATAAAAGGAGATGATGAAAAAGCCACCAAGGATGATGTCAATAAAGAGGAAGGCACCAACTTTAAGTTATCAAAGTCAATTTGTGTTAGTTAGGGATCGATAAGCCCATAGACGAGCAAGAAGAAATAGAATGATATGGGCAAGAACATAAAGAAAGAAGACATGGACCTAGCATGGAGTACCTAAACAAGCAAGCATAAGAGAAGTAGAAACGGACAGAGTTTCCCCTAAACAACCAAACCTTTACTAAAGACATGTTGATGCTCTGGGATATATTCTTTCTTAAATTCTGGGGCGAAATGGACAGAGTTTTCCCTAAAAATTGACCATTTCCCAGGCTTTAAGCCCTACATTAAATCCCCTGCATTGAATAGAAGCAAAAAAAATAACCAAATTATGCTCAACGGCTATATACCGGAGACCACAACTCTATAGGCCACACGCCCGGAGTAAACCATTCAATGAAGCTCAATAGCGGAACGGAAACAAAGAGTACAACTCAAGAAAGATTTTTGAAATAATAACTTTCACTTTTACTGAACATAGGATGCCAACATTTATAAAATGTGTCGCTTTTTGAATGTATAGGAAGTCCAATTGACTTGGTGCTTACCCAAATAGATTTTGCCCTCTTGTCGCAGAATACTTTCTCATTTCCTTTTTTTCTACTATGAATTTGCTCAAAGAGTTTAGCTGCTTTAGGTATTTTGTTATCCCTTATTACCTTGAGAAAACAAAAAATGAAGTTAGAATAATGCAATTGGTGTCTTTCAAAAAGTGAAGATGCCACAACAGCGATATTACCATTTTCCTTGCAGTTTGTTCCGCTGAAATAGACCCTACAATGTGAACAGTTCCTGCTTTAGGACCAGTGCGCTTGTTAATTGAGTTTTGTCTTGACCTCTTCTTGAAATCCTCAGTTTCTCTGAAAGCTTTCAACCTGCTTCTAAGTGGAGTTGGAAGCCAAGGGATGATCTCGTCTTCCGGCCTTGTCATTGCCTTTGATACCATGTCCTTAAGGCATTCACCGGCCCTTTTTACCTAGTCATTATAAACTCTGTCATTCAACTCCTCAGCCCAACAATAACGCGTCTGCACGAAATGAATGGTTACACGCAATATGAGATGCTATTTAGCAACATAAAATTGACAAACAAGCATGCTTGGAAGTGTGAATTTATTACCTGAAAAGCTCTCCACCACCATCGCTCATGCTCCTCTAGAGCATTCCTCCAACAAGTACATGGCTCCAAATAATGAGCCTTCAAGTCCATGGTAATGGAGTTGGATACTTTATAGTAACCAAACCTTTCACAATTTCAAATGAAGGATGATGAGATGGAGCACAACAGTTTACTATAAGAACATACACATACGAAGTAATTATAGGAAACTTGGAAATAGAACAATTTTACATACCACTAAATGGTATCCGGTGACAGTGGGATCCTCGTGCCCTGTTGGTTTGAGTCATTCGTGGCCCCACCTGTAGCTCCATCTCATTGCTCACGTGTGGGAGGCATCTAAGTTTCAAACACTTGGAAGCAAACACATTAGTTAGGAAAAATAATGAACGAGTTAACGTAAACCTCATTTGTGAAACGAAAGTATAATAACATAATGCACAACTGAAAAAGAGATAATAATCAAGTAGACGATACATGAATACAAAGAGTATAAGTTCATCATACAGTAGCGAAAGTTGAATATAAGATCTCAAACTAATCTTACAAACATGCACCTACAGCCTATGTCCAATTAATCTTCGTCCTCATTAGCTAGCAATGTTTCAAGCTCTTGTTCATTTATATTTATGTCATCCTCTTCTTCTTCATCCTCACCATCTTCATCTTCACGTATTCCAAGCTCACTGCCCTTTGGAAGGTCATCAGCTAAGTCATCGTTGATGGATATATCTTCGTTTATGTCAAGATGTAATAAAGTGGGTGGGTTGTTATTGTTCTCCTCCTGAAAAGGAGCAATGTCATCCATCTGGGAATCGGTCGTGGCCCTTGGCTTCATCTTAAGTACCGCCCACCATTGATTTCTATCATTTTTCATGCTAGGATAAGATGTGAAGCTAACTTGTGTTACTTGATATGCAAGAACAAACGAATCATACTTGGGATATTTTTTCGTGTGGTTGACATCCACGAGTTTATAATGTTCATGCATGTTAATGCCATTCACAAAGTCAAACCAATCACATTTAAAGAGAATTGTTTTGTACAATTGGCGAGTTCCCAAGTAAGTCAACTCAATGACCTCCTCAAGAATTCCATAGTATTCTACACCATCAACCCCTTTGACCAATACCCCGTAGTTCGTTGTTGATTTGTTCTTCCCATAGGAGTACGTGTGAAAATTGTAATTATTAATGTAGAAATGATCCCAACCACGTACATCTTTCCTAGGTTCCATGGCGAGGGACCTTATCACATCATTAGAAACATCCCTGGATGTCATTACCTGCAATATTCAGCATATTGATTACATTTACATTTTAGTGCATGTAATATTAGATGTGTCAATTTATTTCATGCTGCTTACATGATCTTTAAGCCATATACGGAATCGCTCTTCAAATTGAGCCCAAACATCTTCGACCCTAACTCTAGGATTCTGTCTCACCATCTCTTGCTCAAAAATCCTATGATAAGATAAGGAATTGAACGTGTCAAAAATGATTTCAATTATGAATACGATAATGACTTAAACATACAAAGAATGCATACCGCTCATAAGGTTTCAGTATGTCACAGTTTGACAACACATATGTATGAGCAACACGAAATTCCCGTTCATCCAAATATCGAGTGCTGCCTTCACTTGGGGCATACCCAACATTCATGGAAAATACATCTGGAATGTTTGGATTTGACTCAACTTCATTTTGCCCCAAATCTCTTGACTTTGTGATAATATTTTTATCAAAGTAATTGGCATAGAAATCTGATATCTCCTCCATAAGGTATGCATTGCAAATGGAGCTTTCAACACGGGCTTTGTTACCCACGTAGGAAAATCACTTATTGTCCAAATGACGGTAACCTTCATGGTGAAAATTTTCTTTCGAGCTATATCATAAGTCTTGACTCCAACCTCCCACAACAGCAGTTGTTTCAATTAATGGTTGCATGTATATATCTAGATTGCCTTTCGGATTTCTGGGGCCTGGTATGAGGAGACTGATGAACATAAATTGTTTCTTCATGCACATCCACGGAGGTAGATTGTAAGGTGTGAGAATGACGGGCCAACATGAATAACTTTATCTAAAGTGACCAAATGGAAAAAAACCATTAGTACATAACCCTAATCTCACATTACGAGGCTCCAATGCAAATTCACGAAAAGTATTATCAAAATACATCCTTGCCTCCGCATCGCTAGGATGTTCCATAAAGCCCTAGGTACGTGGGTGTTTATGATGCCAAGTCATATGTTCAGCAACAATTTTGTCACATACAATCTTTGCAATCTAGGACCAATTGGAAAATAGATTAACACTTTCTTAGCAATTTTTTTCCCTCTTCCAGTCTCCTTAATATACCTCTCCACACCACAGACCGAGCAGTTTTCCAATTCTTCAGCATCCTTCCAAAACAGCATGCATCCATTAGGGCATGCATGGATTTTATGATGAGGAAGTTCAAGCCCAGCATGTAATTTCTTAGTTTCATAGAAGTTGGCTGTCATTTCATTATCATTTGTGCACATGGCTTTCATTAATGACGCAATTCCATCAACTGCTCGATGGGGCAGGTTGAACTCACATTTAAGGCTTGTTAGCCGTGCGACAGCTTTCAAGAGAGACATATCAGATCCCTCATACAAGGGCTTCTCAGCGGCTTGCACCGGCTGAATGAATCTTTTTGTGTCTAGGAAAGGCTCCACTTCCCCATCATTCATCCCTTCATCTGCCATACAGGATGCCATCGGACCATATGCATCGAACACCATATCCCTCATGAGATTTTCTCCGTCGCTTACATTGGATGAGCTACCAGGATGTGATACGTCACGAAAAGGTTCCCCATGACAAACCCACTCATAGTAATTGGGCCGAAACCCCTGCTTGTAGAGATGGAGCTTTACGGTATCTACATCCAAATAAGGCATATTCCAACACTTAGCACATGGACACTTTATCTTAGCAGTTCTGTGATATGTCTCTTGCTCAGTAGCAAAATCAATGAACTCCTTAACGTTTTGAATGAAAACCGTGCTCAGATAACCCCTCTCATCATGTCTTTGATGCATCCAATCTCGATTCCCTTCCATTTCTTACAATGTATGTGTCTGAGAAAAAGTTTCAAGCTCCCTTTAACGTAATGTAATGTGTAGCAATTATTCAAAATTTTCATATACTCAAATCATGAGCAAATAATCCTAGTTAGGACAACATAACCTGGACTCATTCTAAAGGGTAGGTGGTCCTAAACCCATTCAGGAAACAAAAGTATACAACTGTAAAGCTTACGCTCTTGTATACCCACGGAAAAATTCGGCAGCATTTCCCTATAGTCCTCCAAGCACAACGTTTCTAGATGATTTTCATTAATGGTCCTCATTAGAAAATTGTACCCAGAGAACAAGGCTTGAGGAAATGCCAAAGAAACTTTCCAATGCATACACAAGAACTATAGTAACCATACAATAATATACTTTATGATTCCCAAACTGTCCAACAAGGACAATTCAAAATTGTAAACATACCAGGCACTCATAATAAGCAATTACCTAAATATAAATAAGTAACTTGTCATTATAAGTTTGATACGTGTACTATTTTGAATGGGTTTTCTATGTTTACAAATGAACTATATATATATATATATATATATATATATGTATGTGTGTGTATGTATGTATATATGTGTGTATATATATATGTGTGTGTGTATATATATATACACACACACACACACACATACTTATACGTATATATATAAGTATGTATATGTGTGTGCGTGTATATTGTTAGAATGCCTTGAATCTATTTTCTTTAGCCCCCTTTTACAGACCTAGTGCGTGTATATGTAACTAACAGCGTATGTGATGTATGGGTTAGTACGTGATTGTATATTTGAAAATACTACATGAATGCACAATGGCCTTGACAGTGCATGTTCTCATAAAATTGCCTTGCACGATTGTTAAGTGGCTCTACAAATGCTCAGTTTCTAGTGGTGACCAAACAATTACCTAGTTCAATGTTCTTCCTGGATAATTTGGAAAACTAACTCAGCTTGGGAAAATCAAATATAGAAATGCTCAGCTTGGGAAATAATTAGCTAGTTCAACGTTGGGAACAGAAGCTATACTCAGGCAAATTTCACAACTTCAGCAAATCGAACAACTTGAGCAAATTGTTAACAGAAAGCAACTTCAGCAAATCTAACAACTTACAGTGCAGCTATCCGGACACCGGGAATTGTCGGAGAACTTACTGGAAACTTGCAATGACCGGACAACTCACCGTGCAACGCCTCGAAGCCTTCCAAATCCGAAAACCAAAACCCAGAATGAGCAGGAAGAAAATTGTTAAGAGAAAGTAACAAACAGATATAAACTCACTGGAGATCTGAAAACCGGCCTTCTGTAACTGATGTTCTGCCGAAACCCTCACCATTGTCGCCGACAGGGTTCTTGACGAGGAAGAAAAGCGCGGGCTCTGCTACTTCGTTTCGGCTTGAATGGGTACCGTCTGCCCGAAAATCGCCAACAGAGAGCTCAAAACAAACACAAACCCCCTGGCGACTTGACAACTGGCACCGGGAGTGGATATTCTGCCGGAATCCAAAGCACACGACGCTAGGGTTTTGGAGGAGGAAGCAATCGCGGGGTCTGGAATTTCATTTCGTGGCACTAGGTATTGTCGCGGAAGGGGAGATTGAGGCTGGGAATTGAAATTTCTTTTAGAAACGAAAATCTGATGCGAAAATTATCATTTGGTTTCCATTAGAAATGCGATTTGCCTTTAGTTTCAATTGTGCATTTCTATTAGATACGAAATGGTTTTCATTTCTAGATTTCGTTTCTAAACTGAAGATAGAAACGAATGCTGAATTTCATATCTAATTTCGTATCTAAAGAGGCGCGTTTTTGTAGTGAGTATCAAGTTTTGAAGATGAGACGAGCGAACAATTTCAAGAATTACTATAAAAGGGCATTCTTACAAATGATAAACTATAGTTGCATAGTTTAGATGTGATATCTAAACCCCAAATCATCCCTGAAAAAGACTTCTATTGTTGGCAGTTAATCCCATAAAGCATTTGTTCAAGGTATAGGGCACTTATTTTGATAGTGATCTTGTGCAACTCTCTGTACACAGTACACAACCATAAGATTCTGTCTTTCTTCTTCGTATAAACCTGAGGTTTCCCATGGTTAAATAAATCCTTTACAACTCATCCACTGAATCTTTAATTCTTTGAACTCTGTTGGGGGTCATATGATAGGGGTGTTGAAAATGGATTGAGCACCTTGAACTAGGTTGATCTAAAAATCAATGTTTCTTGGGGGAAAACAGTCCTAAAAGTCCTTAGATGAAATAGCTCTAAATCCACCAACTGTAAATACGGTATGGATATACCCAGTGTGGTTGACAAATCACTAATATTAATGCATTACTAACATGATAATTCAGTTGCTTGCACAATGTAATTGGGGGGATAAATAGGGCTTTTCTTCCCTTGGCTCGTAGAAATGCACGTTTAGCCAATCCTCATTTCTCAAGCTAACCTTAAGATCCTTACCAGTTATCTTAGTCCTGTAAGTACACAGTCAGTTCACCCCCATAATGATACCACATCTGCCAATCAAACTGAATTGAATGTCCTGTGAATATGGTTCCAGTAATACTACTAAAGGCATGTGTATAAAAGATAAACATTCAACTACCTACTGATCTCAGTAAATTGAAATAACAGGGGGTAATCTAAAATGTAAAGAGATATAACCACAACATAAACTCTTACAAAGATATTTCTTTATTGATTAGAAAGGACCGACATGTAAGCTGAATGAATGAAATGACGAAGAATCGTGATGAAAGAGGCGAGGCATGGAAATGACCTGCATATACAAGACATGCAGTTTATTCATAATGGTCATGATAGTAAAGTAAATGATCGATGTTATGAAGTTGAGAGGGAGCATTAAGTAATAAAGGTGGAGAAATGTAACAGGTTACCAAAGCAGTTTTTGAAAAGTCATACGGCATCCGTATGTGAGTAAAATGATGAAGATAAGGGTCAGCACTATCGGAAGGAAAATTTTATTCATCTGGTGTTTGAAAGGACAATTCGTCAAGATGAAGGAGTCAATCTTATGACTGAACATGATGACATCCATCAATAATACATTTTGTAGTAAATAGAAGTCTTGGGTAGGCATATAAACTTCAGAACTGTTGGCAGATGGAAATAGCACAAATCGTTGTTTATCATTAACAAGATAAGCTATACTAGTAAAGAAAGGATTACCAAAATAACTTGAGTAATGACATGCAGTCACTACTATAGAGTAGACGTTACGATGCTATATAAACACGAACAATATGGATACATTTAATTACTGAAAGAGCACTCAATGACTGGGTTTGAAGCAACCAAAGGCTTTGCACGCAATAAATAAATAGTGCCCAAATAGAGGCAAGGAGTTCAAGTAGGTGGCAGTAAAAATATGAACATCGTGATGGCTGAGCTATAAGTAGAATGAGTCAAATATGCTTAGAAAGAACTGCAAATCACACAGTAATGTACACCGAGGGTCATTATAGGTTCCATTATGGAAATAGAGAATTAAATAACTGTGATTGCTAGGGTTTTAATCACCTGTAAGAACGATTGCTCAGATGTGTTTAAAGAACTTCGCACAGACGACACATGAAATTTTCCATAAAACACTCAATTACAACTCAAGAGAGCATTAGCAGCAAAGAAATGATGCCTCTGAACAATTCAAGGTAACTAGGGCAGAAATGAGTCAATGACAAAAAGTAATGGGAGCATTGTTAATGTGAGGTCTTAGTGTCAAGACTAGATAATTCCTATACATGGTAGCTTAATCTTACTTATCCACCCATATAATGCCAAGTAGCACACCATAAGCTACTAATTGTTATCATCATACATAAGCACTCATTATAGTGTTCATCTCATACTGGTTCACCTTAAAGATATTACCCCGTAAGGCATTTCCTCATCTAGAGGTTTACATCTAACTTGACACTGTATTAATCCCTTAAGAAGTTGCAAATGGCATCTGCACATTGGGTTTCAACCATCACTATACCCAAGAGTAGGTATATTAATGCACCTCAATAAAACTCTCAAATTCTAGGGCAAAACGGATAGAGTTTCGCCTAAAAATGAATTAAAACCCAAGCTTAAAGCCTTACAATAGATACCTAAAATGGAGAGAAATACTTCAATAGATCAACGGCCACACGCCGAAGCTCATAACTTAACGGGTCACACACCCAGAGTGCACGATTACAAAAATTTAAACAAATAAGAGAAATGAAACATACAATGCAACTCCCAGATAAATGAGAGCATGCCTCACCAATAAGTGACCCGAATGGTTCCACAGTCCACTTTGCTCATGCTTGAATCTCATGATATTAACAATTGATTGAGTCACTCAAATGAAAATGGTTTCTCCATATATGCTCATACATATGAACTTATAAGTAATAGCTCATTCAATGGGTCCAACATAACTCATACACACCTTGATAGCTAACTCATAAACACTTGATAGCTAACTCATAAACACTTGATAGCTCATAGTGGTCCTTACAACCTTAGCTCTAATACCAAATTTGCAACGCCCCCAAAATTCTAATAACATGATTTACGAACAACTGCAGCAAAAGACTTAATAATAGAAGGCGCTACCGCCGTCCTGATAAGGACAAGGGTCACTAAAACCATTTAATCTTGCAACTCATATTCACAATCACAAAATCTATTAACTGAAACACTTCAAGACCAAAGTCCATAATAGTTCAACTTCAATACCATCATCTTAATCATATCATGTGATAACTTGCACTCCACACTATATAGGTATATTGAATATAGATCCAACTTGGCCTTAACGTCGTTTTCAATATTCATGCTATGCTAAATCCACTGTGAGTATCTGATGACTTCCAAAAGGGCTTGCTAAAAGGGGAAACATGTGATACTTCATCACCTAAAATGGAAAACATGAAAACAATTTGAAAACGTGAGCAAAAACTCAGTACATGCATTCCTTTATTGTAGAATGAGCATATAAACACTGTTGATGGGTACCTGCTTTTGTAACTCATTTAGTTCGTAATAACAATGAAAATGAAATTAATATGAAACTGAATTGCTCATTATTATCTGAATGTGAACCTCTTGCAATGATATGATCTATTCGTAGGTGTACACCTACCAATCCGATCAAGAGTTGGCCTGAAGCAGCGTGGGTAAATGATGGGCTGACGTGCTATACATGATAACTGACGGGGTCACAAGTTAAATGGCAAATCACTGTGCAAACTGATTCATTGATAAACTCATTAAGAGTTGTAACTCGACAAACATGTTCTACTTTTTGAAGATACAGGCAATGGACGTACCTTGAGCCTTTAAAAATGTCATCTGACATGATAAAAGTCCGTTGTTTCATAAATGTCACCTAGCTTAAAAAATATGTTCTAACTTGATAACACTTATGCATAACGAGGAATGATAACTAGGCCTAAACTCTGTTTCATAAATGTCATTGTAAGTATTTGTAGTCAGTAAATAATCTTTACTCACATAATTAAGTAAGTAAAAGTATGTGTAATAGAAATTGAGTAATTAAATGGTATACATAACTTGAGTATTTCAATATAACTTCAAAACTGAATTGATGAAAGCAATTACACTTGATATAAAGCAAGTGAAAGTAATATAGTTCACAATGGGATAAATGAGATTACTAAGAAAAAGGCCTTGATGGTGACAATTGAGAGAGTGGTTGTGGCCTTTTTTGAAATAGGTTGCTGATGCGGTTTTAAGGCTTGCTGATATATAACTTAGTTCAAGATAATAGTGAGTATACTAGATTGGCTTTATAAATACATTTAATACATTCTGAATTGAGTAAGTAACAGAAGTTTGAGGCCAAGAGGGATATATCTTGGTTCAAAATAGTATAAACTGCAATAACTTGTTTGAGAAATATGGTTTCTGAGTTACAACTCTCCCCACTTCTCATATTTCATTCATAAATCCATTAGACATAGAATTTCACCCCAAATGAGTCATTGAACTCAATAGAAGCTATTAAGCTCACTAAGATTGGTATTTTCTTTGAAAAAATCCATAAATGATTCAAAGCTCATAAACAAGCTCCCAAATTGTATACTTGTCTTCTCCTTTCTCATTAATCAAGCTAAAAGCTCCATGAAAGTCCATGAATATTCATTTCCCCCTTAAATGACCTTACTTGGCCCAAAATACACAAAATGAGTGCATGATCAATCTCACTTAATCTTTCTTATTGCTCTTTACACAATTACTCAAAATGCTTCTAAAAATCGTCAAATGCAAAATACTCAACCAAAATTCATGAAATCTCATAGGAAATTCGAAAATAATATGGACAATCTACAGTAAAAGTTTCAAAATTTTCCTAGAAGTATATGCTGCACAGAAATGGCAATAATAGCCCAATTTGCACCAAAGCAGGTCAGTTCACTTCAAAAATTCATAACTTTTACCCTAGACATCAAATAGAGACCTCAAATGCCAATATGAAAAGGTTAAGAAGTCTCAAAAACTTTTATTGATAACACAAAACATGATTCCCACAATAGGGTTCCCAAAATGGGGCTAAAACACAAGTGTGTCAGTTTTGGTCCCATGCTGCACAGTTTTGGTAAAGTGACCATAACATTTTCCACAGACCTCGGATTAAGTCGATTCAAAATCCATTTGAAAGCTAACACACTGAACTATCTACCCACCAAAAATCATGATTTTTCCGTCAGCGTATCGTTACCAGTTTAATCCTGAATGCTGTCCTGTTTTTTTGAAATTTTCAGCATTCACTGTTTTAGTTTTCTCTTCCTTTTTCACATAAATCCTCACTTAAAATCATTCCAAATGACCCAAAACATCATCATAAACATCAATAAAACTAAAGATTATAAAATTAAATACAAATCAATCCATAAACATGATTTTAACTTAAGCTTGCATGAACCTGATCATCCCTAAACCCTAGCATGAATCAAGCTCAACTTCACCATGATTAACACCAAAATAACTCTTATTTCTTATCGAAATATCATGATCAATGATCACAAGCATCAAAACAAGAATCAAAACTAAAATAAAAATCAAAATCAACAAGATCAAGATTAGGGTTCACTCACCTTGATTGCAAATAAGTAGAGATGGAGATGAGATTTAATGGTTTTGGTGATGGAGGATGGTAGCTAGAGGTACTAGGATATTGAGGGCAGTCGGAAAACACTTGAGCTGGCCGAAAAAGTGGCCGAAAACAGCCCAAATAGTGGCTGGGCTACTGCTGCGAGGGGGAGAGAGAGAGGAGAGAGAAAATGGAATTTTTTGGGTTGATTTGTGTTTATTTTGACTAATCTAACTTGTGGCTGAAATTTTATCCTCAACAAAGCTTTTGTTAACCATAGTTAGCCTTAAATCATGGCAATTAGTTAGGTTAAAGAATGCAAACTTATTGGGCTTCAATTTGGGTCGAAATAAGTTGGCTTCGGGAATAAAATACTTCGTAACGGTAACGTTTTTGCGTAACTCAAAATTAAATTTTTGCAATGTTATCATCATCATCATCATCATAATAATAATAATAATAATAATAATAATAATAATAACAGTAACAATAATAATAATCACAATGATAATAATAATAATAATAATTTCTCAAACCATAATTATCGAGGCCTACTATCGATTCATCCAATATTTAATTAATCAATAAAACTTGAATAAAAAATCAATAAAACTTGAATTGCAAATGGGACCCAAATGAAATATCCCTCAATCGGGATGAGTAAATACGATAAATGAAAGCGACAAATTTAAATGATATAAGGTAATTCGGTAAATATATAAATTGAGGGTAATTGAATTAATCAATATAATTTGGCTAAACAAATTACCATGAGTGATTAAATCCATAAACATGGTAAATTAAATGAATAAACATGATTAATTAAATAAATACATATGATTTAAATAAATAACATGGGTTAGGGTCCGGTTATTACACTTGGATATGCCCATGATTTTCTTTAGGTCCTCTGACTATTATCCCTGATTCTATCACTTCACATATTTGATCTTCTATTAATGTCTGCATAATCCTCAATTGAACCAACTAAGTGGTGGCTGCTCATTTCTTTACCCATTCTGATCTTAATTGATTCCATATATGAGAGCACTTTATTGGAATCTTTTCTGCTCATCTCTAACTTAATAATCATGTAAGTGATGCACATCAAATATATTAATCGATTCAATGAACTAGATGTGAAAGACTTGATATAAATGAACTCATTAGTCAATATGAGCCATATCAAGAAAGCATCTAATATGTAATATGTTGTCTCCTTTAGCTTATAGTGATTAAGATTATCTTTTGTATAAGATCAAGCACTTAAGAATTTCTTCATCACTTACTCAATTAAGCAATCTCATCAACATGCCTAAACTATATAGGGAAGGTCAGTGAGACGGACTCTGGCAGGCCATGGTCAGGATCAGATTACTCAGGCTAAAATGCAATTACCTAGGAACTCTGGCAATCCTATATTATCCTTAATAAGCACAATTTCAATACTCATGAATAACATATATCTTCAACATATCATCACCTGGTGCATGTGAACATCATTATTCTTAATTGGTTTGTCACCATCAGAATTAACATATTCTTAGATCCAACAATGCCGTGTATTTGATAATGACAAACAAGACATGTATGATCATTACATATCGTGTTATTATTCACACTTTTTTTCTGCATTCACTAAAAAGGTTCATAGAAGAAAAATATGGCAAGTAAATCATAGGGTGAAAAATATGGCAAGTGCGTACGGCAACCCTAAAATCATAATAGAAATCACATGTCAACTTTATTTGATGGTAATAGATAATCAAGGTTAATACTAAACAAGTGTACGACTCAATAACTCGATGGTATAAATTTTTTCTCATGAAGTTTATGCATAGAGTCAAGGATACAATTGATCAACCTATCCTCCCCTTTTCAAACAGAACTTGGCATATGCCACTAGCATCTATAAAATCAAACAATATTAACATCTTCACATTGGTACAACTCATAATAATAATATGCCATGTTGGCACATTGAAAATCATGGCTATGAGGAGCACATGATAACACTTCTTAGATCTATAGCCAATCAGAGTTAAACCCATATAAGCATTTAGAGCTAGGCATGCATGATGTAATCATCCTCTCTAATTAGTCGCAAATCCTCCTCTTTATCATGACAAACAAAATTTATAGAGGGTTGATTGTTTAATAAGCTATTTCCAGTCATTGATTACCTTTTTATAGCAACAAGATTCTTCTATAATAATACACCGAGGATTAAGGTTTGGAAAAGAAATGATAATTAGGACAAAAGAAGGAAAATATAATTAAAGAGAGAGAAAAAGAGATATGTAGGATACTAGGACATGGCTTATAACTAATGCTTATGTCAATGTGCATCCTAGGGTGAGGCACCTTAACTTCTAATTACACAATCCATGTTATATGAGATTATAAATCTATTAGATTTTAAAAATATTTTACAATTTTAATTTGGAACTGAAAATGATGACAAAGGTGCCACTTTTAATGATGGGTTTTCTTTCAAGAACAGGCAATAGATGATAGCTAATATTTGACTTAGTCTTATTGTATCAATCCCTGTTTCTCATAATTGGCTAAGTATTAAGGTTAACGATCATCTTGACTATGAAATTGTATCAAGGTCTCTAATAATTCTTCTTTGGATGGAGTCATTTTTTCTTACATTTAGCTGATTAGTCGTATTAGTTCAAAGAGATCGAGGGATTCCCTTCAAATAACATATGAAGAAAAGCAAACCATTGCCTTGTTAGATGAATAAGGATCATAAAACTCTAGATGTATGAGGGGGATATAAATTATATTGCCATACCCATATGGATAATCAAGCATAATGGCTTGAATTGCATGACCACATATAGCATGAAGTCTGATATGGACTAGATGACCTCTCCTTCAATAAGGAAAGTGAGGTAAGTTCAAACTTTTAGCCAAGAACATGTAACATGCATACCATGGCCATTTAAGGAGTTAATAATGTTCAAATGGTCTGAAGCTACTATGCAGGCAACATCAATCCCACGATAATTGCCACACCCAAGCATAAGTCTCTCAAGCAAAACATCAAGCAATAAGTTTAATTCCTTCGTCCCAATGCATATGGTATATGAGAATTAGTATAAGGTATATTAAGCCACAAATGGCTTCTGCTGCTTATGTACTAGAGTGAATTATTCAATGTGTATTAAGTAAGGCATATAGATGTATTAACAATTATCAGGGGATAGACTATGTAAGGCGACATAGTATTTATGCGTCAATCATGTGGGCATATTACACATGATGCCTATAAACTTGATGACTACAAAATTTATTAAATATTTTAATAAATTTTAGTGCATTAATCATTTTAGTGAACTATGAACATAATAATTTTAAGTGTGAAACCCTAATTGCTTAATAACAGACTAGCCATTAAACTAAGCACACAATCATTTATTTAGTTCTAGATAATAGTTCGATGTTGTAAAACTAGAGTAGTGCTTACCACTATAACTTTCGATGGTTACTTTCCATCAAAGTCAGTGAATAAAGAGTATCCATCAACGCTAGTAGTACACTATCAAAGTAAATGCTTGCAATCAAGCATTAATTCTGCAATCTGAGTTTTAAAGACTTTGAAACCGTGTCACTAAAGCATTCGAAATAATCAAGCATTATGGACATAACTCTAAACTTTGCCTATGAGCATATCACTTGGAGCTAGTTCATATTTCAATGCCAAGTGATAGGTCACATGCATACATGTTTTGTCAATGAAGGATAGGTATGCTCCATTAAGTACAAAAGCACATAGCTTCTAATTCTTGAATATGAGTAAGCACATATATTATTTATCTGATTTATTTTATAGTTGGTGAGGCAAATCCCTAGGCATTTTTAATTGATAGAATTGTCAAGTCAACCAGTAGCATTTCATTCGGTGATAGATTAACTTATTCCCCAAATTGACATATATTTGCTTCGCATTTTTAAAGGATAAACTCAATAGATTACGTTGGTCTCTGTGGGAGTGATATTTTAACTAGACTATAACACCCACGTGCTTGCGAGCTTGTCACAGAACTTTCATCCATCTTGATTCTTGGATATGCCAGGGCTTTCTTTAGGTCCTCTAGCGATTATCCCTGATTCTGCCACTTCACATATTTGATCTTCCATGAATGTCTGCATAAACCTCAATTGAATCAACTAAGTGGTGGCTACTCATTTCCTTATCCATTCTGATCTTAATTGATTCCATATATGAGAGCACTTTATTGAATCTTTTTCTGCTCATCTCTGACTCAATAATCATGTAAGTGATGCACATCCAATACGTTAATTGATTCAATGAGCTAGATGTAAAAGACTTGATATAAATGAACTCATGAGTCAATATGAGCCATATCAAGAAAGCATCTGATATGCAATATGTTGTCTCCTTTAGCTTACTATGATTAAGATTATCTTTTGTATATGATCAAGCACTTAAGAATTTCTTCATCACTTACTCAACTGAGTAATCTCATCAACATGCCTGAACTACATAGAGAAGGTCAGTGAGAGGGACTGTGACATGGCACGGTCAGGATCAGATAACTCAGGCTAAAATGTAATTACCCAGGAACTCTAGCAATCGTATGTCATCCTTAATGAGCACAATTTCAATACTCATGAATAACATATATCTTCAACATATCATCACCTGGTGCACGTGAACATCATTATTCTTAATTGGTTTGTCACCTTCAGAATTAACATATTCTCAGATCCAATAATCCCGTGTTTTTGATGATGACAAACAATGTATGTATGACCATTGCATATTTCTATATGTTATTATTCACACTTTTTTTCTGCTTTGTCATTAAAAAGGGTTGTAGAAGAAAAATATGGCAAGTAAATCATAGGGTGAAAAATATGGCAAGTAAGTGCGGCAACCATAAAATCATAATAGAAATCACATGTCCACTTTATTTGATGGTAATAGATAATCAAGGTTAATACTAAACAAGTGTATGACTCAATCACTCGCTGGTATAAATTTTTTGTCATGAGGTTTACGCATAGAGTCAAGGATACAATTGATCAACCTATCTCTCCCTTTTTTCAAACATAACTTGACATATGCCACTAGCATCTACAAAATTAAACAATATTAACATGTTCACATTACTACAGGGACACATAATAATAAGATGGCATGTCGGCACATTGAAAATCATGGCCATGAGGAGCACATGACAATGCTTCTTAGAGCTATAGCCAATAAGAGTTAAACCCAGATAAGCATTTAGAGCTAGGTTTGCATGATGTAATCATACTCTCTAATTAGTCGTAAATTCTCCTCTTTATCATTACAAACCATATTCATAGAGGTTTTATTGTTTAATTAGCCTCCAAGGATATCCATTCAACCAATATCAAACACATTCACGAGCATCCAAGCCATTTACCATATAATGAAAAAGCATGCGTAGTTAGGGGATCACGTCAAATGGCCTTTAATTTTGTAATCAAAATGGAGGTGAGATGGAAAGATCAAGTCGAAGTTATACATCTGTCTACCACTTTGGCATATAACGACCAGAGTCACCACAGGTGGACACTCTAGTGTAAATTGATTAGGGTTACTAGCATGCATCTACCACTATACTGATGTAACCATTCTCTCTAGTAGGCACTCTGAATCAAATGAGATTAAAGGCTTTTGGTTTACCTTACTGGACTCTACCTTTGCTTCCACTATGTCTTTTCAATTGTGCCACATTTTTCTTCACGCATCATCATTTTTTCTTTTATGTGGCTCTTAGAATTTGTGAAGTACTATGACATAGATAATGCTTGAGCACACACGTTTTGCAAGTCATTCGGCCCACTAACCAAGATGAACCAATTATCGAAAAAAGACCACACAATCCAAAATGATTGTACTCCCTTATAAGAAGGAGCAAAGTTAGGGCTGCATTATCAAAATAGCACAATAATAATTGTTCAACTCACAAAAACAACAACCACGATAAGTAAATTATTTGTGATAGAGAGGATAAATATAGACTAGTGCAAGAGTAAATAGGGTTGAACAAATTGAAAACGCTTAATTTATAATTCTGAATAATTTATACTAGGTAGATGAGCAAGACCTGTCTTGGCATGGTTTGAAGCATCTTCGTCTTCCTCCAATCTTTCTTTCTTTTTCCATATTTAGGTCATTAATCACGACTTTGGTGTGAATCAAGATAATTTCATGCATGTTATTCATTATTTGACCATTTCACCAAATACATCATCCATTTAGTCAATATTTTAACTTTAAAGCCATATAGCGATTTCCAGTCATTGATTACCTTTTTATGGCGACAAGATTCTTCTACAATAACACACGTAGGATTAAGATTTGGAAAAGAAACTATAATTAGGACAAAAGCAGGAAAATACAATTAAAGAGAGCGAAAGAGAGACATATAGGATACTAGAACGAGGATCGCAACTAATGCTTACGTCAATATGCATCCTAGGGTGAGGCACCTTATCCTTTAATTACACAATCCATCTTATATGAGATTTAAAATCAATTGGATTTTAAAAATATTTTACAATTTTAATTTAAAACTCAAAATGATGACAAAGGTGCCACTTTTAGTGATGGGTTTTCTTTAAAAAACAGGCAATAGACGATAGCCAATATTTAACTTAATCTTATTGCATCAATCCCTGTTTTTCATAACTGGCTAACTATTAAGGTTAATGATCATCTTGACTATGACACTGCATCAAGGTCTCTGATAATTCTTCTTTGGATGGAGCCATCGTTTCTTGCATCTAGCTGATTAGTCGTATTAGTTCGTATAGATCGAGGAATTTCGTTCAAATAACGTGTGAAGAAAAGCAAACCATTGCCTTGTTGAATGAATAAGGATCATAAAACTCTTCATGTATAGGGGGAATATAAATAATGTTTCCCTACCCATATGGATAATCAAGCATAATGGCTTGAATTGGATGACCACATATAGCATGAAGTCTGATACGGACTAGATGACCTCTCCTTCAATAAGGAAAGTAAGGGAAGTTCAAAGTTTCAGCTAAGAACATGTAATATGCATACCATGCCCATTAAAGGAGTTAATAATGTTAAAATGGTCTAAAGCTACTATGTAAGCAACATCAATCCCACGATAATTGTCGCACCCAAGCATAAGTCTCTCAAACAAGACATCAAACTATAAGTTTAATTTCATCGTCATAATACATATGGTATATGAGAACCAATATAAGGTATATTAAGCCACAAATGGCTTCCTCTGCTTATATACTAGAGTGAATTATTCAATGTGTATTAAGTAAGGCATATAGATGTATTAACAATTATCAGGGGATAGACTATGTAAGGCAACATAGTATTTATGCATCAATCATATGGGCATATTACTCATGATGCCGATAAACTTGATGACTATAAAATTTATTAATTATTTTAATAAATTTTGCATTAATCATTTTAGTGAGCTATGAACATAATCATTTTAGGTGTGAAACCTTAATTGCTTCATAACAGAGTAGCTATCAAACTAAACACACGATTATTTATTCAGTTCTAGATAATAGTTCAATGTTATAAAACTAGAATAGTGCTTACCACTATAACTTTCAGTGGTTAGTTTCCATCAAAGTCAGTGAACAAAGACTATCCATCAACGCCAATAGTGCACTATCATCGTAAATGCTTGTAATCAAACATTAATTCTACTATTTGAGTTTTAAAGAATTTAAAACTGTGTGGCTAAAGCATTTGAAATAATCAAGCATTATGGACATAACTCTAAACTTTGCCTTTGAGCGTATCACTTGGAGCTAGTTCATAGTTTCAATGCCAAGCGATAGGTCATATACATACATGTTTTGTCAATGAAGGATTGGTATGCTCCATGTAAGTACAAAAAGCACATAGCTTCTAATTCTCAAATATGAGTAAGCATAGATATTATTTATCTAATTTATTTCATAGTTGGTGAAGCAAATCCCTTGGCGTTTTTAATTAATAGAATTCTCAAGTCAACCAGTAGCACTTCATGTGGTGATAGATTATTCCCTAAATTGACTTATATTTTTGTTTTGCATTTTTAAACGATAAACTCAATAGATTGCGTTGGCCTCTGTGGGAGTGATATTTGAACTAGACGACAACACCCATGCAGTTGCGGGCTTGTCACACAACTTTCATCCATCTTGATTCTTGGATATGCCATGGTTTTCTTTAGGTCCTCTAGCTATTATCCTTGATTCTATCCCTTCACATATTTGATCTTCTATTTATGTCTGCATAATCCACAATTGAATCAACTAAGTGGTGGCCGCTCATTTCTTTATCCATTCTAATCATAATTGATTCCATATATGAGCGCACTTTATTGGAATCTTTTTCTGCTCATCTCTGACTCAATAATAAAGTAAGTGATGCACATTAAATATGTTAATCGATTCAATGAACCAGACGTGAAAGACCTGATATAAATGAATTCATGAGTCAAAATGAACCATATCAAGAAAGCATCTAATATGTAATTTGTTGTCTCTTTTAGCTTACTGTGATTAAGATTATCTTTTGTATAAGATCAAGCACTTAAGAATTCCTTCATCACTTACTCAATTAAGCAATCTCATCAACATGCCTGAACTATATAGGGAAGGTTAGTGAGAGGGACTTTGACAGGCCACAGTCAGGATCAGATAACTCAGGCCAAAATGCAATTACCCAGGAACTCTAGCAATCCTACATTATCCTTAATAATCACAATTTCAATTCTCAGGAATAACACATATCCTCAACATATCATCACCTGGCGCATGTGAACATCATTATTCTTTATTGGTTTGTCACCATCAGAATTAACATATTCTCAGATCCAATATTCCCGTGTTTTCGATAATGACAAATAATGCATGTATGATCATTGCATATTTCTATATGTTATTATTCACACTTTTTTTCTGCATTGTCATTAAAAAGGGTTGCAGAAGAAAAATATGGCAAGTAAGTAGGGTAACCATAACATGATAATAGAAATCACATGTCAACTTTGTTTGATGGGAATAGATAGTTAAGGGTAATACTAAACAAGTGTATGACTCAGTCACTCCATGGTATAAATTTTTTGTCATGAAGTTTATGCATAGAGTCTAGGATATAATTGATCAACCTATCTCTCCCTTTTTTCAAACATAACTTGACATATGCCACTAACATCTACAAAATCAAACAATATTAACATGTTCACATTAGTACGGGGATTTATAATAATAAGATGACGTGTTGGCACATTGGAAATCATGGCCATAAGGATCATATGATAACACTTCTTAGATCTATACCCAATAAGAGTTAAACCCGGATAAGCAATTAGAGCTAGGCATGTATGATGTAATCACACTCTCTAATTAGTCGTAAATTCTCCTCTTTATCACGACAAACAATATTCATAGAGGGTTGATTGTTTAATTAGCCTCCAAGGATATCTATTCAACCAACATCACATACATTCACAAGCATCCAAGACATTTACCATATAATGAAAAAACATCCGCATTTAGGGGATCACATCAAATGAGCATTAATTCTGTAATTAAAATAGAGGTGAGATGGAAAGATCAAGTCGAAGTTATATATCTGTCTACCACTTCGGCATATAACGACCAGAGTCCCCATAAGTGGACACTCTAGTGTAAATTGATTAGGGTTACTGGCATGCATCTATCACTATACTGTTGTAACCATTCTCTCCAGTAGGCACTCTAAATCAAATGAGATTAAAGGCTCTTAGTTTACCTTACCAGACTCTACCTTTACTTTCACTATGTCTTTTCAATTGTGCCACATTTTTCTTCACACATCATATTTTTTCTTTTGCGTGGCCCTTAGCAATTGTGAAGTATTGTGACATAGATAATGCTTGAGCACACACCTTTTGCAAATCATTTGTCCCACTAACCAAGATGAACCAACTATCGAAAAAAGACCACACAATCCAAAGTGATTTTACTCCCTTATAAGAAGGAGCAAAGTTAGGGCTGCATTATCAAAATAGCACAATAATAATTGTTCAACTCACAAAAACAACAACCACGATAAGTAAATTATTTGTGATAGAGAGGATAAATATAAACTAATGCATGGGTAAATAGGGTTTAACAAATTGAAAACGCTTAATTCATGATTCCAAATAATTTGTAGTAGGTAGATGAGCAAGACCTGTCTTGGCATGGTTTGGAGCATCTTCGTCTTCCTCCAATCTTTCTATCTTTTTCCGTCTTTAGTTCATTAATCACGACTTTGGTCTGAATCAAGATAATGTCATATATGTTATTGATCATTTGACTATTTCACCAAATTCGTCATCCATTTAGTTAGTATTTAATCTTTAAAGTCATATAGCTATTTCCAGCCATTGATTACCTTTTTATAGTAACAAGATTCTTCTATAATAAACCAAGGATTAAGATTTGCAAAAGAAATGATAATTAGGACAAAAGAAGGAAAACACAGCTAAAGAGAGAGAAAAAAAAGATATGTAGGATACTAGGACAAGGATCACAACTAATGCTTATTTCAATGTGCATCCTAGGGTGAGGCACCTTATCTTCTGATTACATAATCTATGTTATATGAGATTGTAAATCAATTGGATTTTAAAAACATTTTACAATTTAATTTGAAACTCAAAATGATGACAACGATGCCACTTTTAATGATGGGTTTTCTTTAAAAACGGGCAATAGACAATAGCCAATATTTGACTTAGTCTTATAGCATCAATCCTTGTTTCTCATAACTGGCCAACTATTAAGGTTAATGATCATCTTGACTATGACATTGTATCAAGGTCCCTGATAATTCTTCTTGGGATGGAGTCATCTTTTCTTACATCTTACTAGTTACTCGTATTAGTTCGAAGAGATCGATGGATTCCCTTCAAATAATGTATCAAGAAAAGCAAACCATTACCTTGTTGAATGAATAAGGATCATAAAACTCTTGATGTATTAGGGAATATAAATCATATTGCCCTACCTATATGGATAATCAAGCATAATGGCTTGAATTGCATGACCACATATAGCATGAAGTCTGATGCGGACTAGATGAGCTCTCCTTTAATAAGGAAAGTGAGGCAAGTTCACACTTTTAGTCAAGAACATGTAATATACATACCATGCCCACTTAACGAGTCAATAATGTTCAAATGGTCCAAAGTTACTGTCTAGGTAACATCAATCACATGACAATTGTCGCACCCAAGCACAAGTCTCTCAAGCAAGACATCAACCAATAATTTTAATTCCGTCATCACAATACATATGGTATATGAGAATCAATATGAGGTATATTAAGCCACAAATGGCTTCCTCTCCTTATATACTAGAGTGAATTGTTCAATGTGCATTAAGTAAGGCATATAGATGCATTAACAATTATCAGGGGATAGACTATGTAAGGTAACATAGTATTTATGCATCAATCATATGGGTATATTACTCATGATTCCTATAAGCTTGATGACTACAACATTTATTAATTATTTTAATAAATTTTAGTGTGTTAATCATTTTAGTGAACTATGAACATAATAATTTTAAGTGTGAAACCCTAATTGCTTAATAACAGACTAGCCATCAAACTAAGCACACGATCATTTATTCAGTTCTAGATAATAGTTCGATGTTGTAAAACTAGTACGGTGCTTACCACTGTAACTTTCAATGGTTAGTTTCCATAAAAGTCAGTGAATAAAGACTATCCATCAATGCTAGTAGTACACTATCAGAGTAAATGCTTGTAATCAAGCATTAATTCTACTATGTAAGCTTTAAAGACTTTGAAACCGTGTGGCTAAAGCATTTGAAATAATCAAGCATTATAGACATGACTCCAAACTTTGCCTATGAGCATATCACTTGGAGCTAGTTCATATTTCAATGCCAAGTGATAGGTCATATGCATGCATATTTTGTGAATGAAGGATAGGTATGCTCCATGTAAGTACAAAAAGCACATAGCTTCCAATTCTTGAATATGAGGAAGCACATATATTATTTATCTGATTTATTTCATAGTTGGTGACGCAAATCACTAGGCGTTTTTAATTGATAGAATTCTCAAGTCAACCACTAGCACTTCATGTGGTGGTAGATTAATTTATTCCCCAAATCTACTTATGTTTGCTTCGCATATTTAAATGATAAACTCAATAGATTGCATTGGTCTAAGTGGGGGGGATATTTTAACTAGACTACAACACCTACACACTTGCGGGCTTGTCACGCAACTTTCATCCATCTTGATTCTTGGATATGCCAGGGTTTTCTTTTCGTCCTCTGGCTATTATCCCTGATTCTATCACTTCACATATTTGATCTTCTATTAATTTCAGGATAATCCTCAATTGAATCAACTAAGTGGCGGCTGCTCATTTCTTTATCCATTCTGATCTTAATTGATTCCATATACGAGAGCACTTTCTTGGAATCTTTTTCTGCTCATCTTTCACTTAATAATCTTGTAAGTGATGCACTTCAAATATATTAATCGATTCAATGAACTAGATGTGAAAGACTTGATATAAATGAACTCATAAGTCAATATGAGCATATCAAGAAAACATCTAATATGTAATATGTTGTCTCATTTAGCTTACTGTGATTAAGATTATCTTTTGAATAAGATCAAGCACTTAAGAATTCCTTCATCACTTACTTAATTAAGCAATGTCATCAACATGCTTGAATTATATAGGGAAGGTTAGTGAGACGGACTTTGACAGGCCATGGTCAGGATCAGATGACTCAGGCCAAAATGCAATTATCCAGGAGCTCTAGCAATCCTAAATTATCCTTAATCAGCACAATTTCAATACGCATGAATAATATATATCTTCAACATATCATCACCTGGTGCATGTGAACATCATTATTCTTAATTGGTTTGTCACCATCAGAATTAACACATTCTCAGATCCAATAATCCCGTATTTTTGATAATCACAAACAATGCATGTATGATCATTGCATATTTCGATATGTTATTATTCACACTTTTTTTCTGCATTGTCCTTAAAAAGGGTTGTGGAAGAAAAATATGGCTAGTAAATCATAGGGTGAAAAATATGGTAAGTAAGTACGGTAACCATAAAATCATAATAGAAATCACATGTTAACTTTATTTGACGGTAATAGACAATCAAGGTTAATACTAAACAAGTGTACGACTTAATCACTCGATGGTATAAACTTTTTGTCATGAAGTTTATGCATAGAGTCAAGGATACAATTGATCAACCTATCTCCCCCTTTTTTCAAACATAACTTGACATATGCCACTAGCATCTATAAAATCAAACACTATTAACATGTTCACATTAGCGCAGGGATTATAATAATGAGATGACATGTTGGCACATTGAAAATCATGGCCATGGGGAGCACATGATAACACCTCTTAGATCTATAGCCAATAAGAGTTAAACCCAAATAACCAATTAGAGCTAGGCATGCATGATGAAATCATACACTCTAATTAGTCGTAAATTCTCCTCTTTATTATGACAAACAATATTCATAGAGGATTGATTGCTTAACTAGCGTCCAAGGATATCCATTCAACCAATATCACATAAATTCACAAGCATCCAAGACATTTACCATATAATGAAAATGCATGCGCATTTAGGGGATCACGTCAAATAGCCATTAATTCTGTAATCAAAATGGAGGTGAGATGGAAAGATCAGGTCGAAGTTATACATCTGCCTACCACTTTGGCATATAGCGACCAGAGTCACTACAGGTGGACACTCTAGTGTAAATTGGTTAGGGTTACTGGCAAGCATCTACCACTATACTAATGTAACCATTCTCTCCAGTGGGCACTCTAAATCAAATGAGATTAAAGGCTCTTAGTTTACCTTACTGGACTCTACCATTGCTTCCACTATGTCTTTTCAATTGTGCCACATTTTTCTTCACACATTATCATTTTTTCTTTTGCGTGGCTCTTAGCAATTCTGAAGTATTGTGGCATAGATGTTACTTGAGCACACACATTTTGCAAATCATTCGTCCCACTAACCAAGATTAACCAATTATCGAAAAAAGGCCACATAATCCAAAGTGATTGCACTCCCTTATAAGAAGGAGTAAAGTTAGGGCCACTCTATCAAAATACCATAATAATAATTGTTTAACTCACAAAAATAACAACGACGATAAGTAAATTACTTATGACATAGAGGATAAATGCAGACTAATGCATGGGTAAATAGGGTTGAACAAATTAAAAACGCTTAATTCAGGATTCCAAAAGATTTATAGTAGGTAGATCAGCAAGACCTGTCTTGGCATGGTTTGGAGCACCTTCGTCTTCCTCCAATCTTTCTTTCTTTTTCCGTCTTTAGTTCATTAATCACGACTTTGGTGTGAATCATGGTAATTTCGTACATGTTATTGATTATTTAACCATTTGACCAAATTCGTCATCCATTTAGTCAATATTTGAACTTTAAAGCCATATAGCTATTTCCAGTCATTGATTACCTTTTCATAGCAACAAGATTCTTCTACAATAACGCACCGAGGATTAAGATTTGCAAAAGAAATTGATAATTAGTACAAAAGAAGGAAAATACAATTAAAGAGAGAGAAAAAGAGATATGTAGGATACATGGACAAGGATTGTAACTATGCTTATGTCAATGTGCGTCCTAGGGTGAGGCACCTTATCTTCTAATTACACAATCCATGTTATATAAGATTGTAAATCAATTGGACTTTCAAAACATTTTACAATTTTAATTTGAAACTCAAAATGATGACAAAGATGCCACTTTTAATGATGGGTTTTCTTTAAAAAACAGGCAATAGATGATAGCCAATATTTGACTTAGTCTTATTGCGTTAATCCTTGTTTCTCATCACTCGCCAACTATTAAGGTTAATGATCATCTTGACTATGACATTGTATCAAGGTCTCTGATTATTCTTCTTTGGATGGAGTCATCATTTCTTACATCTTGCTGATTAGTCGTATTAGTTTGAAGAGATCAAGGGATTCCCTTCAAATAACATATGAAGAAAAGCAAACCATTGCCTTGTTGAATGAATAAGGATCATAAAACTCTTGATGTATAAGGGGAATATAAATCATATTGCCCTACCCATGTGGATAATCATGCATAATGGCTTGAATTGCATGGCCACATATAGCATGAAGTCTGATACGGACGAGATGACCTCTCCTTCAATAAGGAAAGTGAGGCAAGTTCAAACTTTTTGCCAAGAATATGCAATACGCATACCATGCCCATTTAAGGAGTTAATAATGTTCAAATGGTCTAAAGCTACTATGTAGGCAACATCAATCGCACGATAATTGTCGCAGCCAAGCATAAGTCTCTCGAGCAAGACATTAAGCAATAAGTTTAATTCCATCGTCATAATACATATGGTATATGAGAATCAACATAAGGTATATTAAGCCACAAATGGCTTCATCTGCTTATGTGCTAGAGTGAATTATTCAACGTGCATTAAGTAAGACATATAGATGTATTAACAATTATCAGGGGATAGACTATGTAAGGCAACATAGTATTTGTGCGCCAATCATATCGGAATATTACTCATGATGCCTATAAACTTGATGACTACAAAATTATTAATTATTTTAATAAATATTAGTGCATTAATGATTTTAGTGAACTATGAACGTAATCGTTTTAAGCGTGAAACCCCAATTGCTTAATAACAGACTAGCTGTCAAACTAAACACACAATCATTTATTCAGTTCTAGATAATAGTTCTATGTTATTAAACTAGAACAGTGCTTACCACTATAACTTTCAATGGTTAGTTTCCATCAACGTTAGTGAATAAAGACTACCCATCAATGCTAGTAGCACACTACCAGAGTAAATCCTTATAATCAAGCATTAATTCTAAGTTTTAAAGACTTTGAAACCGTGTGGCTAAAGCATTTGAAATAATCAAGCGTTATGGACATAACTCCAAACTTTGCCTATGAGCATATCACTTGGAGCTAGTTCATAGTTCAATGCCCAGTGATAGGTCACATGCATACATGTTTGTGAGTGAAGGATAGGTATGCTCCATGCAAGTACAAAAAGCACATAGCTTCCAATTCTCAAATATGAGGAAGCACAGATATTATTCATCTGATTTATTTCATAGTTATCAAAGCAAATCCCCAGGTGTTTGAGATTGACAGAATTCTCAAGTCAACCACTAGCACTTCATATGGTGATAGATCAATTTATTCCCCAAATTGACTTATATTTGCTTTGCATTTTTAAAGGATAGACTCAATCGATTACGTTGGTCTCTATGGGAACGATATGTTAACTAGACTATAGCACCCACGCCCTTGCGGGCTTGTCACACAACTTTCATCCATCTTGATTCTTGGATACGCCATGGTTTTCTTTAGGTCCTCTAGCTATTATCCCTGATTCTATCACTTCACATATTTGATCTTCTATTAATGTCTGCATAATCCTCAATTGAATCAACTAAGTGGTGGCTGCTCACTTCTTTATCCATTCTGATCTTAATTGATTCCATATATGAGGGCACTTTATTGGAATCTTTTTCTGCTCATTTTTGACTCAATAATCTTGCAAGTGATGCACTTCAAATATATTAATCAATTCAATGAACTAGATGTGAAAGACTTGATATAAATGAACTCATAAGTCAATATGAGCCATATCAAGAAAACATCTAATATGTAATATGTTGTCTCATTTAGCTTACTGTGATTAAGATTATCTTTTGTATAAGATCAAGCACTTAAGAATTCCTTCATCACCTACTTAATTGAGCAATCTCATCAACATGCCTGAACTATATAGGGAAGGTTAGTGAGACGGACTTTGACAGGCCACGGTTAGGATCAGATTACCCAGGCCAAAATGCAATTATCCAGGAACTCTAGCAATCCTAAATTATCCTTAATAAGCACAATTTCAATACGCATGAATAACATATATCTTCAACATATCATCACCTGGTGCATGTGAACATCATTATTCTTAATTGGTTTGTCACCATCAGAATTAACATATTCTCAGATCCAACAATCCCGTGTTTTTGATAATCAGAAACAATGCATGTATGATCATTGTATATTTCGATATATTATTATTCACACCTTTTTTCTACATTGTCATTAAAAAGGGTTGCAGAAGAAAAATATAACAAGCATATCATAGGGTGAAAAATATGGCAAGTAAGTACGATAACCATAAAATCCTAATAGAAATCACATGTCAACTTTATTTGATGGTAATAGATAATCAAGGTTAATCCTAAACAAGTGTATGACTTAATCACTCAATAGTATAAATTTCTTGTCATGAAGTTTTTACATAGAGTCAGGGATACAATTGATCAACCTATCTCCCTCTTTTTTCAAACATAACTTGACATATGCCACTAGCATCTGCAAAATCAAACAATATTAACATGTTCACATTCGTACGGGGACTTATAATAATAAGATGACATGTTGGCACATTGAAAATCATGGTCATGATGAGCACATGACAACACTTCTTAGATCTATAGCCTATAAGAGTTAAACCCAGATAAGCAATTAGAGCTAGGCATGTATGATGTAATCATACTCTCTAATTAGCCGTAAATTCCCCTCTTTATCATGACAAACAATATTCATAGAGGGTTGATAATTTAATTAGCCTCCAAGGATATCCATTCAACCAATATCACATACAATCATAAGCATCCAAGACATTTACCATATCATGAAAAAGCATGCGCATTTAGGGGATCACGTCAAATGAGCATTAATTCTGTAATCAAAATAGTGGTGAGATAGGAAGATCAAGTTGAAGTTATATATCTGTCTACCACTTTGGCATAGAACGACTACAGCTACCATAGGTGGACACTCTAGTGTAAATTGATTAGGGTTGCCGATATGCATCTACCATAATACTGATGTAACCATTCTCTGCAGTAGGCACTCTAAATCAAATGAGATTAAAGGCTCTTGGTTTACCTTATTGGACTCTACCTTTGCTTCCACTATGTCTTTTCAATTGTGCCACATTTTTCTTCACACATTATCATTTTTTCTTTTGTGTGGCTCTTAGTAATTATCAAGTATTGTGACATAGATAATACTTGAGCACACATATTTTGCAAATAAGTCGTCCCACTAACCAAGATGAACCAATTATCGAAGAAAGGCCGCACAATCTAAAGTGATTGTACTGCCTTATAAGAAGGAGGAAAGTTAGGGCTACATTATCAAAATACCATAATAATAATTGTTCAGCTCACAAAAACCACAACCACGATAAGTAAATTATTTGTGATAGAAAGGATAAATACAGACTAATGCATGGGTAAATAGGGTTGAACAAATTGAAAATGCTTAATTCATGATTCCAAATAATTTATAGCAGGTAGATGAGCAAGGCCCGTCTTGGCACGGTTTGGAGCACCTTCGTCTTCCTCCAATCTTTCTTTCTTTTTCTGCCTTTAGTTCATTAATGATGGCTTTGGTGTGAATCAAGATAATTTCATACATGTTATTGATTATTTGACAATTTCACAAAATTCGTCATCCATTTAGTCAATATTTTAAATTTAAAGCCATATAGCTATTTCCAGTCATTGATTACCTTTTTATAGCAACAAGATTCTTCTACAATGACATACCAAGGATTAAGATTTGAAAAAAAAAATGATAATTAGGACAAAAGAAGAAAAATACAATTAAAGAGAGAGAAAAAGGGACATGAAGGATACTAGAACAAGGATCGTAACTAATGCTTATGTCAATGTGCATCCTAAGGTGAGGCACCTTATTTTCTAATTACACAATCCATGCTATATGAGATTGTAAATCAATTGGATTTTAAAAACATTTTATAATTTTAATTTGAAACTCAAAATGATGACAAAGTTGCCACTTTTAAGGATGGGTTTTCTTTAAAATACAGGCAACAGATGATAGCCAATATTTGACTTAGTCTTATTGCATCAATCCTTGTTTCTTATAACTGGCCAACTACTAACGTTAATGATCATCTTGACTATGACATTGTATCAAGTTCTCGGATAATTCTTCTTTGGATGGAGTCATCTTTTCTTACATCTAGCTGATTAGTCGTATTAGTTCGAAGAGATCGAGGGATTCCCTTTAAATAACATATGAAGAAAAGCAAGCCATTGCCTTGTTGAATGAATAAGGATCATAAAACTCTTCATGTATAAGGGGAATATAAATCATATTGCCCTGCCCATATGGATAATCAAGCATAATGGCTTGAATTGCATGACCACATATAGCATGAAGTCTGATACGGACTAAATGACCTCTCCTTCAATGAGGAAAGTGAGGCAAGTTCAAACTTTTAGCTAAGAACACGTAATATGCGTACCACGCCCACTTAAAAAGTTAATAATGTTCAAATGGTCTAAGGCTACTATGTACGCAACATCAATCCTATGATCATTGTTGTACCTAAGCATAGGTCTCTCAAGCAAGACATCAAGCAATAAGTTTAATTCCATCGTCACAATACATATGGTATATGAGAATCAACATAAGGTATATTAAGCCACAAATGGCTTCCTCTGCTTGTATACAAGAGTGAATTATTCAACGTGTATTAAGTAAGGCATATATATGTATTAATAATTATCAAGGAGCAGACTATGTAAGGTAACATAATATTTATGCGTCAATCATATGGGCTTATTACTCATGATGCCTATAAACTTGATAACTACAAAATTTATTAATTATTTCAATAAACTTTAGTGCATTAATCATTTTAGTGAACTATGAACATAATCATTTTAAGTGTGAAACCCTAATTGCTTAATAACGGACTAGCCATCCAACTATGCACACGATCATTTATTTAGTTCTAGATAATAGTTCGATGTTGTAAAACTAGAATAGTGCTTACCACTATAACTTTCAATGGTTAGTTTCCATCAAAGTCAGTGAATAAAGACTATCCATCAATGCTAGTAGTACACTATCAGAGTAAATGCCTGTAATCAAGCATTAATTCTACTATCTAGGTTTTAAAGAGTTTGAAATCGTGTGGCTAAAGCATTTGAAATAATCAAGCATTATGGACATAACTCTAAACTTTGCATATGAACATATCACTTGGAGCTCGTTCATAGTTCAATGCCGAGCGATAGGTCGTATGCATACAAGTTTTGTGAATGAAGGATAGGTATGCTCTGTGTAAGTACAAAAAGCACATAGCTTCCAATTCTCAAATATGAGTAAGCACAGATATTATTTATCTGATTTATTTTATAGTTGGTGAAGCAAATCCCTAGGCATTTGTAATTGATAGAATTCTCAAGTCAACCACTAGCACTTAATGCAGTGATAGATTAATTTATTCCCCAAATTGACTTATATTTCCTTCGCATTTCTAAAGGATAAACACAATAGATTACGTTGGTCTCTATGGGAGTGATATTTTAACTAGACTACAACACCCACGCCCTTGCGGGCTTGTCACACAGCTTTTATCCATCTTGATTCCTGGATATGCCATGGTTTTTTTTAGGTCCTCTGGCTATTATCCCTGATTCTATCGCTTCATATAATTGATCTTCTATTAGTGTCTGCATAATCCTCAATTGAATCAACTAAGTGGTGGCTGCTCATTTTTTTATCCATTCTGATTTTAATTGATTCCATATATGAGAGCACTTTATTGGAATCCTTTTCTGCTCATCTCTGACTTAATATTCATGTAAGTGATGCACATCAAATATATTAATCGATTCAATGAACTAGATGTGAAAGACTTGATATAAATGAACTCATGAGTCAATATGAGCCACATTAAGAAAGCATCTAACATGTAATATGTTGTCTCCTTTAGCTTATGGTGATTAAGATTATCTTTTGCATAAGATCAAGCACTTGAGAATTCGTTCATCAGTTACTCAATTAAGCAATCTCATCAACATGCCTGAACTATATAGGGAAGGTTAGTGAAGGGGACTTTGACAAGCCACGGTCACGATCAGATTACTCAGGCCAAAATACAATTGCCTAGGAACTCTAGCAATCCTAAATTATCCTTAATAAGCACAATTTCAATACTCATAAATAACATATATCTTCAATATATCATCACCTGGTGCATGTGAACATCATTGTTCTATTTCTTATTATTCACGCTTTTTGCCTGCATTGTCATTAAAAAGGGTTGTAGAAGAAAAATATGGCAAGTAAATCATAGGGTGAAAAATATGGCAAGTGAGCACGGTAACCATAAAATCATAGTAGAAATCACATGTCAACTTTATTTGATGGTAATAGATAATCAAGGTTAATGCTAAACAAGTGTATGACTCAATCACTCGATGGTATAAACTTTTTATCATGAAGTTTATGCATAGAGTCAAGGATACAATTGATCAACCTATCTCCCCCTTTTTTCAAACATAACTTGACACATGCCACTAGCATCTACAAAATCAAACAATATTAACATGTTCACATTAGCACAGGGACTTATAATAATAAGATGACATGTTGGCACATTAAAAATCATGGCCATGAGGAGCACATGATAACACCTGTTAGATCTATGGCTAATAAGAGTTAAACCCAGATAAGCAATTAGAGCAAGGCATGCATGATGTAATCATACACTCTAATTAGTCGTAAATTCTCCTCTTTATCATGACAAACAATATTCATAGAGGGTTGATAGTTTAATTAGCCTCCACGGATATCCATTCAACCAATATCACGCACATTCACAAGCATCCAAGACATTTACCATATAATGAACATGTATGCGCATTTAAGGGATCATGTCAAATGACCATTAATTCTGTAATCAAAATGGAGGTGAGATGGAAAGATCAAGTTGAAGTTATGCATCTATCTACCACTTTGGGATATAACGACTAGAGTCACTACAGGTGGACACTCTAGTGTAAATTGATTAGGGTTACTAGTATGCATCTACCACTATACTGATGTAAACATTTTTTCCAGTAGGCACTCTGAATCAAATGAGATTAAAGGCTCTTAGTTTACCTTACTGGACGCTGCCTTTGCTTCCACTATGTCTTTTCAATTGTGCCACATTTTTCTTCACACATCATCATTTTTTCTTTTGTGTGGGTCTTAACAATTGTGAAGTATTGTGACATAGATGATGCTTGAGCATACACATTTTGCAAATCATTTGTCCCACTAACCAAGATGCACCAATTATAGAAAAAAGGCCACATAATCCAAACTGATTATACTCCCTTATAAGAAAGAGCAAAGTTGGGGCTACTTTATCAAAATACCACAATAATAATTGTTCAAGTCACAAAAACAATAACCACAATAAGTAAATTATTTGTGATATCGAGGATAAATGCAGACTAATGCATGGGCAAATAGGGTTGAACAAATTAAAAACACTTAATTCAGGATTCCAAATGATTTATAGTAGGTAGATCAGCAAGACCTGTCTTGGCATGGTTTGGAGCATCTTTGTGTTCCTCCAATCTATCTTTCTTTTTCCGTCTTTAGTTCATTAATCACGACTTTGGTGTGAATCAAGATAAATGCAAAGATGTTATTGACTATTTGACCATTTCACCAAATTCGTCATCCATTTAATCAATATTTTAACTTTAAAGCCATATAGCTATTTCCAGTCATTGATTGCCTTTTTATAGCTATAAGATTCTCTACAATGATGCACCAAGGATTAAGATTGGGAAAAGAAATGATAATTAGGACAAAAGAAGGAGAATACAATTAAAGAGAGAGAAAAAGAGATATGTAGGATACTAGGACAAGAATTGTAACTAATGCTTATGTCAATGTGCATCCTAGGGTGAGGCACCTTATCTTCTAATTACACAATCCATGTTATATAAGATTGTAAATCAATTGGATTTTAAAGACATTTTATAATTTTAATTTGAAACTAAAAATGATGACGAAGATGCCACTTTTAATGATGGTTTTTCTTTAAAAAACAGGCAATAGACGATGGCCAATATTTGACTTAGTCTTATTGCATCAATCCCTGTTTCTAATAACTGGCCAACTATTAAGGTTAATGATCATCTTGACTATTACATTGTATCAAGGTCTCTCATAATTCTTCTTTGGATGGAGTCATCTTTTCTTACATACAGCTAATTAGTCGTGTTAGTTCGAAGAGATCGGGGAATTCCCTTCAAATAACGTATGAAGAAAAGCAAACCATTGCCTTGTTGAATGAATAAGGATCATAAAACTCTTGATGTATAAAGGGAATATAAATCATATTGCCCCACCCATATGGATAATCAAGCATAATCGCTTGAACTGGATGACCACATATAGCATGAAGTTCGATACGGACTAGATGACCTCTCCTTCAATAAGGAAAGCGAGGCAGGTTCAAACTTTTAGCCAAGAGCATGTAATATGCATACCAAGCCCATTTAAGGAGTTAATAATGTTCAAATGGTCTAAGGCTACTATGTAGGTAACATCAATCCCATGATAATTGTCGCACCCAAGCATAGGTCTCTCAAGCAAGACATCAAGCAATAAGTTTAATTTCATTGTCACAATACATATGGTATATGAGAATCAATATAAGGTATATTAAGCCACGAATGGCTTCCTCTACTTATATACTAGAGTGAATTATTCAATGTGTATTGAGTAAGGCATATATATGTATTAATAATTATCAGGGCATAGACTATACAAGGCAACATAGTATTTATGCATCAATCATATAGGCATATTACTCATGATGCCTATAAACTTGATGACTATAACATTTATTTTATTAGTTCTAGATAATAAATTTTATTGAACCATGAACATAATCATTTTAAGCGTGAAACCCCAATTGCTTAATAACAGACTTGCTATCAAACTAAACACACAATCATTTATTCAGTTCTAGATAATAGTTCTATGTTATTAAACTAGAACAGTGCCTACCACTATGACTTTCAATGGTTAGTTTCCGTCAACGTTAGTGAATAAAGACTACCCATCAATGCTAGTAGTACACTACCAGAGTAAATGCTTGTAATCAAGCATTAATTCTACTATCTAAGTTTTAAAGACTTTGAAACCGTGTGGCTAAAGCATTTGAAATAATCGAGCGTTATGGACATAACTCCAAACTTTGCCTATGAGCATATCACTTGGAGCTAGTTCATAGTTCAATGCCCAGTGATAGGTCATATGCATACATGTTTGTGAATGAAGGATAGGTGTGCTCCATGTAAGTACAAAAAGCAGATAGCTTCCAATTCTCAAGTATGAGTAAGCACAGATATTATTTATCTGATTTATTTCAAAGTTGGTGAAGCAAATCCCTAGGCGTTTTTAATTGATAGAATTCTCAAGTCAACCACTAGCAGTTCATGCGGTGATAGATTAATTCATTCCCCAAATTGACTTATATTTGCTTCACATTTTTAAAGGATAAACTCTATACATTGCGTTGGTCTCTGTAGGAGTGATATTTTAACTAGACTACAACACCCACGCACTTGGGCGCTTGTCACACAACTTTCGTCCATCTTGATTCTTTAATATGCAATGGTTTTCTTTAGGTCCTCTGGCTATTATCCCTAATTCTATCACTACACATATTTGATCTTCTATTGATGTCTGCCTAATCCCTAATTGAATTAACTAAGTGGTGGCTGCTCATTTCTTTATCCATTTTGATCTTAATTGATTCCATATATGAGAGCACTTTATTGGAATCTTTGTCTGCTCATCTCTGACTCAATAATCATGTAAGTCATGCACATTAAATATATTAATCGATTCAATGGACTAGATGTCAAAGACTTGATATAAATGAACTTATGAGTCAACATGAGCCATATCAAGAAAGCATCTAATATTAGTCTATTATCGCCTTTAGCTTATTATCATTAAGATTATCTTTTGTATAAGATCAAGCACTTAAGAATTCCTTCATCACTTTCTTAATTGAGCAATCTCATTAACATGCCTGAACTATCTAGGGAAGGTCAATGAGATGGACTTTGACGGGCCACGGCCAGGATTAGATTAGTCAGGCCAAAATAGAATTACCCAGGAACTCTACCAATCCTGCCTTATCCTTAATGAGCACAATTTCAATACTCATGAATAACATATATCTTCAACATATCATCACCTAGTGCATGTGAACATCGTTATTCTTAATTGGTTTGTCATCATCAAAATTAACATATTCTTAGATCCAACAATCCCGTGTTTTTGATAATGACAAACAATGCATGTATAATCATTGCATATTTCTATATGTTATTATTCTCACTTTTTTTCTGCATTGTCATTAAAAAGGGTTGTAGAAGAAAAATATAGCAAGTAAATCATAGGGTGAAAAATATGGCAAGTAAGTACGGCAATCATAAAATCATGATAGAAATCACATGTCAACTTTATTTGATGGTAACAGATAAGCAAGGTTAATACTAAACAAGTGTGTGACTCAATCTCTCGGTGGTATAAATTCTTTATTATGAAGTTTATGCATAGAGTAAAGGATACAATTGATCAACCTATCTCGCCTTTTTTTCAAGCATAACTTGACATATGCCACTAGCATGTACAAAATCAAACAATATTGACATGTTCACATTAGTACAGGGACTTATAATAATAAGATGACATGTTGGCACATTGAAAATCATGGCCTTGAGAAGCACATGATAACGCTTCTTAGATCTATAGCCAATAAGAGTTAAGCCCTGATAAGTAATTAGAACTAGGCATGCATGATGTAATCATACTCTTTAATTAGTCATAAATTCTCCTCTTTATCATGACAAACAATATTCATAGAGGTTTAATTGTTTAATTAGCCTCTAAGGATATCCATTCAACCAATATCACATACATTCACAAGCATCTAAGACATTTACCACATAATGAAAAAGCATGTGCATTTAGGGGATCACGTCAAGTGAGCATTAATTTTGTGATCACAAAGGAGGTGAGATGGAAAGATCAAGTCCAAGTTATACATCTGCTAACCACTTTGGCATATAATGACCAGAGTCACCATAGGTGGACACTCTAGTGTAAATTGATTAGGGTTACTGGCATGCATCTACCACTATACTGATGTAACCATTCTCTCCGGTAGGCACTCTAAATCAAATGAGATTAAGGGCTTTTAGTTTACCTTACTGGACTCTACCTTTGCTTCCACTATGTCTTTTCAATTGTGCCACATTTTTCTTCACAAATCATCATTTTTTCTTTTGTGTGGCTCTTAGCAATTGTGAAGTATTATGACATAGATAATGCTTGAGCACACACATTTTATAAATCATTCGTCTCACTAACCAAGATGAACCAATTATCGAAAAAAGTCCATGCAATCCAAAGTGATTGTACTCCCTTATAAGAAGGAGCAAAGTTAGGGCTACATTAACCAAATACCATACTAATAATTGTTCAACTCACGAAAACAACCACCATGATAAGTAAATTATTTGTGATGGAGAGGATAAATATTGACTAATGTATAGGTAAATAGGGCTGAACAAATTGAAAACACTTAATTCATGACTCCAAATAATTTATAGTAGGCAGATGAGCAAGACCTGTCTTGGCATGGTTTGGAGCATCTTCATCTTTCTTCAATCTTTCTTTCTTTTTCTGTCTCTAGTTCATTAATCATGACTTTGGTGTGAATCAAGATAATTTCATACATGTTATTGATTATTTGACCATTTCACCAAATTCGTCATCCATTTAGCCAATAGTTTAACTTTAAAGCCACATAGCTATTTCCAGTCATTGATTACCTTTTATAGCAACAAGATTCTTTATAATAACGCACCAAGGATTAAGATTTGGAAAAGAAATGATAATTAGGACAAAAGAAGGAAAATACAATTAAAGAGGGAGAAAAAGAGATCTGTAGTGTACTAGGACAAGGCTCATAACGAACGCTTATGTCAATGTGCATCCTAGGGTGAGGCACCTTATCTTCTAATTGCACAATCCATGTTATATGAGATTGTAAATCAATTGGATTTTAAAAACATTTTACAATTTTAATTTAAAACTCAAAATAATGACAAAGATGCCACTTTTAATAATGGGTTTTCTTTAAAAAATAGGCAATAGACGATAGCCAATATTTGACTTAGTCTTATTGCATCAATCCTTGTTTCTTATAATCGGCCAACTATTAAGGTTAATGATCATCTTGAGTATGACATTGTATCAAGGTCTTTGATAATTCTTCTCTGGGTGGAGTCATCTTTTCTTACATCTAGCTGATTAGTCGTATAAGTTTTAAGAGATCGAGGGATTCCCTTCAAATAACGTATGAAGAAAAGTAAACCATTGCCTTGTTGAATGAATAAGGATCATAAAACTCTTGATGTGTAAGGGGAATATAAATCATATTGCCCTACTTATATGGATAATCAAGCATAACGGCTTGAATTGGACGACCACATATAGCATGAAGTCTGATACAGACTAGATGACCTCTCCTTCAATAAGGAAAGTGAGGCAGGTTTAAACTTTTAGCCAAGAACATGTAATGTGCATACCATGCCCATTTAAGGAGTTAATAATGTTCAAATGGTCTAAAGCTACTATGCAGGCAACATCAATCCCACGATAATTGTCGCACCCAAGCATAAGTCTCTCAAGCAAGACATCAAGCAATATGTTTAATTCTATTGTCACAATACATATGGTCTATAAGAATCAATATAAGGCATATTAAGCCACAAATGGCTTCCTTTGCTTAAATACTAGAGTAAATTATTCAATGTGTATTAAGTGAGGCATATATATGTATTAATAATTATCAGAGGATAGACTATGTAAGGCAATATAGTATTTATGCATCAATCATACGGGCATGTCGCTCATGATGCCTATAAACTTGATGACTACAAATTTATTAATTATTTTAATAAATTTTAGTGCATTACCCATTTTAGTGAACTATGTACATAATCATTTTAGGTGCGAAACCCTGATTGCTTAATAACAAACTAGCTATCAACCTAAACGCACGATTATTTATTCAGTTCTAGATAATAGTTCTATGTTGTAAAACTAGAAAAATGCTGACCACCATAACTTTCAATGGTTAGTTTCCGTCAAAGTCAGTGAATAAAGACTATCCATCAATGCTAGTAGTACACTATTAGAGTAAATGCTTGTAATCAAGCATTAATTCTACTATCTGTAAAGACTTTGTAACCGTGTGGCTAAAGCATTTGAAATAATCAAGCATTATGGACATAACTCTAAACTTTGCCTATGAGCATATCACTTGGAGCTGGTTCATAGTTCAATGCCAAGCGATATGTCATATGCATACATGTTTGTGAATGAAGCATAGGTATGCTCCATGTAAGTACAAAAAGCACATAGCTTCCAATTCTCAGGTATGAGTACGCACAGATATTATTTATCTGATTTATTTCATAGTTAGTGGAGCAAATCCCTAGGCGCTTTTAATTGGTAGAATTCTCAAGTCAACCACTTGCAATTATGCGGTGAGATTAATTTATTCCCCAAGTTGACTTATATTTGCTTCGCATTTTTAAAGAATAAACTCAATAAATTGCATTGGTCTCTGTAGGGGTGATATTTTAACGAGACTACAACACTTATGCGCTTGCGGGCTTGTCACACAACTTTCATCCATCCTGATTCTTAGATATGCCATGGTTTTCTTTAGGTCCTCTGGATATTATCCCTAATTCTATCACTTCACATATTTGATCTTCTATTAATGTCTGCATAATCCTTAATTGAATCAACTAAGTGGTGGCTGCTCATTTCTTTATCAATTCTGATCTTAATTGATTCCATATATGAGAGCACTTTATTGGAATCTTTTTGTGCTCATCTCTAGCTCAATAATCATGTAAGTGATGCACATCAACTATATTAATCGATTCAATGAGCTAGATGTCAAAGACTTTATATAAATGAACTCATGAGTCAATATGAGCCATATTAAGAAAGCATCTAATATGTAATATGTTGTCTCCTTTAGCTTACTGCGATTTAGATTATCTTTTGTATAACATCAAGTACTTAAGAATTCCTTCATCACTTACTCAATTGAGCAATCTCATCAACATGCCTGAACTATATGGAGAAGGTCAGTGAGAGGGACTTCGACAGGCCACGATCAGGATCAGATTACTCAGGCCAAAATACAATTACCCGGGAACTCTAATAATCCTACATTATCCTTAATAAGCACAATTTCAATACTCATAAATAACATATATCTTCAACATATCATCACCTAGTGCACGTGAATATCATTATTCTTAATTGGTTTGTCACCATTAGAATTAATATATTCTCAGATCCAATAATCCCGTGTTTTTGATAATGACAAACAATGCATGTATGATCATTGCGTGTTTCGATATGTTATTATTCGCACCCTTTTTCTGCATTGTCATTAAAAATGGTTGTAGAAGAAAAATATGGCAAGTAAATCATAGGGTGAAAAATATGGCAAGTAAGTACGGCAACCATAAAATCATAATAGATATCACATGTCAACTTTATTTGAGGGTAATAGCTAATCAAGGTTAACACTAAACAAGTGTATGACTCAATCTCTCGGTGGTATAAACTTTTTGTCATGAAGTTTATGCATAGAGTCAAGGATACAATTGATCAACCTATCTCCCCTTTTTTTCAAACATAACTTGACATATGCCACTAGCATCTACAAAATCAAACAATATTGATATGTTCACATTAGCACAGGGACTTATAATTATAAGATGACATCTTGCACATTGAAAATCATGGCCATGAAGAGCACATGATAACACTTCTTAGATCTATAGCCAATAAGAGTTAAACCCAGATAAGCAATTACAGCTAGGCATGCATGATGTAATCATACTCTCTAATTGATCGTAAATGCTTCTCTTTATCATGAGAAACAATATTCATAGAGGGTTGATTGTTTAATTAGCCTCTAAGGATATCCATTCAACCAATGGCACATACATTCGCAAGCATCCAAGACATTTACCATATAATGAAAAAGCATGCACATTTAGGAGATCATGTCAAATTAGCATTAATTTTGTAATCAAAATGTAGGTGAGATGGAAAGATCAAGTCGAAGTTATACATCTGTCCACCACTTTGGCATATAACGACCAGAGTCACCACAGTTGGACACTCTAGTGTAAATTAATTAGGGTTATCAGCATGCATCTACCACTATACTGATGTAACCATTCTCTCCAATAGGCACTCTAAATCAAATAAGATTAAGGGCTCTTAGTTTACCTTACTGGACTCTACCTTTACTTCCACTTTGTCTTTTCAATTGTGCCACAGTTTTCTTCACACATCATCATTTTTTCTTTTGTGTGGCTCTTAGCAATTGTGAAGTATTGTGACATAGATGATGCTTGAGCACACACATTTTGCAAATCATTCGTCCCACTAACCAAGATGAACCAATTATCAAAAAAAGGCCACATAATCCAAAGTGATTGTACTCCCTTATAAGAAGGAGTAAAGTTAGGGCTGCCTTATCAAAATACCACAATAATAATTGTTCAACTCACAAAAATAACAACCACGATAAGTAAATTATTTGTGATATAGAGGATAAATGCAGACTAATGCATGGGAAAAGGGGGTTGAACAAATTAGAAATGCTTAATTCAGGATTCCAAATGATTTATAGTAGGTAGATGAGCAAGACTTGTCTTGGCATAGTTTGGAGCATCTTCGTCTTCCTCCAATCTTTCTTTCTTTTGCCGTCTTTAGTTCATTAATCACGACTTTGGTGTGAATCAGGGTAATTTCATACATGTTATTGATTATTTGACCATTTCACCAAATTCGTCATCCATTTAGCTAATATTTGAACTTTAAAGCCATATAGCTATTTCCAGTCATTGATTACCTTTTTATAGCAACAAGATTCTTCTACAATAACACACCAAGGATTAAGATTTGGAAAAAAAATGATAATTAGGACAAAAGAAGGAAAATACAACTGAAGAGAGAGAAAAAGAGATATGTAGGATACTAGGACAAGGATCGTAACTAATGCTTATGTCAATGTGCATCTATGGTGAGGCACCTTGTCTTCTAATTACACAATCCATGTTATGTGAGAGTGTAAATCAATTGGATTTTAAAAACATTTTACAATTTTAATTTGAAACTCAAAATGATGACAAAGATGCAACTTTTAATGATGGGTTTTCTTTAAAGAACAGGCAATAGGCGATAGCCAATATTTGACTTAGGGTGTGCTTGGTAGGGGTGAAAATCATTTTTTCGGAAAGTGATTTTCTCATTTTACGGTGTTCTATAAAATAAGGAGGGTAAATGTGTTTTCACGGAAAAATCATTTTCCCTAGAATGAAGGAAAATATTTTCACTTTGAATGGAGAGTAAGTTCATTTTACGTTTCTTTGGTGCTCACATGGTTTCACATTCTTTCTCTCTTCCGTATGTATTTCCTCAACATATAGTTTGAAGATTAATGCAGTGACATATAGTTTGAAAATTAAGGCAGCATATTAAATATTAACAAAATTGTATCATTCTAATGCCGATACCAATACTAATACCGATGCCGGTGAATTTTACAACCATGATTTCATCGAAATCCAAAACGCTCTGTAATTTATTGTCAGGGTTAAGAAAATAGAGAAATTCACTAGGTTTTTTCTCTTCTTTGTTTAGATTCCTATCCAAAAGGTGGGAAATTGATAAGCGTTGCTAGCTTTAAATTGAGTAGGTAAGAATTTAAAAAATGACAAATGTACATATTATCACAACTTTGATCTGGATGCCACTACTATTGTAATATAATTCCCCAAAGAACAAAATATAAATTCTCATTTTTTAAAATATCTTACTTATCTTTGTTTTTTTCACTAATATGCCTCTTTTTAGCTTTTATTTTCCTATTTTTTGCTAATCAAACTCATTTTCCAGGAACTTCATTTCCATTTTACCAAACAACTGAAAATAGGAGCTGAACATCATTTTACATGAAAAATCAGTTTAGATGAAAAATGATCTTCTAGGAAAATAGTTTTCAACCCTACCAAACACACCCTTAGTCTTATTGCATCAATCCCTGTTTCTCATAACTGGCCAACTATTAAGGTTAATGATCATCTTCACTATGACATTGTATCAAGGTCTCTGATAATTCTTCTTTGGATGGAGTTATCTTTTCTTACATCTAGCTGATTAGTCATATTAGTTTGAAGAGATCGAGGGTTTCCCTTCAAATAACATATGAAGAAAAGCAAACCATTGCCTCGTTGAATGAAAAAGGATCATAAAACTCTTGATGTATAAGGGGAATATAAATCATATTGCCCTACCCATATGGATAATCAAGCATGGCTTGAATTGCATGACCACATATAGCATGAAGTCTGATGCGGACTAGATGACCTCTCCTTCAATAAGGAAAGTGAGGCAAGTTCAAACTTTTAGCCAAGAACATGTAATATGCACACCATGCCCATTTAAGGAGTTAATAATGTTCAAATGGTCTAAAGCTACTATGTAGGCAACATCAATCCCACAATAATTTTCGCACCCAAGCATAAGTCTCTCAAGCAATACACCAAGAAATAAGTTTAATTCCATCGTCACAATGCATATGGTATATGAGAATCAATATAAGGTATACTAAGCCATAAATGGCCTCGTCTGCTTATATGCTAGAGTGAATTATTCAATGTGTATTAAGTAGGGCATATAGATGTACTAACAATTATTAGGGGATAGACTATGTAAGGCAACATACTATTTATGCATCAATCATATGGGCATATTACTCATGATGCCTATAAACTTGATGACTACAAAATTTATTAATTATTTTAATAAAATTTAGTGCATTAATCATTTTAGTGAACTATGAACATAATCAGTTTAAGTATAAAACCCTAATTGCTTAATAACAAACTAGCCATCAAACTAAACACACGATCATTTATTCAGTTCTAGATAATAGTTTTATGTTGTAAAACTAGAACAGTGCTTACCACTATAACTTTCAATGGTTAGTTTCCATCAACGTCAGTGAATAAAGACTATCCATCAACACACTATCAGAGTAAATGCTTGTAATCAAGCATTAATTCTACTATCTGAGTTTTAAAGACTTTGAAACCGTGCGGCTAAAGCATTTGAAATAATCAAGCATTATGGACATAACAGCATATCACTTGGAGCTGGTTCATAGTTCAATGCCAAGCGATAGGTCATGTAATACATGTTCATGAATGAAGGATATGTATGCTCCATATAAATACAAAAAGCACATAGCTTCCAATACTCAAGTATGAGTAAGCATAGATATTATTTATCTGATTTATTTCATAGTTGGTGAAGCAAATCCCTAGGCATTTTTAATTAATAGAATTCTCAAGTCAACCACTAGCATTTCATGCGGTGATAGATTAATTTATTCCCCAAATTGACTTATATTTACTTTGCATTTTTAAAGATAAACTCAGTAGATTGCGTTGGTCTCCGTAGGAGTGATATTTTAACTAGACTACAACGCCCACGCACTTGCGGGCTTGTCACACAACTTTCATCCATCTTAATTCTTGGATATGCCATGTTTTTCTTTAGGCCCTCTAGCTATTATCCCTAATTCTATGACCTCACATAGTTGATATTATATTAATGTCTGCATAATCCTCAATTGAATCAACTAAGTGGTGGCTGCTCATTTCTTTATCCATTCTGATCTTAATTGATTGCATATATGAGAGCTCTTTATTGGAATCTTTTTCTACTCATCTCTGACTCAATAATCATATAAGTGATGCACATCAAATATATTAATTGATTTAATGAACTAGATGTCAAACACTTAGTATAAATGAACTCATGAGTCAATATGAGCCATATCAAGAAAGCATCTAATATTAATCTATCGTCTCCTTTAGCTTACTATCATTAAGGTTATTTTTGTATAAGATCAAGCACTTAAGAATTCCGTCATCACATACTCAATTAAGCAATCTCATTAACAAGGCTGAACTATATAAGGAAGGTCAGTGAGAGGGACTTTGACAGGCCACGATTAGGATCAGATTACTCAGGCCAAAATGGAATTACCTAGGAACTCGAGCAATCCTGCATTATCCTTAATAAGCACAATTTCAATACTCATGAATAACATATATCTTCAACATGTCATCACCTAGTGCATGTGACCATCATTATTCTTAATTGGTTTGTCACCATCAGAATTAACATATTCTCATATCCAACAATCTCGTGTTTTTGATAATGACAAACAATGCATGTATGATCATTGCATGTTTCCATATGTTATTATTCACACTTTTTTTTCTGCATTATCATTAAGCAGGGTTATAGAAGAAAAATATGACAAGTAAGTCATAGGGTGAAAAATATGGCAAGTAAGTACGGCAACCATAAAATCATAATTGAAATCACATGTCAACTTTATTTTATGGTAATAGATAATCAAGGTTAATACTAAACAAGTGTATGACTCAATCACTCGATGGTATAAATTTTTTGTCATTAAGTTTATGCAAAGAGTTAAGGATACAATTGCTCAACCTATCTCCCCCTTTTTTCCAACATAACTTGACTTATGCCACTAGCATCTACAAAATCAGACAATATTGACATGTTCACATTAGTACAGGGACTTACAATAATAAGATGACATGTTGGCATAATGAAAATCATGGCCATGAGGAGCACATCAAAAATCATGGCCATGATCTATAACCAATAAAAGTTAAATCCAGAAAACCAATTAGAGCTAGGCATGCATGATGTAATCATACTCTCTAACTAGTCGTAAATTCTCCTCTTTATCATGACAAACAATATTCATAGAGGGTTGATTCTTTAATTAGCCTCCAAGGATATCCATTCAACCAATATCACATACATTCACAAGCATCCAAGACATTTACCATATAATGAAAAAGCATGCGCATATAGGGGATCACGTCAAATGAGGATTAATTCTGTAATCAAAATGGAGGTGAGATGGAAAGATCAAGTTGAAGTTATACATCTGCCTACCACTTTGGCATATAACGACCAGAGTCACCATTGGTGGACACTCTAGTGTAAATTGATTAGGGTTACTGGTGTGCATCTACCACTATACTGATGTAACCATTCTCTCCAGCAGGCACTCTGAATCAAATGAGATTAAAGGCTCTTGGTTTACCTTACTGGACTCTACCTTTGCTTCCATTATATCTTTTCAATTATGCCACATTTTTCTTCACACATCATCTTTTTTTTTTTTTTTTTGTGTCTCTTAACAATTATGAAGTATTATGACATAGATAATGCTTGAGCACACACATTTTGCAAATCATTCGTCCCACTAAACAAGACGAACCTATTATCGAAACAAGGCCACACAATCCAAAGTGATTGTACTCCCTTATTAGAAGGAGCAAAGTTAGGGCTGCATTATCAAAATACCACAACAATAATTGTTCAACTCACAAAAACAACAACCACGATAAGTAAATTATTTATGATAGAGAGGATAAATATAGACTAATGCATGGGTAAATAGAGTTGAACAAATTAAAAATGCTTAATTCATGATTCCAAATAATTTATAGTAGGTAGATGAGCAAGACCTGTCTTGGCATGGTTTTGAGCATCTTCGTCTTCCCCCAATCTTTCTTTCTTTTTCTGTCTTTAGTTCATTAATCACAACTTTGGTGTGAATCAAGATAATTTCATACACGTTATTGATTATTTGACCATTTCACAAAATTCGTCATCCATTTAGTTAGTATTTTATCCTTAAAGCCATATAGCTATTTCCAGTTATTGATTACCTTTTTACGGCAACAAGATTCTTCTACAATAACACACCAAGGATTAAGATTTGGAAAAAAAATGATAAATAGGACAATAGAAGGAAAATACAATTAAAGAGGGAGAAAAAGAGATATGTAGGATACTAGGATAAGGATCGTAACTAATGCTTATGTCAATGTGCATCCTAGGCTGAGGCACCATATCTTCTAATTACACAATCCATGTTATATGAGAGTGTAAATCAATTGGATTTTAACAATATTTTACAATTTTAATTTGAAACTCAAAATGATGACAAAGATGCAACTTTTAATGATGGGTTTTCTTTGAAAAACAGACAATAGACAATAGCCAATATTTGACTTAGTCTTATTGCATCAATCGCTGCTTCTCATAACTGACCTACTATTAACACTAATGATCATCTTGACTATGACATTGTATCAAGGTCTCTAATAATTCTCTTTGGATGGAGTCATCTTTTCTTACATCTAGCTGATTAGTCGTATTAGTTCGAAGAGATCGAGGGTTTCCCTTCAAATAATGTATGAAGAAGAGCAAACAATTGCCTTGTTGAATAAATAAGGATCATAAAAGTTTTTATTTATAAGGGGAATATAAATTATACTACCCTACCCATATGGATAATCAAGCATAATGGCTTGAATTGCATGGCCACATATCGCATGAAGTCTGATACGGAGTAGATGACCTCTCCTTTAATAAGGAAAGTGAGGTAAGTTCAAACATTTAGCCAAGAACATGTAATATGCATACCATGCCCATTTAAGGAGTTAATAATGTTCTAATGGGCCAAAGCTACAATGTAGGCAACATCAATCCCATGACAATATTCACACCCAAGCATAAGTCTCTCGAGCAAGACATCAAGCAATAAGTTTAATTCCATCATCATAATACATATGGTATATGAGAATTAATATAAGGTATATTAAGCCACAAATGGCTTCCTCTGCTTATACGCTAGAGTGAATTATTCAATGTGTATTAAGTAAGGTATGTAGATGTATTAACAATTATTAGGGGATAGACTATGTAGGGCAACATACTAATTATGCGTCAATCACATGGGCATATTACTCATGATGCCTATAAACTTGATGACTACAAAATTTATTAACTATTTTAATAAATTTTCGTGCATTGATCATTTTAGTGAACTATGAACATAATCATTTTAAGTGTAAAACCCTAATTGCTTAATAACAGACTAGCCATCAAACTAAACACACGATCATTTATTCAGTTCTAGATAATAGTTCGATGTTTTAAAATTAGAATAGTGCTTACCACTATAACTATCAATGGTTAGTTTCCATCAAAGTCAGTGAATAAAGACTATCCATCAACACTAGTAGTACACTGTCAGAGTAAATGCTTGTAATCAAGCATTAGTTCTACTATATGAGTTTTAAAGACTTTGAAACCATGTGGCTAAAGCATTTGAAATAATCAAGCATTATGGACATAACTCTAAACTTTGCCTATGAGCCTATCACTTAGAGCTGGTTTATAGTTCAATGCCAAGCGATAGGTCATCTGCGTACATGTTTTGTGAATGAAGGATAGGTATGCTCCATGTTAGTACAAAAGGCACATGGCTTCCAATTCTCAACATCTGGTATTAATGCATCTAAGGAAAAGTCATCATTTATAATGATAATAATAGAGAACAACCATAAGGGATTATATTTGTATTGAATGTATATTAGAGGGAGTCATGCATATGGTCATAAAATATGATTGTCAAAGTGTATTACCATTTCCCTCTTCATGATGAATGTAATTACATGAAAGCAAGTTCAACTACGTGAATATAGAGAAACTAGGTATGTAAGTAGTGTACTCAATCATGGTTTTGGAAAAAAAAATAATAAATATACACCCTAAGCTAATTTCAGAGTCCATACTTTAACTCTGAATGTTGAATCTCAATGATAGAGAATTCATCCATTATACTATGTGTAAAGGTCTGAAGCAAGGAGATGTGATTATTGATACTCAAGCGTTCTTCACTTTCAAAGATTAAGATCTTCTGTTGTTGCATCCTCATTTTCAAGTTCTTTTGAGTCATATGCTTTAGGACTCTGTGATTGTGTTGTTACTGGTTAGTGTCCCTTGAGATTGACTAAGAGTAAGGACTGCATTGGATATAATTTCAGCTTTCCTTTCAATATGATAACATCAAAAAGTACATAAATAGCCTTCCTATGTAGATCTTCAAAGTGACCTTTGTTATGCTTCAGAGTGACTTTGAATATTCCCATGGGTGCTTTGGTCGCATTCAGGGTTCACTAAACATGGACATCCTGTCCAAGTCTACCTCATAATTCATTACGTAGGTTGGCTAAGCAACTAGATCAATATCAAGATTAGTATTAGACCATCGAGCTCTAGACTTGGCCTCAGGGGTCATTGAGGGTATACCCTTAGGGTGAACCCACTTTTCCTTATGATGTTGATCTTTAAGAGACTTTACCAAATTCTCTTTACCAATGCCAAACACTACTATCGATTTAGAGGCTCTATCTTGCTATCTGTTAGGGGAACTCTGACTTTAGTCACTTTTGTTATAAGTCTCCTGAGATTGACTTCAATAATTTTACAGTTGACTTTAAGATATTACCAAGTGTTCTAAGCTTCCATATTGATATATATATATATGTCCTCACCTTAAAGTTTGGTTTTGTATAAAGATCTTTAAGGTAGAGTCATTTTAGATGTTAATTTATAGCCTTAATCTTAGAGCTCAACTCAGGGCCCCTGAAGCATGATTAAGTGCTTTGATTTCCTGTAACAACTCAAATAACTTATTATAACTAAGATATGGCCTTTCCCTCAATTCACAAATCATAATCAGGTATCAAGCAATTCATATTATCATATTGATATGATAAGAATTTCAAGAGCATATAGTTAGCATGTGAACTAATCAATTAATGAAGTTCACTTCATCATCTATGCATTTGATGATGAAAGGTTCGAGAGACACTTGAATCGCTGTCCTTCTTTAACTATCTGAACAAGCTATTATAATCAAGATACAACCTATGTGAACATGACAAAGATATTCGAGGGTCATACTATGAATTATATCATAACATAATCACCTATTACATGAAGGATACTAGCCATTAGATAAAGACAAAGTTGCTTTTTCCTTTTTATTATGTGTTGTAGGCCCTCATTAGGTCTCTGATGGAATCTTTAAATATTTACTTTTCACTCATTCAACTTGACACTTTTGTATCACATTTGACACTCTTTCTAGCAGCAAATATGCTCAATCAATCACTTTCTTAATACTAGCCATTGGTATCCACTTTCTGCAGTAAGTTGTAGGGCTGCATGGTAGTGATCACGACATCTAATGGTCATTTCTCAAGGCAATCCACTGCTTTTGTAACAGCTCTTTCATTTTGAATTAAAATCTCTTTTGGCTAAAATCATTAGCTTAGTAATCTTGGTTTATCCCAATTAATTACATGCATCTCATAGCAAGATGATATTAAAATGATTTTTCACTAAGTCGTCCATGAATAATTCTTTTTGAGCTTTGGACTCTATAAATTTTAGAAACTAGTGACCTTATGGTCTCCTGACAATTTTTGATTCTGGTCATTATCAACTCAAATCTAACTCTAACACCTACTGATTATGATACAACTCTAACTATCCTTATCTCAGATGATTTTTCATTGTATGCCTTCCAACTATAATGAGACTCTAATATCTTTATTCAGGATGAACTTAACTCTTCCCCTTTTTGTATGACTTTGGTTGATTGATATTTGCATGTATTCACATCAAGGATTTCTTTCTTCCTTTGAATAGTATAACTTTCGTCCATCTTGATCCTTGGATATGACATGACCTTCTTTTTGCCGTTGTCTTTAATGTAAAGTGAGAGCATTGAACTGATATCGCTCATTCAAAGGGCTAAGTAGGCATGAGTCATGGCTCCAAATATCTCATGGAAAATCTTCTTTAGGGCCTTTAATTGATGTCTTTGACTTCACTACTTCACATACTTGATCTTCTCTACTAGCTATATGATCTTCAACTGAATCAACTGAGTGATGGATGCTTATTCCTTTAACAATTCTAATCCTGACACTTTTATGTATGAGAGCGCCTGATTACTTGCTTTCTCGTCTCACATCCAACTCAATAATCATATGAGTGAAGTACATCAAACATATTAACGGATTCAATGAATCAGATGTTAAGGACTTGATATAAATGAATTCATGAACCAATTCAAGCTAGATAAGGAAAGAATCTCACGAACAGTCTCTTATGTTGTCTAGCTTAATATAGTTGATATTCTCTTTTGTATACAATCAATCATTAAAGTGATTCCATCATCACTTACTCAATTGAGCTATTCCGCAAGGATGCCTGAGCTATATATCTAGAAGGTCAATAACAAGGACTTCGATAGACCATGGTTAGGGTCATATTACTTATAGTACAATAAAAAACAATTCTAGTATTACCTAAGGGCTTTAACAATCCTATAATATCCTTAATAGGAATAAGTTCAATAATTAAAAAGGAACAAAACATATTTTAACATATCATTATGATAAACCTCTAATTTTGCTAGTTTTATCCTTTGATTTCACCACTCTTCACTATATATTTTCTCGATTCAGTGAGATATTTGATCTTATTTGCTGCTCTTTGCTCGTGATGGTCTTATTTGGACTAATTTCCTTTTTTCTAGGTACTTTCATCATAATTGGAAGGCATATGCATGATTGGCCCGTAGATGAGCAAAGAGTTGTGCTTTAGGAAGAGGAGAGGTTTGAGGAGTTAGTAAAAGGGCAAGGAACCAAGAAGTGGAGCTGAAAGATTCTACACAGTCCATCGTGCATGTGTGCATAGTCGTGCATGATCATTGAAAAGTTAAACAAACACATGGCTGCTCATGTGAAACCAGCATGGTCATGCATGCAAGGAAGAAACTTCTTGTAGTTTTGTATGCCTAACCATACTATTTTGCATGACCATACGTTTTGAGCTTAGAGGTTCTGCAAAGCTGGTCGTGCGTCGAAGCACTACCATGCTTACCCGTGATTTAGCAATATTTAACTCTATTTAATAGTTTAGTTTTGGGACAACTAAGGGGGATTGTTTTTTCAAAGCATCTTCTAGGACTCTTGGACTCTTAATTCCCTTTAGGTTAGGTTTTACACTTTAGCATTAAATTACTTTTGTGATTTGAAGATTATTATTGTTGGATTCAAGATTTATTCTTCATTTAGATTTGCAGTTCCTAAGTTCTTTTTCTCGAATCTCTTTCTTTCATTGTTATTGACTGCCTTAGTTCTTTAATAATTGTTAGGATGATGCGTTCTAAATATTATGCTGACAATCTCAGTATGTTTAGTGGCTAATCTCCCAACTTGGGTTAGCATTAATGCAAATTATGTCTAATTGAATCATGATTTAGCCCAATTCTAACTTGCCTCATGTTTGTGTTATTTAATTTTATTTCAACCACCACATGTTTAATGAGAGCAGAAATTACTTTCTTTGCTGAACGAGATGAGGAGCCCTTATACGAAGCTTCGGAGGGGTTTAAAGACCTTCAGTGGCAATGCTCCCATCATGGTGTTCCTGGCTGGCTCTTAGTCTAAACATTGTATAATGGATTAGAACAGTCAGTAAAGATTTTAGTGGATGCTACAACGGGAGGCGCTCTCATGGGAAAGTCTATAGAAGCAGCAAAGACTTTGTTAAAGCATATGGCTTCCAATAATTATCATTGGTCTAGTGAGAGGGTCGCCCCAAAGACAAGCAGTGGTATGTATGAGGTCGATGCTATGATAATACAAGCCAGCAGGGTGGATGCACTAGCATAGAGACTCGATAGGGTGGGTACTTCTCTTATTCTAGGTAGCTCCTCTAGTTCTTTAGTTGGAGTGTATCCTATTTATGAGACTTATGATGCACAAGAGCACACATCTGTTGAGTGCCACAACGATCTTTCTACCATTGAGCATGCCAATGCATAGTTTCAACCTACCTCCACAGAATAACCCATACTCAACACCTACAATCAAAGCTAGAAGAATCATACCAACCCTCCCTAAAGAACCCTAACCATCTACCTCAGAGTTCTATGCAGCCATACGGGTTCCAATATAGAGCTCCTTACAACCTACCTCTTTAACCCCCACGACCAAAATCTCACTTGAAGAGTCTCACGGAGTGCTTTATTCAGACCAAACTAAGAGTAATGAAGTTCTTGATGAGTCCATAAATCAATTGACTTCTAAGTTTGAGAGCATGGAATTCCATAAAAAGATAACGGACGCTTAAATTACTCAAATAGCCCAGCAAGTTAGCAATTTGTCCAACATCAGGGGCATCTACCTAGCCAACCTAAAACAAATCCCTATAGTCACACACTCACACCAATGTAATCTCTGTAAAGGATGATGATTTACTAGGAGTCTTGTGATGGTTATTCAAGAGTCAGTTACAGTTTCTGTTTCTGTAGGAACAGAGAGGATGAAGAAGGGAGAGAGCCAGAGTACGAAGGAGAAAGGCATTTAGTCACCTCTAGTTCACCCTTACCACCCACATCTTACATTTCCTTAGAGCGTGACGCAATTACAGCTTGAGCCTAGGCTTGTTCGATTCCTAGATTTGTTGAAAAAGATTTATGTCAATGTTCTTTTCTTAGAGGCTCTCAAGAAAGCTCCCTCTTTACCTGAAGTTTTTGAGGGAGCTCTTTTCTAAGAAGGGCAAGCTTAAGGAAGTTTTAGTAGCTCTCATTCGAGAGTTGTGCACCATAGCACTTCAAAGCAAGTCACCATCCAAGCTGTAGGATCCTATCAGTTTCCCCATCCATTGTTCGGTAGGGGATCTGAAGATCGAGAGATCTCTTTGTGAATTGGGAGCTAGTGTGAGCTTAAATTCTTGTTGATTATATTTAGTTTTGATGATAACAAATCCAAGAGTAACATATTTGTCTAAGTAATGTTGTTCCAAACAAGCTCTCCAAACAGGGCCTAATACACCATTGTTCCTACACCGCTGTTTGTGATACTTTATTAACCTGGTGGCTAAATGTTGAGAACAAGTCTTAAGAACAGGTTCCGAGCTTCAGTGACACAAGATCAGCAAACAACACATATGGTTTAAGTCTTGAGGAACATTCAGCTACACAAGATCACCCAAGGAATCAAGGTGACCAAGGTGTTTTGGAGCAGCATATTCACTCTTGACAAGACAACTAATTCTTACAAGGAGTCTTGGTTAATTTAGTTTTTATCTTTTAGACTCTTGTTAATATGCCAATCTTGAAAGTATCATTTTTAGCACTTCTTGAAAACAGTTTTCGAAAAGTTGCTTTGGGACACCATTTCCAAACAACCCTGCAAACAGGGTGCCTAGGGTGTTCTCAAAAACTACAGCAGCTACATCAGTCTTATCTGGAAATTTGCTTCGGTTGGCTGCCAGATCTAAAAAGATTTGTTTTGAATTTGAAAAAAAAAAATTGCAAAACCGTTTTTGCTAAAGATTTCTCTTGAAAGATTCTTATCCCTTATTTTTAGGTCTTGATTGAATTTGGGATAAATCAAGATTTTATCCTTTTCAAGCTAGATTACTCGGCCAAGATATTTTAAGAAAATCTTCTCTCCTCTCTTAGCCGTTGGAAATCTTTGGTGAATCCTTCTAAGCGACTAAAAATAGAGGATTTTCCCTATCTTTTGAAAAGAATAGCCGTTGGGTTGTGCGTTTAAATATTGAAATTCTCTCTCCCATTTGACAATCCGGTTTTTACAAAGAAGTAAGAGATTTTTAGAGCTGAATTTCAAAGAGAAAAATCGTGAGAAGATTGTGCTTAACTGAGCTTTCAATTTCTTGGCATAATAGGACTTCATTGTACCTTACATCTGCTTAAGTCAGAAGCACCCCAGTAAGGTGTTTTGTACCCCTGTTCTCAGAACAGAAAGTGAGTGAGTGTGTCCTCAGTCGTGTGGACTTTAGACGTGTCCTATCTGGTGAGATTGGACGTGGTGTAACCTGTCTTAGGGAAGAAGGTTACGTGGGTTACAAGTTGTAATAAGGAGTGTTGCTTTTGTAACGTTTTCAGCCCGTTAGTGAAGTGGTTAAATCCTACACGAGGTAGGTCGTGGTTTTTCACACCTCAGTTGGGCTAGAGGTGTTTTCCACGTAAAAATTATGTGTGCTTTATTTCCGCATTTATTACTTTGAATTTCGCTACTGAATCAATTGAGAACAACCGCTACAAACAAGGCGTAAGGTTGTTTGTGATTTACAAACAATCTCTGCAATCAAGTGCTACGGTTGTTTGTCAGTTATTAGGCGAAAATCGACCACCACAATTCACCCCCCTCTTGTGGTTGTGTACTCTTGGAATTCAACAAGTGGTATCAGAGCGGGTTCTCTCAAAAGGGCTAACACCTTGAGAGATTCTGAAGATGAGTACACCACAAGGAATCCTTGAAGGGCAATCCATTACTCGTCCACCCTATTTCAACGGCCAACATTATAGTTGGTGGAAGAATAGGATGGAGAACTATATTCAGGCAGAAGATTATGAATTATGGATGCTCATCAAGAACGGGCCCCTTGTTTCCACCAAGGTGCTTGAAGATGGTAAGAAGGTTCCCAAGGAACCCATAGAGTTTGATGGTGAAGACTATAAGAAAATGGAAAAGAATGCCAAGGCCAAGAAGCTATTATATTTTGGCCTAGGTCCAGATGAATATACACGTATCTCGGAGTGTGAGTCAGCTCAGGAGATATGGAATGCCCTCCAAGTAGCTCATGAAGGAACAAGTTAAGTCAAACAATCACATATTGAGCTACTTATGAGGCAATATGAGTTGTTTGATATAGGTGATCGTGAGAACGTGATGGATATGTACACACGCTTCACCCACATAACAAACGAGCTAAAATCCCTGGGAAAATCCTTCACCACAGAAGAGCTGGTGAGGAAGATTCTAAGGATTTTGCCTCGGTCTTGGGAAGCGAAGGTGACAGCCATCCAAGAAGCTAAAGACATGAACAAGATCACCCTCGACGAGTTGATTGGCAATCTTCAAACCTATGAACTCAGAAAGAACTCACAACAAAAAGAGGAGCAGAAGAAGGATCGTGGGCTTGCCTTGAAAGCACAAGAGGATGATGACTCTGACCTTGAGGATGAAGAGATGGCCTTAATGACAAGAAAGTTCAAGAAATTCTTCAAAAAGGTCAAAGAAAACAGCAAAAGAAAAGACTTCAGTAAGTCCAGAAACACCCCCCGAGAACAGTTCACAGGGTGTTTCAAGTGTGGCAAACCAGATCACATTGTGAAGAACTGTCCACTACTTCGAGAAGAGCAAGAGCAAGAACACCCCAGGAAACAAGGTAGAAAACAAGCTGCAAGCAGTTCTGGGAGACGATTCTCGAAGGCTATGCTTGCTGCCTGGGGAGATTCCTCTGAGGATGAAGGTGAGTCTGAAACTGATGAAGGTGCTGTAGCTCTCATGGCATAAAGTGACATGGATTCAGATGATGAATCAACAAACAGTCTTACTGATCTCAAGAACAAGGTACGTGGTCTCAATAAAGCAACTCTCGAAGAACTTTTGTATACCTTGATGGATACTTGTGCTGAATTGAAACGAGATGTCCGAGACCTAGAACTAGAAAATGAGATCCTTAAAAATGAAAAACTGGGCTTACATGAAAATATTAATACGCTCAAAGAAAACCTCTTTATAAAAGAAGGAGATTATTCTTGAATGGAGGAAAAACTCTTTGAGGTGGAAGGAATGGTTGAGTCCTTGCTCAGGGAGAACAAGGGTTTGCATGCTAATATAGAAAAACTGGAAACCGAGCTTATCACAACCAAGCGCTGGAACAAGTCCTCACAAGCCCTTGATTGGTTAAACACTCACCACAGTCGAAACAAAAAGGGACTTGGATATAAGCCTAAACGAACAGTTTACCCAATTCATAGAAAGTATGTGGGATTACCTGAAAACATTGTTTGCTTTCATTGTGGTAAAACTGGTCACTATCAATATTCATGTCCTCTGAGAAGGTATGTCATTGAAAAAAATGAAAGGTATGTGAAACAAATCTGGATTAGAAAAGATGAGCTTTACTTGTCTAAAAGAATGGGACCCAAGTGGATCTGGGTTCCCAAAACTAACCTGTGATTTGTTTTGCAGGCTGAAGTGAGAGAGAACAACCCCACAAACAACCCAGCAAACAGGGTAAGAAACACCCTGTCAAACAGATCAGAAAACAACCTTGAAAACAGGCAGCTGTGGTATGTTGATAGTGGGTGTTCGCGGCATATGACTGGAGAAAAATCAAACTTTCTCTCACTTACAGCTTCAACCGGTGGGAGCGTGGCTTTTGGCAACGGCAAGTCTGGGACAATTGTCGGTGTAGGTAGCATTGGTAAAACTCTCTCCCACTCAATTGATAATGTGCACTTAGTTGATGGTTTAAAGCATAATTTACTAAGTGTGTCCCAACTGTGTGACAAGAACAACCTATTGGTGTTCTCACGAACACATTGCTTGGTTGTCAATGTCAACACAGGAGATGTCGTAGTAAGGGGGAAGCGACACAAAAATATTTTCAAAGTATGTATTTCCACTCTTCCCCAAAACAACCTGACCTGTTTGAGTGCTGTGAATGATGACATAATGCTCTGGCACAAGAGACTAGGTCATGCAAGCCTTACTCTTTTAAACAAACTTGTTTCAAAAGACCTGGTTATTGGACTACCTTCCATCAAATTTAATGATGACAAGGTATGTGAAGCTTGTGCAAAAGGCAAACAAGTCAGATCTTCTTTTAAATCGAAAAAATGTGTAAGCACTACCCGACCTCTAGAATTATTACACATTGATTTGTGTGGTCCCATGAGGATAACTAGTAGAGGTGGGAAAAAGTATGTGCTTGTTGTAGTGGATGATTACTCTCGATTTAATTGGACCTTGTTTTTGGCATCCAAAGATGAAACCTTTGAGAATTTTATTGTCTTTCTCAAAAAGGTTGAAAAGAGAGTAGGACACTCCTTAATTAGCTTGAGATCTGATCATCGAACTGAGTTTGAAAAAGCAAGTTTTATCAACTATTGTAATGAACATGGTGTTGATCATAACTTCTCAGCTCCAAGAACACCCCAACAAAATGGGGTGGTTGAGCGCAAAAATCGCACCCTGGAAGACATGACCAGAACAATGCTTATTGCTAGTGGTCTTCCTAGGTATTTCTGGGCAGAAGCATTGAACACCTCATGTTACATTATAAATAGATGCATGATCAGACCCATTTTGAACAAAACTCCTTATGAACTTTTCAAGGGCAGAAAACCCAATATTACGCACCTAAGAACATTTGGTTGTAGGTGTTTTGTGCATAATAATGGGAAGGATGCCTTAGGAAAGTTTGACCCTAGGAGTGATGAGGCAATATTTCTTGGCTATTCTTCTCACAGCAAGGCATACAAAGTCTTTAACAAAAGGACCTTGTGTGTTGAGGAAAGTGTGCATGTGCTTTTTAATGAATCTAACTTGTTGAGTGAGAATGATGCACAGGAAGATGAACTTGAATTAGGTCTTGTTCGAAAAGAAGTGTTGCTCCAAGATAAACGAGGTAAGAACACCATGGAGAAAACAACTCCTGAAGGTGTTTCTCAGAACAGCAGGCAAGGTGAACACCAAACAGGGGGAAACACCGTTGAAACCTATTCGGGACCATGTTCTTCAGGAACAGGCTTACAAACAGGTGCAGAAACAGGCTCAGGAGATGATCATAAGCTTGATATTACGACTAGAGTAGAGCATGGGTCTATGGATCCTCTTACTCAACGACCATGGAAGTACCATAGTTCGCACCCCCTTGATCAAATTCTGTCTGATATTAACAGTGGAGTGCAAACTAGGTCTAAGCTTAAGAATTTCTGTGCTTTCTATGCTTTTCTCTCTAATATTGAGCCAAAGAGTGTGAATGAAGCTCTTGCAGATTCAGATTGGGTCACGGCAATGCAAGAAGAGCTCCATCAATTTGAAAGAAACAAAGTATGGCACCTTGTACCTAAACCTGCAGAGAGAACAATCATTGGAACCAAGTGGGTGTTCCGAAACAAACTGGATGAGTCAGGAACAGTCACTAGGAACAAGGCACGGCTGGTTGTTCAAGGGTATAATCAAGAAGAAGGGATCGATTATGAAGAAACCTTTGCACCAGTTGCTAGAATTGAGGCTATTCGAATCTTAATAGCCTTTGCAGCTCATATAGAAATCAAGCTATATCAAATGGACGTGAAAAGTGCATTCCTCAACGGATACCTTAAAGAAGAGGTGTATGTCAAACAACCCCCTGGTTTTGAAAACAGTGAATTTCCTAACCATGTTTTCAAACTTGACAAAGCTCTTTATGGCCTAAAACAAGCTCCTAGAGCTTGGTACGAACGGTTGTCAAGTTTTTTAATTGAAAATGATTTTAGAAGAGGCAAGGTAGACAATACCTTGTTTCTAAAATCTAAGGGGGAACATTTATTGATTGTCCAAATATATGTTGATGACATTATATTTGGTGCAACTCATCATGATTTATGCAATGAATTTTCAAATATGATGAGGAGTGAGTTTGAGATGAGCATGATGGGTGAGCTTAACTTTTTCTTAGGCTTACAAATCAAGCAAACTCCAAACGGCACCATGATCCATCAACAAAAGTATATCAAGGAGCTACTTAAGCGTTTTGGGATGGAATTGGCCAAACCCGTAGACACTCCTATTTCTCCTTCAACCAGGTTGGTTATGGATGATGGGAGTCCCTCAGTTGAGGAGAAACTCTATAGGGGCATGATTGGGTCACTCCTATACCTAATCGCTAGTAGACCAGATATTGTTTTTAGTGTTGGTTTATGTGCTTGTTTTCAGTCTAATCCTAAGGAAACGCATCTTAAGGCTGTGAAACGGATACTAAGATATTTGAAACATACACCCAATTTAGCCTTATGGTATCCTAGAGGTTGCAATTTTGATCTTGTTGGATATGCTGATGCTGACTATGCTGGATTCCTAGTTGATAGAAAGAGTACCTCAGGTATGGCTCACTTTCTTGTACCTTGTTTGGTATCTTGGGCTACAAAGAAGCAACATTCTGTTGCCATGTCCACAGCAGAAGCTGAATATATTGCAGCAGCTTCATGTTGTGCTTAACTGTTGTGGATAAGGCAACAGCTTAAGGACTTTTGTGTTGACACTGGATGCATTCCTATTTTTTGTGATAACACAAGTGCAATTAACATTGCCAAAAATCCATGTCAACATAAAAGAACAAAGCATATTGACATTCGACATCATTTCTTGAGAGATAATGTTGAAAAGGGTTTAATCTCTATGAATTTTTGCACAACGGAAAATCAAATTGCTGATATATTCACTAAGGCACTAGCTAGAGATCAATTTGAGAGAAATAGACTGGAACTAGGGTTGGTGAGAACACCCTGAGATACCTGTTTCCAGAACATGAACTGGGTTTGGTAAGATCAACCTTTACACCCTGTTCTCTCCCCCTGTTTGCAAATCTTATTAACAACGGATGTGATTGCATACACTCGAATTGCGTGCATTTTGTCTCTACTTATCCACTTAGTGCAGCATAAGGGGATGTACTGGAGCCGCCTTAATACCATTAAGTCCAATCAAAATCAGACGGCAAAGAACAGGCATAACGAAGAGAACAGGTACACCCCTTGGTTGCTCGATGTGTTTTCTTTCCTTCCCAAGGCACAAGCTTTTAATGCTCACACCCGTTGCAAATCGAGAAATCTTCTAAAGATTTTGGGTGCTCTCTCTCTCTCTCTCTCTTATATGCCCTGTTCTCAGTTCTGCCGTTCATCTCGCACACAAGCAAAACCTGAAAACCCTGCAAAAACCTTAAACCCTAATCTCTCTCTTCTAGCAACAATGGCTCCCAATAACTCCTCTCAATCAAAAGCCCTCGTTCTTGCGTCCTCAATCCCTGCTCCCCCTCGCCCAATCCTGTACAAGCCTTTCAAATTTCTGAAAAGCTTGTCCCTACAATCAATGGGAATGGGGATGGATGATATTCCCTTTGAGTGTGGAAGGGAATTGGTGTTCCTTGTAGGGACTTACTGGATCGGGAGGAACCAATCAACCTCCCTGCAATCATGATTCGCCACATAGGGTGAATTGCGAACACCACCCGGGCCCATGATCTTGGATATGGGTTTCTGCTGACAAGGGTGTTTGAGCACCTTGGGATAGTGCTCACACGGCGAGTGGAGGCCCAAGTCGTTGATGAGATTGGGATTGACACTCTGCTCGGGTGTGGCTATGAGGTTGGCGAAGGGTCAGTCTCCAAACAGGGTCGTCGACCACCTCGACCACTTGTTTCGGGGCAACCTTCTATCAAACTTGAAGCTGTTTTTGAGGACAATGCTCGCCTCAAGGATGAGCTCTCAGCTGTCAAGGCTGCTCTTGCTGAGGAGCAAGCCCTCTCCGCCAAACGCCATGAGGAATTGCTTGCCCTTCTCTCCACTCTTGCCCCCAGCATTCCTCCTCTGCAAACGAGACCACCCCCTGCAACCTGATTCTCTAGGCTGTTCTCTTGTCTCCTCCCATCTTCGTTTTTGGCATTGTACTGTTTTTAATGCAATATCTCCTTAATGATGCTTCTTGCACCTTATGCTCTATATTTCTTTTCTTGCATTCATACTGTTGTTTATGCTTTTTAATGATGCCAAAAGGGGGAATAAGACCATATGAATAAAACCATATGACGTGCTCTATGACCTAGCACCTAGAGGATCCCTATCAGCATTAAACGTTGTTAAGCTTTTTAATTTTGTCAATATGGTCACTTGGTTTGTCATCATCAAAAAGGGGGAATTTGTTGATTATATTTAGTTTTGATGATAACAAATCCAAGAGTAACATATTTGTCTAAGTAATGTTGTTCCAAACAAGCTCTCCAAACAGGGCCTAATACACCGTTGTTCCTACACCGCTGTTTGTGATATTTTATTAACCTGGTGGCTAAATGTTGAGAACAAGTCTTAGGAACAGGTTCCGAGCTTCAGTGACACAAGATCAGCAAACAACACATATGGTTTAAGTCTTGAGGAACATTCAGCTACACAAGATCACCCAAGGAATCAAGGTGACCAAGGTGTTTTGGAGCAGCATATTCACTCTTGACAAGACAACTAATTCTTACAAGGAGTCTTGGTTAATTTAGTTTTTATCTTTTAGACTCTTGTTAATATGCCAATCTTGAAAGTATCATTTTTAGCACTTCTTGAAAACGGTTTTCGAAAAGTTGCTTTGGGACACCATTTCCAAACAACCCTGCAAACAGGGTGCCTAGGGTGTTCTCAAAAACTACAGCAGCTACATCAGTCTTATCTGGAAATTTGCTTCGGTTGGCTGCCAGATCTAAAAAGATTTGTTTTGAATTTGAAAAAAAAAATTGCAAAACCGTTTTTGCTAAAGATTTCTCTTGAAAGATTCTTATCCCTTATTTTTAGGTCTTGATTGAATTTGGGATAAATCAAGATTTTATCCTTTTCAAGCTAGATTACTCGGCCAAGATATTTTAAGAAAATCTTCTCTCCTCTCTTAGCCGTTGGAAATCTTTGGTGAACCTTCTAAGCGACTAAAAATAGAGGATTTTCCCTATCCTTTGAAAAGAATAGCCGTTGGGTTGTGCGTTTAAATATTGAAATTCTCTCTCCCATTTGACAATCCGGTTTTTACAAAGAAGTACGAGATTTTTAGAGCTGAATTTCAAAGAGAAAAATCATGAGAAGATTGTGCTTAACTGAGCTTTCAATTTCTTGGCATAATAGGGCTTCATTGTACCTTACATCTGCGTAAGTCAGAAGCACCCCAATAAGGTGTTTTGTACTCCTGTTCTCAGAACAGAAAGTGAGTGAGTGTGTCCTCAGTCGTGTGGACTTTGGACGTGTCCTATCTGGTGAGATTGGACGTGGTGTAACCTGTCTTAGGGAAGAAGGTTACGTGGGTTACAAGTTGTAACAAGGAGTGTTGCTTTTGTAACGTTTTCAGCCCGTTAGTGAAGTGGTTAAATCCTACATGATGTAGGTCGTGGTTTTTCACACCTCAGTTGGGCTAGAGGTGTTTTCCACGTAAAAATTGTATGTGCTTTATTTCCGCATTTATTAGTTTGAATTTCGCTACTAAATCAATTGAGAACAACCGCTACAAACAAGTCGTAAGGTTGTTTGTGATTTACAAACAATCTCTGCAATCAAGTGCTATGGTTGTTTGTCAATTATTAGGCGAAAATCGACCGCCACAATTCACCCCCCTCTTGTGGTTGTGTACTCTTGGAATTCAACAATTCTCTCTCTCTCTCTCTCTCTCTCTCTCTCTCTCTCTCTCTCTCTCTCTCTCTCTCTCTCTTTCTCTCTCTATATGTGTGTGTATGTGTAAGAAGTTTCAGCTTCAAGACTTGAAGTCCACCCACCTCACCATCCAGTTAACAGATCACTCCACTAGGCGTCCTATAGGTGTTCTAGAGGATAGCCCAGTATAAGTGGATAAGGTTTTCATCCCATGTGACTTGTGGTTATGGATATAGATGAAGGCTTCCATGTCCCCATTATTTTTGGTTGGCCATTCCTAGCAACTACAAGGGATGTGATTGATGAGACTGTATGGAAGATATATTTCCAATTGTGTGGAGAAAAGGTGGACTTTTGCTCTCCTCCACCCAGCGTCCTTCTACTTACAACACCTTCAATTCATGCAGTTCATTTGGTTCTTGCTGTTTCTGCAACAATTTTTATGATAGGGTGTTTGAAGGAAATGAGATGCCTAACAAGAGGTATTATACCCCTTTTGATTTGCCTCCGCCAATGTTGACCTATTTTAGGGGCACCACTATTCTTCCTAGGGAGGTGGTGGAATCCCACCATTCACTACTTTAGTTATGGCATCTCCCTTCTTTCAGTCACCATCTATTGCCTGAGGTAAGGGTTAATCTAGGGACCTAAAACAATAGCTTCTTGGAAGGCAATCGAAGCATTTACGTGCTTTTAAAAACGAAATAATACGAAATTAAAAAATAATAAACAAAAAAAGGACCCGAGGGTCAATCTTTCGCTTTCTTCCTCCATTTTCCCCTTTGCACTACAGGTTCTTCCCTTCCCTTGTTTCTTTGCTTGTCCTTTTTATTAAGGATAATAAAAATTTCAAGCATGGGGGGATGAGCTTGTAGCCCTTTTGGTGAACTTGTTGATTTTGGGGCGTGATTTGGATGACATTTCTTGCATCCACATCATGTAGCTAGGATTTCACGTAGTCTCATAGGTTAGAGCGTTTAGAGCATGTAGCTTAAAGCATATAGGTTAGATGCTTCATCACAAGAGGAGAAGCGATCGAGTTGGCCGTTCATAAGCTTTCCAAGTACTCCTTCTTACCCTTCTCTTTATTATCCTTTATGTATTTTGTTGCTTTCTTAAATAGATTTATTTTGAAAAAGAAAATTAAATTTTTTTTTACAAGCCTTCTTATGGTGATGATGCGAGGTATAACAATGGATTGGTTAATAACGTTTGTGCATTGAGCTATGGCTTGTCCTTAAGTAAGTTTTATGAAAACTGTGCTGACATTGCCATTTAGAATTGCTCTGCCATGTGTTGCATGACAATTGCCCTTGATATTCATGTGGTTTGATGTGGTTGACTTTGATAAGTGGTATATCTTGGAGTAAATTGCATTTACTATTTTAGATTATCCTATGAGATTTTGAGCTTATGACTATTCATTATATGTATTCTCATAGTTCCTTTCTTGTGTGACTTCTTCACGATTGCACCTCTAGAACTTGGCTTGGTTCTCTTTGAGATCACATTTGGCATGTGCATTTGTTGCTATGATTTAGGCATCCATTTACTCTATTTAGCCACAAGAGCCTAAAGGTCACCATTGATGTGTGTTATCCCTCTTGCTAGTCCTTTGTGCCTTCCCCTGTTTTTGTTGTTGGACCTTATCTACTGCACCCATGGGCTATGCATAATTCTTATACCTTTGCCAAAGTCTAGTGGAGCAACATTTTTACATTGGGCATATTTTGAAGATGGATTCATCTTTTTGGGTGTTTCTAATTGTGGTCTTTGATTTAGAAGAATATAAGTTGAGAGTTTGTATTTCGCATGTCATCCACACATCCTTTGGTTACTTCTTGAAGGGAAAAAAAAAATGAGAAAAATGTATTTACAAAAAAGGAAAAGAATAGAAGTTATGAATAGGTGTTTGGCATGGTTTCAATAAGTGTGTGTTAACTCCTTCCGTGAGGTCTTTTGTGGGGTTGTGCTCATTTTTTTCAATTGAGGTGTGAAGTAGGTATTCCAGTGCTTATTGTTGTGGAAGTATCTTTGCACCCTAGTGTATAGGCTAGTAGCTCCACTCTACCTTTATTGATTCTGCTTCTTACCAATAACCTTAGCCTCATTACATCCTTATGCAAGTCCTCAGTCAATCCTCATGATTAACATTCTTGCATTTTGCAGAAGAAGTAGAGAATAGAGAGGCTCACCAAGCTTATAGTAGCCTACATGATTGGTTTGAGTAGTAAGTGTACCCAAGTTTAATATCTAAAACATTCAGATGAGTATTCCACTTTATTCCAAAGCATGGTTCTACTTGTTACGCTTGCTTGCCACTGATATAGGAGTTTCTTGTCTTACTTCATGATTTTAATACGGGATATTTAGCATGTTGCATTTGGATAGAATGATTTACAAATGGCAGTGTATGTATTTTATTGAACATGTTTTCAACACCTTGATTTGGCTACCTTTGATGTATGGTTGTGCCCGATTAATTGCTTGTTATTTCCTTACAAGAAGAGGATTTGATTAGAAGTTCATTTCCCTCATTGATCATTCGAAGTGCGTTTACATGAGGACAAGCAAGAAATAAGCATGGGGGAGTTGATAAACCTTTAACTTCGCTATTTTTGTCCCTTGATTTCACCGCTTTTCCTTATATATTTCCTTGACTCTATGAGGAAATTGATCTTACTTGCTCCACCCATTCGTAATTGTCCTATTTGGACTAATTTCCCCTTTGTTAGGTGTTTCAGTTTTAATTGGAACAAATACGCATTCATTGGCCTATAGATGAGCAAGGAGTGATGAGTTAGGAAGAGAACGGGTTTTAGGAGTCAGAAAAGAGGCAAGGAACTAAGAAGTGGAGATGAAAGATTTTCCACGGCCCACGATGCATGTGTGCATACTTGTGCTCTTTTGCACATCTGTGTGTTTTGAGTTTGGAGATTCTGTAAGGCTGGCCGTGCATCGAAGCATGACCATGCTTCCCTATGATTCTGCTGACTTTAACTCTATTTAATAATTGTGTTTTTGGACGATTAGGGGGGGATTATTTTTTTAGAGCATCTTTGAGGACTCTTGCCCACTCAATTTTCCTCAAGTTAGGTTTTAGGCCTTAGCATAAAAATACTTTTGCGATTTGAAGATTATTATTATTGGATTTAAGATTTGTTCTTCTTTTAAATTTACAGTTCCTAGGTTTTCTTTTCTCGAATCTATTTCTTTCATTATTATTGACTACTTTAGTTCTTTAATAATTGTTAGGATGGTGCTTTTTGAATATTGTGCTGAGAATCTCATTATGCGTAGTAGCTAATCTCCCAACTTGGTTTGGCATTAACACTAATTATGTTTAGTTGAATTATGGTTTAGCCTAATTCTTACTTGCCCCATGTTTGTGTTATTGAATTTTACTTTGCCCATATGTTCGACGAATTGCTTGGAAGAACATTGACCTATTTCTATTAGGTGGGGACTGTTGAAGGAGAGAACCTCTACCTAGCATGACTTAATAGACAATTAGAATTTTGATATGAAAATAATTAAAACTCTACTTAGGATTTGAGGTTTTAGGTCTTACAATCCTTTAACTTTAGTCCCATGAAATAGGCAGCTATAGTTCTAGGATTAGTCTTCGACCATTGAAAGTGGTGAGCAGACGAGTTTAATTGTCAATATATCCATTCATGTGCAATGCTTCAGTGAGTTTGATGGGGTTAGTGATTGATTCACTAGTGTAATTGTGTTGTTAATCCCAACCAGCGTGTTTCAATATTCTAATTTCCCAATTACATTATTAGTTAATATCGTTTTCTTAGTTGTTAGTTGAATCTCCAAAACCAATTCGCCTAGATTTAGTAGTTTAATTAGTTTTGGTAGTTGAGAGCAAGTTCCCAGCAGACACAACCGTACTTGCCATTGCTAGCTGCATTGGCACCGTGCACTTGCGGTATTTAGCTCCACACATTACATAGTGCATGTGAATATCAACACATTGGCACCGTGCACTTACGGTATTTAACTCAACCCATAGGAAAGAAGGCGCAACTGATGAAAGAAGTTACCAGTGTGAACCTACTATCCTGCCTAGCTAGGTTGATGATGGAACTGTCGATAAGTGTAGCATGCCATACTTGGAGGTTTTGTCGTTTACTTAAGGTAAGATTCTTCCTCGATACTTTCTTTTATTATATAATAATTCTTTCAAACTTCCTAATGACTTCAACTTATTTTTTAACCATTCATTCCTGGAGTACTTCATAGGGATGTGCTCATGATCTAAAGGCTCCAATAGCATCGATGTGACGTAAAAGTGGAAGAAAGACCTCATAGAATGCAACTGGGCCATCTAGAGGACATTGGTCTTCTCAAAGCTCAGTTGAATTATCAAATACCTCATGATTAAAGGCAATGATCTTTTCCTTATTATTCACCATCTTTCTTTTGTTATAATACTCACAGTTGCTAGTGATTTGTGGGAAACCAAAGACCCTTAGCCTAGATAGATAACATCACAATTACTTGAGAGAGCTTAAATGTTGTCCCTCCAAAGGGTAGTCCTCCTTAGCCCTTTTGGTCATGTGTTATTAATAGGGGAAAGGGTGACTAGGAAAGTCTTATCAAGCTTTCCTATTCATATATTAATGAGGATCCTCCCTAAACAACTATTTTTGTTGCCAACTTGAAGTGGGAGAAGATTCACTCGCTTAAAGAAGTCGTGCATTACTAGAGTTTGATCATTGGGGCTAACTATGTTTAGTTTGTCAGGATATGGCTAATGGTCCCGTTATTTCTTTGGTAGGCAGTAAATATCACTCCTTTGAGGCATTGCTTGTTCTTATTATGGAGCCCATAGTGTGCTACAGCAATGCTTCTGGTGTTGAGAGAGAGGTTGAGCATGAAAACTGGAGGAAAAGGATGTCTTGAAGGTGTAATAGGCTCCCTGTCATTGGAAGGGGTATGACTCCTCTCAACTTCTTAATTGCTTTTTATCCTTTTATCCTTACTGTACGCAGAACGCGACGCTAATGAAGTGGAGACCTTCTTCTTTATTGTTCTTTTTCTTTTCTTTTTTTTTTTAGCCTTGCTCTTTACCAGATCAATAGATGATACTAGTCTGAGGTGGAACTAGCCCAATGACTAGGTTCTTTCACTCAATCATCTCTGCACTCCCATTATCGTATCGAATTATTATTTTCCACAAAATCAAACAAAAACCAAATAAAACCTATAAATATTCTTGATACTAAGTAAACTCATGCGATTAGAAGTACCTAAGAGGCCACTTTTAGTGCCCAAACGAATACTTCAACACCGATATTTTGCTCGGCCTCAAGTAAAAAAAGAAAAGAAAATTTACCTAAGAAATTGATCTCCATTGTAAGTACACGGGGTGTTGTAGTATCAAGGGTATTCCCACGAAGACTATATTAAAGTAATAAGTATTTCTTTAAAGTTTGCTAAGTGAAATAAAGGTCGCATTGGGATTCTATCTAACAAATGTTAAATGAACTGGAATTAACTTCAATGGCTTAAAACATTTAGGAGTGGCATCAGCTAATGATATGTCGTGCTAACTAGTCAAACAAGCACTTATCACTTTGCCGGTTCATTCAATATTTAAGAATTAACAATTTTCTTTCAAAATAGAGTGAATTAAGACCACTTGATTTACAATCCTTTCTCAAGTGATTGTAAAACAGAGTCTAATTGTAGTTTTCCAATACTAATTTTTTCCTTTCCCTACTTCAATCAAAACATCTAGATAAATGCAACAAATTGAACCAAAATCTCATAATAACAATCAAAACACTAGGATTAAATTAAAACAACCCAATAAAGACTCAACTGCAGAGAGTTCAAACTAGCAGAATCAACTACATTGGTTTAGTTTAACATCACATAAATTAAGAAGACTACTCACTCATGATGGAAATCAACAAAACAAACATCTCTAAACTCTTAACCTAAACAAAACATAAATTAAATGACAAAGGAAGGAAAGAAAAGCTCATTCTAGTAGCCTGAATAATGATCTTTCCACTTTCGAAAACCCTCGAACCTTGCTCAATCTTTCCTTGTTCTTTGTCTTCTTCAACTCTCTCAACGATGTAAGGTGGATGAAAAAATTAGTGAATATGGGTGGTAGATGAAAATAGGATGCTTATGAGTGTTTCCAAATGGGGCTTCCATCATGGAATTCAAGGCTGATAATATAAAATACGCTGGGAAAACGAATTAGGAAAACTTTCTGACACATGAAAGGAGTTTCACCGCGGACTGATCATGGGGGACTCCATTTACTGTGTCCATCACCACAGCTAGGTCGTGGTGCCCTCTAATTCTTCTATATTCTATTGTTCTTCTTGAAGCTTCCTTATTTGATCCAAAACATCTTAAAATCATCATTCTACTCTTTAACTTGGTCTTATAAAGTGAAAATCTAGGAAGACTCTCAAAATAAGCAAAACTCAAGCATAATAGTAGAAATAGGGGTTCAGATTGCACGATTAAGCCTACTAATCCCCTAAAATGGCTCACGAACACATGAAAACCATGCAAATATGATATTCATCAGACACCTAACTCACTTTCATATGAATCACATAGTTCCCCAAGTGGACGAGCGTGTTCGCGCAAGCATTTGCAGAAGATATACTATAAAATCTTGAAAAACAAAATTAAAGAGGAAAGAAAATTAGTTAAAATTTTTTTCCAAGCATATGTAAATATAAACATAGGAAAATTATCCATACTCAACTGACGACATCACCTTTGCAGCCCAAATTTTGGATTATACATAAGCCTAATCTACATAGTAACACTCTTGGACCACATTAATCACATTTAAACACTAACTTTTCAGACCCGACGAACCATTACACCAGTGAATCCATCATAGTGCTCAGTGTACAAGTGCACCATCATCTTAGAAGCAAAAAGATAACCAGAGTCTGACTCATTCCCACTTGAGTACTTTATCGACTCACTGACTTAGGAAGCAAGTTTTTCAAGCGAATTTATTGCCTCAAAATATAACACCCAATAATGCATGCCTCAACGAGATATTTGTCATTCCCAATTCTAGGAAAAAATTGGGATTTTTTTTCTTTTTTTCTTTTTCTTTTTTTCTTGGGCTTTTTTTTGAATTTTCAATAAACACAAAAACAACGAAAAAACAAGTGGCAAAATCAACCATGGAAGCCTAAGACCCTAAGAAAATAGTGATATAAAAATAAGGACCAGACTAAAAAATTATAATAGAATGATAGGATTAGAATTGAGGTAAGAAATGCCATACTTGGGCCTAGGGTCTATTATGCACATAATACTTATATACAACCTAATGCTTAGCCACAAGGAGTTAAAGTCAATCAAGATGGTGTGATTCGTCAAAACCACTGAAAAAAAGAAAATCTTCTTGGTTTTCAAAAATTTTGTGGAAATTTTTTTTCTTTTTCAAACATCTGAAGCATAGTTTCCTCTCCACCACACCAAAATCACACAATGCTCACATTATTGGGAAGGAAGCCTTAAGAAGACAAAAATCAAAGAAAATGAAAAACAAAGGAATGACACTACCCAGTGTACATCATATCAAGATATATAACAAATAATAGGAGGTCGGATGCTCAATGCTACCTCATCACCTATCAGAAATCATTGGGTGGCATGTAGAGCATTAGGTACTCCATATGAAAAATAGTACTAGGTCAAATACTGCTTCAATCTTTGTCTATTAACCTTCTATTTGGCTCTAATAGTAAGATCATGTATCTCAACTTCACCATAAGGAAATACATCGGTAGCAACGAAGAGACCTATCAAGCAAGACCTAAGCTGACTTGGAAATAGGTGCAGTCTTAAATCATAGAACAGTATTTTCATACCTCGGTTAAAGCCCTTTCTAAGAATAAGCCTATCATGCACTAACATCGTCCTCTTCTTAGATAATCTAGCACTCTCACACGTATCAACTCATATATGCTCTAACTCACTCAACTACGATCTCCTCTCCCAGCTCGCTGCAATGAGATTATGGTTGAGGGACCTAGTGGCCCGTCAAGCTCAATGCTCAAGTTTGACTAGAAGATGACAAGGATTCTCATAGACCATTCTATAAGGTGGCACACCTAAAGACATCTTGAAAGCCGTTTATAAACCATAAAGCAGCAATAAGCTTGTCAGCCCAATCCTTCCTATTCCTATTAATAATTCTTTCTAAAATATACTTAATTTGCATGTTAGAAGCCGTAACCCATCCGTGGGTATGGGGATGGTAGGAATTGGTAAGGATAATGGAATACCGTTTTAGTAATGAATCAAAGGATCTATGGTTGAAATGGGTACCTTGGTCACAAATATAGCATGGAGCATGTGATACCTCGAAAAGATTTTCTTCCTTAAAAACTTCCCCACTACTCTAGCCTCATTGGTACCAGTGGGGATAGCCTTATCTCACTTTGACATATAATCAATAGCCAGCAAAACATATTCATTCTCAAAAGAGATCAGGAATGGTCCTATAAAGTTTATACCTCACACATCAAGGATTTCTACCCCAATAATGGGGTTGAGGTGCTTCATGTCCCTTCGTTTGATACAACCTAACTATTGACATCTAGGGTTTCTCTTACAGTGATCATGGGCATCCTTAAACAAAGTAGGCCAATAAAATCCACACTAAAGAACTGTGATTGCATTCATTTTCCTCTAAAATGCCCCTGTAGCCTTGGTAATAACAAAAAGATGGGATATTTCTAACCTCATGGTGTGGGGCACATATGTTAATAATCTGATCAGAAGAATATTTAAAATGTAAGGATCATCCCTGATATAAAAGTTCACCAAGTGTAAAATCTATCCCTATCATGTTGATTCGAACCCATAGGAATCCCACTAACAACGAGATAATTTAAAGCATCATCATACCAAGGTATAGACTGAACCATAAAATAACTGCTCATGAAAGAATCACTCAGAAATAGTGGCCTCAGTATCCCTGGTACAAACAATCCTCGGTAGGTGATCGATAATAGGGTTTTCATAACCCTTCCTATCTCTAATCTCATAATCAAACTCATGTAAAAGAAGCATCCATCTCACAAACCTAGGCTTAGAACCCTTTCTGAAAAATGGTGCTTTAGTGTAGCATGACTAGTAAAAATAACGACATGAGATCCAATCAAATATGTTCCAAATGTTTCAAAAGCACAGACCACAACTAAGAACTCTTCTTTTGTCAAAGTATAATTCATTTGGGCATCAGTTAATGTGTGGCTGTGATATTAGATCATATGGGGTTTGTTATTAATGCGCTTTCCTAAAATAACCCCAACAGCATGGTCAGCAGCAATCATAAGCCAATTTGAAAGGCTCACCCCAAATAAGCAGAAGTAGATGGGGGCAATGGTTAAGGCTTCCTTCAACTTAGCAAATGCCGCTAAATACTCCTCAAAGAAGCGAAAGGGATATCCTTTATAAGAAGGCTAGACAAGAGCTTGACAATTTTGCTAATGTCCTTAATAAATCCACAATAAAATCCAACATTTCTAAGAAATGACCTAACATCTTTCGCATAGGTAGGAGTGGGAAGATTAGCAATCGGATCAATCCAACCTTTATTAATCTTAATACTCTCACTAGAAACCATATGGCTGAATACAATCCCCTTCTTCACCTTAAAAAGATGCTTTTTCCAGTTCAAAATCAAATGTTTTTCCCTTAACTTTGTCAAAGCTGTCTTCAAATTGGTCAAATAATCATTAAAATAAGGCCCAAACATAGAAAAATCATCTATGAAAATTTTCATACAGCGTTCAACCAAATCAGAAAAAATAAAAATCATACATCGCTAGAAAGTAGCAGCGACATTACATAAACCAAAAAGCATCCTTCTAAAAGCATAGGTCCCCAAGGGACAAGTATTGGCAGTCTTCTTTAGGTCCTCGAGAACGATAGATATCTGGGTGTAGCCAGAGTAACCATCAAGAAAATAGTAATATAAATGTCTAGCTGACCTCTATAGCACCTAATCCAAGAATGTAAGCGAAAATGGTGTTTGTGGATGACAACATTTAGTTTGCTATAATCCATTTAGACTCTCCACCCACACTGGAATTGGGTTGGGATTAGCTTTTTCTTATCATTTCTAATAATGGTAATACAGATGTTCTTTGGAATGACCTGAATAGAACTAATGCACAAACTATAAGAAATAGGCATATGATCCCATAGTCCAAGTAGTTGAACACCTCCTTTCTAAATACCTCTTACAGAGTCCGGTTTAGCCTCCTTGACTGTCCTAGTAAGTTTTAGCCCCATTCTCTGAATAGATCCTATATTGCATAATTGTAGGGCTGATGCTATTGATGTTCTTTAAAGTCTATCCTAAGGCTTCTTTGTTCTCCCTAAGCAAGGCGAGCAATCTTTCCTATTGGTCATGGCCTAAATTAGGAGTAATGATCACAAGTAAAGACTGTTCAGGAATAAGAAAAACATACTTAAAGGAGTCAAGAAGAGATTTCAAATTAGGTGAAAAGCAAAAGTATTATAGGTATAGACAAAATTAGCAATAAAGTCCATAGAGCATATGTCATTAAAGTCAAACATTTGGTATTCAGGCTTATTATCCATTAAAAGTGTCTCATACTCAATAGCAAAGTCAACTGTATACTCAAGATCTAACTCAGCATAAGGAAAATCATCTCTCTAGTTAAGGGTAGAATGATCCATGTCATCACACCTTCTCAATATCAAACACCACAAAGTCAAAACAAAAAATGAATTCCCCCACCTTAACTAGCACATCCTCCATAACACCTTAAGAAGTCTAGTAGACCTATCATCTAACTTGAGGACAATCATGCTAGGTCTAAACTCAACCAGTGCAAGACTCTTACACACAGTGAATGGAAGCAAGTTCATAAAGCTCTTAGATCTAGTAAGGCTTTAGGAATGGCCTAGCCATCCATCAAGACGGAAACCATAGGTAAACCTAGGCTCTTATACTTGATAGAAATCTAGTTGGAGATAGTGGAGCTAACTTCAAAGGCTATGAAAGCTTTCTTAGGCACGATAGTAGCCCTCTTGGTTGTACAAAGCTCCTTTAGAAATCTAGCATGTGAGAGCATCTATTATATAGCATACAACAGGGGAATGTTAATCTTAACCTAGGATAAAGTCTCCCTAATCTTATCAATATACGGATGGTCCTTTTTTCCATTCAGCTTGTTAGGGAAATGAACTATAAGTAAACCAGGGGTAGGGATAAATTAGATAATCCTCTCAAGTTGTCACCCACATATTTTTAAATTTCTCATCCTGACCTCGAAGTTATTTATAGCATTGACCTTTGTAAAAGTATCAGGGACTAAGCCAAAGCATGTGCCACACTTAGGGTTATTCTCAAGCTAACTAAAGAAGATGCATCTTCCTTATTAGCTATGGAAAAGTGGTACACCTACTCTACAATTGCTTGCATCCTTCTCCTATTACTCCCTCTGAAAATCCTTTCCATATCAACTTTAATTCTCCTTCAACATGATCGAGTTCACTACGAATATGAGGTGACTGAGATTGGGCAATTGTTGTAATAGAAGGAGGAGGAGTCGGTTGACATATGACCTTAAGTTCTCATCCTCACCTCAAAGTTGTTTACAACATTGGCCTTTCTAAAAATATCAGGGAGTAAGATAATGGAAGTGCCACTCTTAGGGTTGTTCTAAAATTGCTCTGTTATTGCTGACATCATTCTTTCTTTTCTCTCTCTCAAAATCCTTTCTATATCACCTTTAATTCTCCTTTTAACTCTATCAAGTTCACCACAACCAAGAAGTCGTTGAGTATGGGCAATTGGTGCAATGGGAGGAGGAAGAGGAGGTTGCCTAGGTACATTAGGTGCACCCTGGTAGCTTGGCCTCTACGTGGCTTGGGCGTAGTTTCTAGGAAACCTCCATATTGGTTAGGCACTATTGCATTAAGTCTGTAACTCTAAGAAAAATTAAGGTGATTATGCCACCTTTGATTAAAAGTATGAGTATATAGGTCATTCTTGTGTCTCTGGTAGGCCATGTTCACCTATTCTTGAGCTAAGGCCAATTAGTAAGCAAAGAAAGGACACATGCTCAAAGTATCATCCAATGCTTGGCATTGGGAAATAGCTCGAAAGTCTAGAAAAATTAGGGTTTTTTCAGAACCAACCCGTTCAACTTGTTTTCTGGGGCAACAAATCAAGACTCAAAGTGATTCAAGTTAGACATAGCATGTAGACCATCATTGGCCCCAATAAACCTAGAGTTTAGGATGTCATCTCCAATAGTTTCCCACTGTATGGTTTTTTAGCTACATCCTCCAAGAATTCCCAAGCATCATTTGGACTCTTAGGTAAAAATCCCCCCTTATGCATTGATTCTGCCATTGCCTAGTTTTGGTGGAGAAGACGTTTATAAATGGTTTGGCATAAAGGGGCTTCGTCTAAATCACCAAGAAGACATTATAACAAGAGGTTTTTAAGCCTTCCACGGCACCTCTAGAATTACTTGCTATCATCCTGAACAAATTGACTAATTCCATTTAGGAGCTTAAGAGTTTTTCGATTACTGAAGTATTTTCGCAGAAAGACACTCACAAATCCATCATATTTTGTGATCGAATTTGCAGTCAGGCTTTAGATTCATTTTCTAGCCTGATCTTTTAAAGCAAAAGGAATAAATTTCAATCGCATAGTATCAGTAGGCACAATAGGGCAACACATCATGGAAAAAAGCTAATCTAACTCTCGTACAAAGAAATGAGCATCCTCTATGCCCGTAAACATGGGAGCAGATGGGTATATTAGGGCTTGAGCTCGAGAGTAACATTTTCCAGGGTCAAAATATTAAACCATGATGGTTCAGTGGTCATAGGTGGGACAAAGGTTTCATCAAGTGTCCTTAGTGGTGGCTACACTTCACCCATGTTTTTCTCTTCAAATTTAGGTTTTGATTCACTACTGATATCTAGGTTATTCTCCAATCTATTAGAACGATATTAGGATCCCTAGTCTAACTAGTCATTCAACCAAAGCCCCCTTTGTTTTTATGGGTTTTTTTTGAAAGCCATGAAGATCAAAATTTCAGAAATGGGTGGTCAATTAAAAATAACTAAACTAAAAATATAAAACTAAGCAGGTTGATAGCACAAAAGTTAATCACACAAGTTGCTTAACTATTAATATTAATTAAATAAAATCACAATAACAATAGATAAATAGAGGGGAAAAAAAGAGGAACAATAAAATAAAGCTATGACGTATGAATCATCACTCAATATGACAGAACAAAGACTTACTAGATGAAAACAATAGCATAAGAACATTCAGGCGCCTAAAAGAAAGAAAAAGGGAAAGAAAGAAAAAGCTAAAGAAAGAAACGCCAATGCCAAGGAATTTGTCATTCGTATTCGTTGGAACCTGGAGAATACAACAATGCCACCTCTCAATGTTGATCCCACTTTCGTGGGGTCTGAAAGATCCAGATGTAGGTAACCTTATCTCTATCAAAATTCCTGCCCATAGAGAGGTTAAATCCAAGAGACCCACAAAATAAGATTTTGTGAATACATTTTATAGAAGAAGGATTTTGTGAAAACATTTAATGGGAAAAAAAACTAAGGATACATAGTAGGAAATTAACTAAGAAATACTAATAAATCAAGTGGTCATAACTATGTAAATATAAGTACAATATAAATACAACATAACAGAGGAAGGTACTATACCTTAACAAATGGACATTGGAACCTGGAGATTGGCATACCAAATTGCAAAAATTAAAATAAAACTAGACTAAACTAGACGAATAGGCATGAACAGGGAACATGGCGTAATAAAATAGCATATATGATATGAACAAAAGAAGTGATGAAAAATACAACGAGAAAAACATATTTTTTAATAATTCAAAAGCAACTAAAATCTAAAGCTACAATTTCAACTCCATCCCTAGCACCAACGTCAAAAACTTGTTGCTTTCTTAAGAATTGTAAAATTTAGCTGCAAGTGTACAACCGCAGTTGTAGTGGTATGGAGATCGTCTAGAAAGATAGGTTTAATTTAATTCCTAGCACTAAACTATCAAAATAATATATTTCCCTCTTCCCCTCCACCACCCTAAACCCTAATTTTATATCTTCTCCTTCCTCCTTTGCTTGACTAATTTGTTGGGACTGTTATTAGCCAAATCATAACCAGCAGTAAGCCTTTACTTTGCTACATTCAATTGAGTTTAATTTGTTGTGGCGTTATTGGTTAATTTCAATAAATTTTCTCTTCTTGCGAGAGTTAGGTTTCGCTCCTTCCTTTGAGAGTTAGGCTTTCTCTCCTTTTGTGAGGCTCTGGGTTTCCCTACCAGAGTTTTATTTCTCGCCTTTTGTGCGAGTTATTTCTCTTACCTATTTGTGCATCTTTTATTAGGATGATTAAGTCAGTTAGAGAGTATTTTCTGATTTATCATTTTGTTTCGTTGGTTTTCATTAAGAATGATTCAACAATATAACTTCATATGGGTCAATCAAGGTGATGTTTGTTTGAAGTTAGATCTATTATATCACACAGATACCTATTCTACAAAGTTATACAATAGTTTAGGACAAACAAAGCGAAGTCAAAGAACATGATTTGGGGTTAAAATGATGCTATATGTACAGAGCCAGTCAGAAGTATTTTTACAATTAACATGGTTGAAATACAGATTTGTTATGATACTTTGGATTTAACCTTGTCAAACAATCATCGATGTAGTTGTTATGTAGCTTATCATTAATGGACTTCCTTTTTCGATCTAAAAAACTATTCTAATTTAAACGATAGCAAAGAACCTCACGAAAATCGAATCTAAGAAATAGAGCATGAAATCGAAACAAAAAGTATCACAATTAAAGAGGGAAGAAGGAGATGACCTCATCACTTAGAATAAATGGGCAAAATTCTGAACCATAATCGCTAGAAAAATAAATGTAGAAAATCCGAATCCTGAATGAGTGATCACAACGAGACCTCAATATTGAGCATCAACCAAACGCAGTAATTGTCGAGAAAAATAAATGTAGAAAATTGGAAACTTGGATGAGTGATCACGATGAGACTTTGAATGAGAGAAATGTTTGTTGAGACAAACAACTAAAATTGGGACTATTTCAAACTAGAACTAGAAAAAGTAAAATGAAACTAGAACTAAAGACATTATACATAACTCACATTAAAAAAAAAAAAAAAACACAAAACTTATAATTATAAAAACCTCTAAAATAGCTACAAAACTAGTAATAGAATTATGAGGGAGAAGAATTGATGATCTACAAGGTGCCCTAGAGACACCCAATATGTACATCATATTCGTGAGAGCATATACTCCTACGAGCCAAATCATCAAATATATATTAACAAAATTAATATATGATAAATACAAGCATGAAAAATATATACATGTGGACAACGAGAACATATGCTCCTAGGAGGACATAAGAAATTGCCAGAGACACCTATTTATACATGCCCTCCATACTTTCCAAATTTTCAGGCAATTTTTCAATTCCCTATGCTTTTTTCTATTATCTTAATATGCTTTCCAAATTTCTCCTAGATTCCATCAATCTACCACCTAAGTCTAGCATCAAAAACTAATCACCGCAATCTAACAACATCTTGATAATCAAGCCTCTAATTTGGAAAGAGCATTGTTAAACAAAACATATAACCAGGTGCTACGAGGCCACGCAATCTGCTAGATAGAGAGTAAACACGAACAAATAGAGCTGCGCATACGAGATGTTGACTTCTTGCGGGGCCGCTCACACTGGGTACATGATACAGGCCTCTTGGACTGGATGGAAGGCAAAGGCAGGCTCGGCTGCTGGACTTAAGGGAGATAATAGACTGGGCCACGGGAAGCAAATAAAAACCAAAAACCAATTCCATTAATTATGCATATCATCAGCTAGGTACGAGACTAATGTAGACCATGCCTGGTTGTGTGCTCTGTTCGGCTTGGACATATGGCTAGCCTATGTAAACTATGTACCCGAACTTTTAATATAAAACTAGTGCCACAAGCATGCATCCTATTGCATAGTGCTTGAGGGCCGTTTCCTCAAAAACAGGGATAAGATCAAGTCACTAAAATCAAATTAAAGAAATTAATCTCTTTTTTAACACATAAAGTTTACAAAATATGTAAAAGATTTACAATGACCCAGAACTATTAGTCTAAAACCTATGCAATGGCCTAATAATATACTACTCCCATGATAAGCTAAATATTAAATAAGCATAGGATCAAATTATTAAAGAACCAATGACCAACCTAAAAGTATAGTACTAACATACCCCTCTAATGCAACTATATAAAGTAAAAACAGAGTGAAATGTCAATTTGACTACTAGGCTTTAACATCATGAAAATCAAAATTAAAAGAAACAAACAATAAAGTCTCGAAGAGAAGGAGAGAATAAGCTACCTGCATTCCCTACTATGAAATCGACAGAAACCAATGGACTTAACTAACTTGAATCGAAATCGAAATCGAAATCCAAAATCATAAGCACTAGAAACAAAACCTTCAAATTATTACAAAACTCACAATAAATTCAGGAATGGTGATCGTGAAGAAACAAGAAAAAATAGATAATAGAGAGAGGAAAAGTCGAGCTCTTCAACCCACCATCAATGGATGTCTCGTACCCCAACCACATGAAAAGGACAGAGCAGGAGAGAGGAGAAGGAAAAAAGCACAGTGCACCCTTGCTCAATGGCTCAACCTATATTTGGAACTATCTACCATTAATAGCCACAATCAAGCAACAAGCACACAATGTAGATTGCAAAATCATTGACCGGCACCAAATAATGATTAAAAAGAAGACCTCACATTAGTGAAATCCAATAACAAAGCACAGCCAAACTACAAAACTAGAGCAGGGGAGGGAATAATCAGAGGGATTAAAAGGCACAGAACAAAAATTCCATAAAATATCAACCAAAGTTCTCCATTAATTTGCAATAGTAGGGAACTAAGTTGAATGAAAGCAACCAATACTAAAAAATTTGAGTAATGAACCAAAATCACAACCCAAAAAACTGACCTAAAACTAACGCCATTAATAGAGGCCCGAAACAGGGAAATTTGAAATAGGGCAGATCAGGGTAAGAACGTCAACTGCCAGGGACAAAAAATAACAGAATCGAACCAAAATTTGAGAAATACAAAGCGTATAATATCATAATGTAATAGCCAAGGATTTTTAATGTCAGGCTAATTATTTGGATTAATAATTTTATTAGCGATAGTTTACTATATTAGCTAAGTTAGGTTAATATTTGTGTGTTTATTTGTGAATAATTTCATAAAATTTAGTTTTGAAACTTCGTGACGATACGGTGGTCGCGACAAAATTAATAACTAGTTGGGAATTAGCTTTGTGCGAGATTAAAGGATTCAAGTATGTGTAAAATAATCATTCGCAAGGCTGATCTGAGTTTCATAAAATAACATGGTTAAGCCATCTTGTACTATGTATTACATGGTGAGCACGGTGGGGAAACCTTACACATGTGATTTTATTTAGCCGATACGATTATTGACAGCGGTGCTTTGGGGTTGTTCTGCTATCATATTATTATGCTACCAATTCTACGTGCTATCATTTCGTGACTATATAAACTTGTGCCTACATGAATATCTTATTGCCTATGTACTTCATATGATATGATGATGCGTTAGGTATGGCTTGGTCGTGTTCTACAGTTGCATAAGTACTTGGGATCCTTCAAAAGGGGTGTAAAGGACCTAGAGTCATATCTATGAGCATATCGGTTTACTTGCATATTTCCATGATATTAGAGGTAATTAGTTCCACATGGAGAATCTGGGGTAGGGCTCTCCATTAGCAAAGCTATTATGGTTACTTTGTCTATGTGTTATTCTTTTAACTATGCATTCTGGCCTTCATTTTGTTAATTACGGTCGTAAGAGTGATAGGAGGCATTAGCCTAAGAGTCTCATCTGAAATAACCTCATCCGCTCACCCCGTGCTACTTTCCATGTTGTAGTCCATCATCCATAAGAACTTTAACCCTATTAAATGATGATCCTCATCTGAAATAGCCTAGCCAGGTAGATGAATTAGAAGTCACTATATACATGCATCATTGGATATAAGGACCTAATGCCAATCCAACCTCACTATCTCCTTCACACAACCTGTACATGAGGAATGTATTGAACCTCTATGGTCCATCTGCATGCATTCTTAGCATACCATTTTCTACCCCAAGTATCTTCAGTGCTTTTTAATTCATAGCTCCATGCATTACCATGGAGATTTGTTCATTACGTATTCGCAATATTGATTGATATTTATTATTCTTGGTTTCGGAGTACAGAGTTGTTGTTCTAGGTGATGTTATTGCAAGCCTATGTGTCATCTTATGTGTTTTTGTTATTCTATAATATTATATGATGCTATGCGATGCCTCTACCACATTATGGTGATATAAAAGCCTTGGTCAATTGACTTTATTATAAAATGAATTGATTTCTCCACGCTTTAGGATAAAATTGGTTCAGTGATCTACCTTCACTCGACTTTCATTGGTGCCACTAGTCATTATACATAAAAGGCTCTTTAGATTTCAGCTTATGTGCTTCAGTATAAAGTTAATGCATTGGCATTCATTTTGACATATAAGTTTGATATGGTTATTCATGCCAACTCATTTGTCCTCTTCTATGTGATTTGCCCTCGATGCCTTAATAGAGTGAGTTAGTGCTTGAAGAGGATTGGCGAGGAAGAGACTCGATATCATAAACCTCTTTTTCTAATTTGAATGGTTGTATTAAGTTGTAAAGTAAGACTTTGGATTATATTGTGAGTTTGGGTGGGTTGTGTCATATGTATGCAAATCTTATGTTTTATTGTATCATAGACCTTGAAATTTTGGGGACAAAATTCTTTTAATAGGAGACAATGTAATAGCCAATGATATTTAATATGACGCTAACTATTTGGATTAATGATTTTATTAGCCATAGTTCATTATAAGATCTAAATTAGGTAAATATTTGTGTGTGTATTTGTGAATAGTTTCATAAAATTTAGTTTTAAAACTTCGTAACTTATTACATAGTTGCGAGAAATTAATAATTAGTCGAGAATTAGTTCGGTGCGAGATTAGCGGATTTGAGTGGCCCACCTATATTAGAATTAAGTGGGCATTTTGTTTAGGGCCAAAACCAATGAGTGGGTTGCTATGTGGAAGAGAAAAAAAAAGAGGAGAAAGCGACCAAAAAAGAAAAGAAAAGAAAAATGGGAAGTAGCCAAACGCCCTCTCTATCCCAAAACACAACACAACACTACTCAACCCATCTTCTTTAACACCTCAATCCCCCACTCATGTCTTCTCCATTTCACCCCACCTATTCCACCACTGGGAGAAGAGAGGAAGAGTAGAGAGGGAGCGCGTGTACCACAAAAAAAGTGGTTTTTAACAACATGGATTGTTCTGTTCCAATAAGTACATTTGCTGTTGGCAAAACCTTATACCAACAGATATGGGTCTGATGCTAGACTGTTGGTAAAAAGTAGTGATGGTATTAGTTTTACCAATAGATATTGTAATCTACCGCAATTGCTCCTTAATACCAATAGAGTGAATCCGCGGGTGAATGTCATTGTATTACCAACAGAGACATAATATATTAGTGATGTCAAGTGTTACCATCAGATGCTTCTGTTGGTACTAAATCAACTGGCCGTATAAATTATTCACCAACATACTGTATCTGTTGGTAATTCTTTTTTCCCCCCATGTTTTTAATCTTGTCCAACAAGAAGATCTGTTGGTGCTACTGTATACTGCCAAAAAAGAATTTCCATCAAGATGGAATCTATTGATAATTCAGTTCCTTCACACACCTCATGATTCGAAACATCTACTGTCAAGAGTCCATCCATTCAAATGGAAACTATTTTTTCAAACAAATACAGCTACACAAAATCAAACCTATTGGTACAATATTTATCCACAATAGAAGAATCAACTCAAACAAAAGTACAATGTTATTTAAAAGTTTTCAAAAGTGCTATACATTCACTAAAAGTTCATAACAAATAAGTACATAACTCCAATAATTACTTCCATTGAAATCAAAGTCCAAGCTATGAGTGTAAACTCATAAACATTACTTAGTCTACCTAAAAGATAAGTCATGACAAAAGTTAACCACATAAAAGAACTCAAACTATGGCTCATTATTTTGTTCTTGATCATCAACTTCTTCGGCATTTTCTTCCTCAAATGCATGACCATTTTCATTGCCATCATCAATATCCTCAAATGAAGAAAAAACATCCTCCGATATTTCCTATTAAATAAGCACAAAAGCATAAATCTTAAGAAGAAATAATAAAGAATATTTATAATCATCTAATGGCATTCTCCGTTAATAATATGATGTCAAATTTATCATTAAAAATAAACAAAAATATACAAGTTATCAAACACATTCCAACCTAATTAATTTCTCACGTAAACCTCTAATCACACTCTCTTCCCCCCACCTCCTCATGGCAAGAGACGCAATAAATTGCATTGCAACAAATTAATTTCAATAGAAATGTAATGTACAAGACCATCTTAAATCGAAAAAGTTTACCAGCAAGATAGTCAAATTAACTCCTCTGTACTCACTATTATAGAACTTGAGATATAAAATGTATAACTTTGTATACTCTACAAACCCTACAGTAGTATCAACAATTTGTTAAATTCCTAGTTAAATTCTGGGGCAAAATGGACAGAGTTTCACCTAAAAACGAGCCATTTTTCAGGCTTAAAGCCTTACATTAATTCTCCCCATCAAGTAGAACTATAAAAGAACATAGAAATAAGCTCAATGGCTGTACACCGGAGTCCACAACTCTACGAGTCAATCGCCCGGAGTGTACCAAACATTAAAGTTCAATAATAATGAAGGAAATAAAAAATACAACTCGAAGCCAAAATTATACAAGGCTAAAGATCTAAGTCTAAGCATACCACATATAAACTTTATATATGGGCACTATGTCTAGCTCATCAAGAAAATGTATGAAGCCAAAGAACCCCAACTTTGAAATTTGCCCAGCTCATCAAGAACAGCCACATCGCATGAATAAAATATATAGCACAAGTCAATGCCTACTAAAAGACATGCATATCACAAATAAGACTTTTTGAGACAAAAACCATTACTCTGGCCACTAGCTTAAAAAACAATTAAGTACCACAGAAATCTCAGTAATAAAACAAATAATAAAATATCTCATATAGGAATACCTGGTGCTTCAAAAGCACTCTCACCAAATTGGTGACATATTGAAGTTTATTCTCCAAATGTTCGATCTTCTCCTGAGTTTCTTGTTGCGCTTGCTCGATTTTCCTTCTTTTAGTTCGTTCTTCCTCTAAAGCGCACCTTTTAGAAGTAGAACGAGGAACTTTGACCCCAATGCCAAAGGTCTTAGCATAACCATACTTGTCTTCTCCAATAACTTTTTTGAAAATTTCATCTCAAGTAGCATCATCATATGAATCTTCTTCAAAGCGAGATAACTCATTTTCAATTGCTTCCTGTCATGTTACACATTTGTAAAAGGAAATAAGATGAATAAGAAAATTAAATAAAAATAAACACTCATACCTTTGCACTAGCTGAAGCATTATCAAGTTTCATAGCTTTCTTTGGTTATATGGGTGACAATTCGACACTACATATCAAAATAAAACCCGTAAATTAGAAAAATCTGATTAATACAGGTACGTGTATAACCACCCGAAAAACCCGATAGGCATATCTATGACTTTTGAAAATGGATATCAGTGCACCATGGCTCAAACTTGTCACATGCCCATCCCAACTGGTGACTAGTACAACACAACAAATCTACCTCCAATCCACCGTTTTCTCTTTGTTTCACCCTCTTTTTTTTGGATGATGGAGCCTAATACCATCAACTATAGGCACATAATCGTCTTCCGCATGCTGGATGGCATGCAGGTTGAATGTACAAGCTTCATTCTCACGTCTAAACAGCAAGTAGCATCAGAATATATTGAGTGGAACATATTATGAGTTGAACTGTTAATGATAAAGAGTGATCCCCAACAACTAAAATAGCAAAAACAAGATCCAAATCAATCTGGAAACCATTACCAAGGTACAATTGCACAACCTTATTGCAGGCATCCTACGATTGGTTTCAAACAAGAAAAAGTAACAGCCAAGGAAGGAAACATAAAAGAGAATTCGCAAACAAAAAAGACACATTCACCTCGAATAATCTCATCAGAAATTTAGCACTCCTTTCAACTAGAAAGTCAATTCCATCCTCAGAATAGATGACCCTTCTTGTAACACCTTCAAGCATGTTAAGCACCTCTTACCGAATCATTAGACCATATTTCCTTGACACTTCTAAGCAAATCAACCACCAACCACAACTACACAACACATCCGCAATCCCCTCAACTGCCATGTTCTAAACGGGCCCGACCATGCTGCGTTCTTGCAGTCCAAACCAAAAGAACTCCTAATAGGGAAAACACACCCACTTCCCCCCCCCCAAAAAACAAAAAGTAGCCAAAAGAACACAACGGGGCAAAAACCAGAGTAGAATATTTGAAGGTTAAGTGAAACCGCAAGCTCACCCCTTACACCGAATGTTGTAATAAACTTCCTAAGATGCTTCCCATAGAACCTACAGATTGAACCACAAAAACCAACCAAACAGACATGGTAACACATATCAGTAGAAAACCTCAAGAGGTTAATAAGCCACCCATAATGGGAAACTGTGATTCAACAATCATCCCTTTATTCTGTATCCTTACTGAACCCAAAAATCAACAATAGTGCATACGATACTGCCATCTGTCGCTAAAAACTAGCAACATTAACCAGTTCCAATAAGATCATTCCAACTTTTATTTTGCTATTAAGCCATGTGACCTACATGAACCAGTTTGAATATATCATTTTAAATTTATATATTGCTACAACAAGTAGGGACAGCGACTAGCCTGTTTAAGATGTTTGACTGTGGCATGGCTACATGCATACAGCTATAGAAGTGAGCAGTAGAATAGAAAATGAAAAAGATACACGCAAAGGACAGTTCGACGACACTAATGCAGATGACATCATAGCTCAACAGCTACTGAAACGCTACACCAAAACAGAAAAATAGCAGTACACGCTAGCTCCAGAATAGAAATTACAGAACAAAAATACAAGAAGAGCACAACTTTGTAGCATATAATCAAAACGATCTGTCGGACAGCTTTAAAATTATCATGAACAACATCCTCAAAGCTGTTAGCTGCAAAATATCTGAAAGCTTGAGATATTTTCAGCCTGAAGGCCATGATAATGAAGAAACTCATTCCAGTACACCTTATGGCAGCAATCTCTTGCAAACATCATGGCATTTAACATATTAAAAATGTGCAAAGATCCAAAGAACCAAATTACAAGAAAAAATGCAACAAAGAGAAGGAACACTAATAGTTTTCATCTTACTCTATAACAGTCTCTCAAGATCTAATTAGAACGTACACTATGGAAAGTTTCAAGGTATATACAAGAGTTGCTTCAGCCTTCAAATAAACTACAGAAGACGAGCAGTATGAATAGGACATTTGGACCCATAGAACAGCTAAGTAGAACACGAGCATTATCCATAGAATAACATGAACCAAAAAAAGCTACTTCACACTTATCACAAAGACGGTGCCTCACTACCAAAGAAAGTCAAATCTGCCACTTGCTTAGTTAAGCTGTACATTCTACTCTGAATTGTGTTGTAATCAACTACCAACAAACACAGGGCCAGAACGGGCCCTTCGCCACGCCATGTCTTCTAATGCTTGTCCACATCTATACGAGGACAGGATACAATAGTAAACACAATTCCAATATAGGGCAAATCACCCATGAAACCCTGCCAACTGTGAACAATTGCTTAGCACCACCACCACCACCACATCATGAAGGCAGCATGATCAAATTGCCCTTGGCCCTGCGCTCCTCGCACCAATCCTCAGGTGGAAGGTCAAGAACCTGTATTAATCGAATTTTTCTAATTTACGGGTTTTATTTTTGTATGTAGTGTCGAATTGTCACCCATATAACTAATATCTGTGTGCACATTTTATGTAATTGGTAATTTCAAGCAACTATTAAAATTTATGTTAAGATAGGCTTGCGAAAATTAAAATTATAAAAAAAAATTAACCCATCCCATGATTTAGTCCTCCGTATAATATTTTTACCGTCCCATGATTTAGTCCTCTTTATACTGTATATATTCTCAAACCAGCAGCAAGCTGGTTAGATCCCGTATATCTTGCATTATTTCAATCGATCTCAGTCAAATCCTAAAGATTCAAATCCACCACATGCATACTTTTAAGCCAAATATAGAATTACAACATTTTATTTGATATGATACAAAATGGTCGAAAGTTTCTAACTCTACTCTATGTCAAAGGCATATATATATATATATATATATATATATATATATATATATATATATATATATATATATATATATATATATATATATATATATATATATATATATATATATATATATATATATATATATATATATATATATATATATATATATATATATATATATATAGATATATATATATACACACATTTATACATATACATATACATATACATATATACATATACACATATATACATACATATACATATACATATACACACACACAACACACACACACACACACACACACACACACACATATATATGTATATATATACATATATATATATATATATATATGCATATATATATATATATATATATATAGATATATATATATATATATATATATATATATATATATATATATATATATACACAGATATATATATATATACACACACACACACACACATACATATATATATTTATTTATTTATATATACACACATATATATACGTATATATATGTATAAGTAAAATTTGCAAAATGTTTTTTACATTAGATTTCTATAAATTAACTCAATGTCCTAAAAGTTGTCTTTTATGCAAACAGAGTATAATATAGATTTCTTTAGTGTAAATTAAAACAAAGTATAAATTAACACAATGTTCTAAAACCTTTACATTCTCACATTGTCTTTAGTGTAAATTAAAACACGACATAAACAGAGTATAAACTACAGGCTCTTCTAAGGTGTATTTCTGATACATACCATATATGATACATAAGAAATTCTAATAAAAAGAAAAAATTTCCCTATACACTAACAAAATTGTGCCTAAGTAGACCATTCAGGAGTCAGCATCGAGCCTGTTCACTTCAGCTTCATTTATCTAGATTTGAGATAACTTGAATTATCCAAATTTCATATTAGGTTGCCCATTCCAAGTCATCCAATCCATAACACACTATTACATTCAACTAAAATCACATCTTTTATAACGATCCAAAAATATTACATCTTTTATAAAGATATTCCAATTCGCACAATCCCTTAAATCTCTTAAACAGGAGGTGATTCCTTAAATAAAGGGCGAGTTCTAATTATGGTGAATTCGCATAACCCTAAGACACTTCCAAAACCCCAAATTATAATCAGAGCACGACAAGGGGACCATATTATAAATTCTTCTCAACTAGCAGACCACAAATGGCCAAAACCCCAAATTGGTTTATCAATGTAAGAGAACCACAATCAGCACTATAAGAATTCAAACCATAAAGCAAAAATTTAATAATTCACATACCCAACAAATTCGAACCATAGAGTGAAAATTGAGAAAATTCAAACAAATTCAGAGTAGTTCATCATTATAAGAATGACAAATTCAACCCTAATTGAAGGGGACTTTGAAAATAAATTACCTTAAGGGGATTGTAAATTCAACCCGATTATTCGTTATTGTTGCATTTAAACTCGATTTCGAGTATCAAACCCTCGTTTTTCCAGCCAGCAGTGCCAGAAAGGGGCTACAAGTACATAATTGAGTGAGAATTAGAATCTTGGAAAAGATTGAAAGAGTAGAGAAATCAAAATACCTGATGGGAATTCAAATAATCTAGAAGAAAGAGGAGAGTCACCAACACAAATTGAGAATCGAACAAGGAAAAGAGGATGCAAGCAAAAGCCAGACGCAAAGAAGCAGCGAAGATGAAAACCAGATGCAAGTAGCAGAGACTGAAACCAGATGGAAGCCAGACGCGAAGCTAGAAGCAAGCATGAATGGGGAAGATGGAGAAGGCAACGATCGAACAGCATGCTGTCGGTTTTACAGGGCCTTTCGTGCAGAGCTAGCTAGGTTTTAATTGTATGTTTTTTAAAGTTTTTTTTTATAGAGTTTTGAAAGTATTATTAGTGTAGTGCTCTCTTTTTTTTAGAAGTTATTCAATTTTTCCCGCAATAATCTGCTTGTGTAATACCAACAGAAGTTTTTATAAAAGTTGAGTATGTTGTTATTGTGATTAAAATACCAATGGAAAATTTGAGTGTTGGTAATATAGTAATAATATCAACAGATAATTTTGTATTTGTTGGAAATATTATGACCCTCCTTCCCTCTAAAACTCAAAACTTTAATACTAACAAATAGTCTAGTCTGATGCAAAAAACTTATTTTTACCAACAGAAAGTGTAATTTGTCTCTAAACGTCTATTGGTAAAAGCCACTTTTTTTGTAGTGAAAGTCAGAACCAACAGGAGAACGTCAGCAAAAAAAGCAGGCGCAAGAAGAAGAGGAAAATTGGGTATTAGTAGCATGGATGGGGGAAAGGCACGCGACCAATAGTAGAGGGAAGCAAAGAAACTCAAGCCCATCTTCAAATTTTACCTATATTAGCCCTCAATTGAGTCAATAAGCTTGAATTCGAAGTGGGTAATCTTCATTCCCAAGTAATACTAATTTAGAGCCTAAAATTTAGTTTATTGAATGTTTGTTGTCTTTATAGCATATGGCTAGATTGGGGTTTAGAATTTGAAATTATGGATCGAATTTATGAATGATTTTTGTAAAATCTGGGGTTATTATGGTTGTTGTTTAGACTTGGAGAGGTAATTTAAAGAATGGAAGAGGATTGTGTATGTGTTGATTGGTTCAAGTGAGGAATTAAATTGAACTGAAACTGAATCAAACTGAACTGAACGTGAGTTGAGCTGAGCTTGAGCTCACTTGAACTAAACTTGAACCAGACTAAATATGAACTAAATTAGAGTTGAAATGACTACGAACTAATCTTGTGAGCTTCCTTTTTTGAGCTTCTATGCAAGTGATTAGCATGCCATAGCGTATATCAATACCATGCTTTGGATTTGTCAACTTCGAGCTTATGTACTCGGCATTTGAAATGAGCAAATTTTTTTTTGAAGTGGAAATTTGCTTGTTTTCTATAAAAGCGCTGCCTTGCCTGGGTTAAACTCAGTGATTAAGGTGATTTTGAGTGTGTGCATTGACGAATTAGTTGGCCAACATGATGCTCTATTTCTTTAATCAATTTTAAAGTTGTCCTCTCAGTGCCAAAGCCTACGAGCATTATTCAAACAAGTGATACATGTCGAATAGGAATATTTGAAATGGATTTTAATTATGTAAGGTTTGAACCAAGCTTAGATTGTTTCTTAATGAAATGTGCCCTTTTTTGTGTCAAAAATATGATATTTTTGCGATACCTTGATACCTGATTTATGCTCGCAATAATTGTTATTTTTAGATTTTTATTTGATTTTATTTTTTTGGTAGGTATTGAATAATTCAGAAAAGATGTGGAAAAAAAAAGATGAAGAAATGTTGAAATGAAGAATTGCACTAATTTGACTCAAGCCCGACCCAAATTCCTTAGCCCATTATCTTGTATAACCCAAAAGAAGAAAAAAAAGAAAGGAAATTAAATAAAAACCCTAGCCTTGCACTAGTTGGTCACGTGGCCTCCCTTAACCCCCCCATTTTCCGTTCTCTCACTCCTCTCAGGTTCACCAAAACCCCTGAGACCCTGACATTTCAGCGACCCCCCAATTGTCGGCTTCATCATCTTCATCTCATCTTCATCTCTCTCTCCCTTAAAAACCTCCATCAACGACTGCTGGTTAAGGGAGATCATCACTCGCCCTATGTTCTCTAACTTGATATTATATGTTTCATAACATTTGGCCAAATGCATATCAGTTGAATAGTTCTCTAACCTCGATATTGTCCCTTTTAGGGCCAACAGCTCATCCTGTATCTAGTTCCCTCCCTCAAGGTTTTATCACTCGTCAGATATCATCGAACCTTACCCTCATTAGGGTCTTATAGGGTTCCTATTTTTGGATCTACTCCCTGGACTTGGCCACTTACCTGGCACTATCTTAGCCATTAAAACGCACTAAACCGTTATAGGTTATTAAAAAGAGATCACTGTCACACACAGTAAGCCTCACCTTTATGTGTGTCACGAACAACTTCTTTTTAATAGTTTCTTATATAATCAAAACTATGCTTGTCTAGCCCAATAGCCCATAACCTCATTAATGGTTTATGGTTCCTTCATTTTCAACGTGGAAAACCTCTTAAGATAATGGGGAATCTACTAACTCACAATTCAAAACTTAAATAATTAGCTAGCATATAATTCAAACTAGTTCTCACAATAAAACATCTTTAGTTACCCTTTTAGGTTCGTTTTAATCTTTTAAATGCAAAAGAAAGAAATATAATACAAACCAAAGCCTTAAAACATTTTCAAGCTCATAATTGATTTCCTTTTTAAATCCTTAGACCTATCGACCAGCCAGTTGGGTCATTCAGCTGAGTAATTCGACGATTTAGGGACATTCAGGCTACAACGTCTTAGCAATCCAAACATACAACTGATGAACATTTAGAAACATCTTGAAATCATGAAAATAAGCTTTAAATGAAGTTTTAAAGGCTTCTAAAACTCACAGTTCATTCACAAAACATCGTTTTATCAACTCAACAGGGGAAGGGTTCATAAATAGCACATTCGCTTCACTTTGTAGGAACAGGTTTAGTAGAATTTACCTAATACCTCAACTACCACGCAATTCATACAATTGTGATTAATAACAACCCCAGGCTCCATTCCCACACAACACCATCCCCCCCCCAAAAAAAAAAAAAACCTCGAACGACTCATTAGTTCCACCTAAAACCATTCAACTACAAAGCTTGGTTCAATACCATAACAATTTAATTGTTTCGTTCGCAAAATCAATATCAACAAAAATAGTATGCATAAGTATTCACCAAAACAGAATTTAAAGCATGTTTAAACTAATTTTAATGACAATGTTAGGGCATAATCATTTTACTCCAACATTCCCTAAAGTGAGCGATTAGCAAAACCATGCATCAACTCAACATGCATGAGACCCGAATCAACATCATCATCATTTTTACCAAATTTCAGCCTGAACTCCTCCAATTACTGATAACAGTCACAAACTAAACATGCACTACCTATAATCATTAAAATCCTCTTGAAATTGCTAATAACTTAGGAGGAAGAGAAAAACTCACCTCGAAAATCCAAGCTGAGGACCTGCTTTAGAGGGTTTTCGGAACTGATTTGGATGCTTGAAAACCATAATTTCGACCCTCTGGCTACTATCATGCCTAAAACGCACGTAGGCTAATGCAATTTGACTGGATTTTTAGACTCATTGACTAGGTGCTTTGGGTGATGCTTGTGCTGCAAATTTACCCTCAATTTATGGCAGAATCGGAGTGACTAGGACAAAATGCATGGCCGAGTTTGGGCATGTGTTCGACGCTTTAAGGCTTTTCCTAAACAAATAACAAGGGTGGTGGTCTTGCTGTGATTTCGCCAAGAACACTTAGTATTTAGTTTGTTTGATGTTGGGGGGTGGGATGTGAGGAAATGCAAGCTGAGAAGAGGTGGAATTGGTGGAACTCTGGAGCTTGTGTCCGCGTGTATGCGGAGAAGAAGAAAGAAGGTGGTTGCTTAGGCTTCACGCAAGGAAGAAGAAGGAGCCAAGCAGGGGGTCTCTGGTGTGTTTTTTACAAAAGTGCCCCCTTTTTCCGTTTCTTTGTTAAAGCTTGCCCATCAACTGATATCGCTAGTCCAGTCTCGTACCTTTTAGTCTAAACTCAAATTGTTAATATAATCATTCATTGATATATTCGTTCCCGATTATATTAAGGTTCCATTTAATAAATAACGAAACTAATTCTAAGGTTGTCAATCTAGTCGTATTCAGGAATCTACTCGATTTAGTATGTGATAATCATTCTTGTTAATGCTTATTAAAAAACATATTAAAATTTCAAAACTAATAATTACAATACAAGTAATAATAATAATACTCTTTTCCAAGAAATTATCACTTACGCAAGCACATTGATATTAATTTAACTTATCTACTTAATAAAATACGATTTTATAACGTCGCAAGGTAGGATAACCAGCTCAACGTAGAAAATAAAGAACATAGGTATTACACTTTCCCCCCTTAAAAGAATTTCATCCTTTGAATTGCTTACCTAGTGTTAAATAAGTCTCCCCCATTTCTCTTTCCAGCTCCCAGGTTGCTTCAGCTATCTTGTGATGCTTCCAAAGCACTTTAACATAGGGAATACTCTTATTCATGAGCTTCTTCTCCATTCTTTCGAATATTGGAATAGGTTCTTCCACATATGTGAGGTTCTCCTTAATCTGCAGTGGTTGATACTTGATAACATGATCTAAGTCTGAAACATACTTTCAAAGATTGGATACATGGAATATATCGTATATGCCTTGCAGTGAGGGCGATAGGGCCAATCGCTACTTGACTAGACCTATTCTTTTGTAGAATCACAAAAGTTCTGATGAATCTTAGGCTTAGTTTCCCTTTTTGACCAAGTCTTATGCTTCCCCTGAGCGGGGGGACCTTCAAGAATACATGGTCCCCAACATTAAACTCTAAAGGCCTTCTCCTGATATCTGCGTAACTCTTTGGCGTCTTCTGGGCGGCCTGTAACCTTTTACGCATGATTTTGATCACCTCGATCGTCTAATCGATCAGTTCTACCTTAAAGGGTTCTTTTTCTCCTACTTCATCCCAACAATTAGGAGTTCTGCAACATTGAGTGTAAAGTGCTTCAAAAGGGGACATGCCAATACTTGCATGGTAGCTATTATTGTATGCAAACTCGGCTAGAGGCAAGTTGTGATCCGACGTTCCTACGTATTCCAATGCACAGGCTCTTAGTACATCTTCTAGAGTTTGGATAGTCCTTTTAGATGGCCCATCTGACTAGGGGTGGAAGCCTGTACTCAAGCATAGTTCAGTCCCCATCATATTTTGAAATTCATGCTAGAACCTAGATATAAACTAAGCTGGGAGGTACTCCATGCAATCTGACTATTTCCTTGATAATAAATATGCTGGTTGCTCGAAGCTAAAAGTGACTTTCATAGCTAGACGGCATGTGGCCTTGGTCAATTTGTCAACAACTGCCATATACTATCATGCTGCTTGGGGTTTTCGGTAATCCAATGATGAAATCCATGGTGATGTGCTCCCATTTCCATACTAGAATAGGTAAGGGCTGAAGCAATCCCCCACATTTTTGGTGTCCAGTTTTACCCTCTGACATGTGAGGCAGCAAGCAACAAACTCCGCGATGTCTCTTTTCATCCCTATCCAACAGAAATGAGTTTCAAATCATAGCACATTTTGGTGCTTCCAGATTTGTAGTAAGAGATGAATTATGTACTTCTTTCAATAGTTCCCTCTTGAGGTCCAGTACGTTAGGGATGCACAACCTATTCACATACTAAAGCACATCATTTTGGATTAGAAATTCCTTAATTCTTCCTTCCTCTACTCCCTTCCTAATTTTCATAATCTCAGGGTCTTCCTTCTAATGCTGCTTGATTTGTTCTATTAGTAGAGAGGTAACCTGGAGTGCTGTTAGCCTGTTAGGTAGTTTTGATTTCCTAGTAGCACCACTTCTATCTAGAGTGCATCAAGTTCCCTTAGAAGTCTCTTTCCCTGAATAAGTATGTAGGCTATAGAACTAGTAGATTTTCTACTCAAAGTATCTGCCACTATGTTTCCTTTACCAAGATGGTATTTGACCTCCATATCATAATCTTTCATGAGCTCTAACCATCTTCTCTATCTCATGTTTAACTCTTTCTAAGTGAAGATGTATTTCAGGCTCTTGTGATTAGTGCGCATCTCACACCTTACTCCATAGAGGTAATGTCTCCAAATCTACAACACAAATATAGCCGCAGCTAACTCTAGGTCATGTGCTGCATAATTTTCTTCGTATGGCATTAGTTGATGAGAGGCATAGGCGATAACTCTGCTTTTCTGCATTAGAATGCACCCCAATCCTTTCGTAGATACATCACCATAGACCACAAATCCTTCATTGCCTTTAGGTATTGCTAACACTGGTGTAGGTATTAGCCATTTCTTTAGCTCTTAGAAGCTATTTTCACACTCTTCTATCCATTCAAACCTGTTGCTTTTTTGAAGTAGCTTGGTGATAGGCATAGCTAGCTTAGAGAATCCTTCTACAAATCTTCTGTAATACCTATCCATTCCTAAGAAGCCTCGTACTTTAGAAACATTCGTGGGTTTTGGCCAATTCACCATCGCCTCTACTTTTGCAGGATCCACTAAAATGGGTTTTTGAGACGCCACGTGGTCCAAAACATGAACCTTTTCAAGCCGAAACTCGCATTTCTCTAGCTGAGCATAAAGCTTGTGTTCTTCTAGAATTTTTATAAGTGATCTCCGTATTCCTCTTGGGTTTTAGAATATACCAAAATATCAACGCTGAACACCACCACGAATTTATCGAGCAAAGGTTTGAATACTCTATTCATTAAGTCCATGAAGAGCGCTGGGGCATTAGTTAGCCTAAATGGTAGCAGTAGGAACTCATAGTACCCATATCGAGTTCGGAAGACAGTTTTGGGTACATCTTCCTTCTTAATTCTCAATTGATGATACCCTGATCTCATATCAATCTTAGGGAATGCTGCAGAGCCTGCTAGTTGGTCGAACAAATCATCAATCCTTGGGAGCGGATATTTATTTTTTATGGTCACCTTGTTTAACTCCCAGTAATCGATACACAATATTAAACTCCCATCCTTCTTCTTTAGAAAAAGTATCGAGGCTCTCCATGGTGAGACACTAGGTTAAATCAACCCTTTATGTAGTAATTCTTGAAGCTGAGTCTTCAACTTAGCAAGTTCAGCAGGTGTTGCTCGATAAGAAGTGTTAGATATTGGGGTGATGCATGACACCAGATCTATTGTAAACTTAATTTCTCGATTAGAAGGTAATCCTGACACTTCTAGGAATGCATTTGGGGATTCTGTCACCATTGGAATCTCATTCAAGCCAGGCTCTTCCTGTCCTATTACCTAAATTGGACATAGATAACCTTGACAACCATTTCTCAACATTTTAAAGGCTTACACAGCGGATATGGATGGAATGGTTTTCTAATAGCCACTTCCTTTTAATTCCATCCTTTTTCCTTCAGGGGTCGAGAAGGTGATTAGCTTCTTTTCACAATCTATGGTCACCTTATGTTTAGCTAACCAATCCATCCCCAAAATAATATCCCACCTTTGTATTTCTAATTGTACCAAATTAGCAGGGAGGGTTCTCCTCTCCACATTAAAAGCACAATCTCTAAAGACAATGTCAGTATGATAAATATTTCCTTAAGGAGTGGTCACATAAAATTGTACATCCTTCTCGTTTGGCTTACTGGCGAGTTTCCTTGCAAATTCATAGTTCAATGAGTGAGTAGCACCATAATCAAATAAGATGGGACCATAAAGATAGTTAACAAGAAGAGCACCTGATATTGTGTTAGTAGGATCTCCAGTCTTTTCTCCTTCCAAGCAATGTACTCGACCTCGCGCTTGTGGTTTCTTGTTACTTCTGTTGCCTCTAGAGGAAGCACTAGTAGAGGACAACCTCATTGTGCTACTAGATTATTCCGCACTCCTGATTTATGAGTATTACCCTAGTTGTTTCATATAGCTTTTGGCCAGTTGGCGACTCTATGACCCATTTCAACACATCCAAAACATTAGCCCGTAATGCTTCTGCATGGGCCAAAGTGTTGACGCCAACATATGTCACATGTTTTCTTTGTTGCCATTGGGCGGGTTGTTTTCCCTTATTCTATCTCATCCGAGGTTTAAATCTCTTGAAGTTTCTATTTCCCTGAGAATTGGATCCTCTAAGGCCAAACTTTCTCATTGCTTTATCCTTTTCCCTATTTTCAGTCTCCGTCTCATTCATGATATGGGCCGCTTTCGCAGCCCTTTAATATATCTCTTGAAAATTAGCATAGGTGTACCCTGTTATCCTATACTTTACTTCCTTTCAGTCCTTGCTCAAAGTGGTCCATTCTCATTTCTTCAGTGGCCACTTAGTTTAGTGCAAAACGGCTTAGTTCATTAAACTTTGCTACATATTCCGTTACACCCATTTCTCCTTGTTTTAGCATAGAAACTCCTGTTCCTTAGCCCTTCTCACATCTCGGGGATAGTATTGAGTACCCATTAGAGCTTTTAGTTGATCCTAAGTCGACGCTGGTTCACTTGCCCCAGGTTTCACCATTCCCTACCAAAATTCAGCCTCTTTTTTAAATTGGTAGGCAGCTAGACGTACTTTGAACCCCTCAAGGCATTCTATAATTTCAAATGGATTCTTTATCCTACTAAGGCATTCCTCATATACCATAGGGTCTGATCCACCCCGAACTTAGGAGATTTAAGCTTGTTAAACTATCATATCATTTCTATGGTAGTAGGTTCGAGAATTAGTTCTCATCAGGGAGGCATCTATTCACCTATTTATATAAGAGGTTACTTAGTTCTAATTTCCAATTAGGAGTTAACACCACAACCATAGTAGGACTTATAAGGGTAGGATTTCTCGGTTAATGAAATTATTTACAAGGGGGCAAGAAGATGTAGTGTATAGCCACAAGTTATGTTTTATATTAACCTATGCAAGGTCATATATGCATACGAATTTTCACTTTAAGGCAGAGCACGTATACGCTTAAACAAACTAGTGAGCACATAACCCTTCGATAAGCACCAATTATATTCATTTCATTTAGATACTTGTTATGTGATTTAAAAGTTACAGGGAGTCCTCACCATTCTAGTGCTTCATCTTGAAAGAAAACAAATTTAAAAGGCTTACATCCAGCTTATTTATATACAACACATCATATGTGAACTTGAGTTCACACTACTCTACCCTACTCCTCGTCTGAGGAGTCATCTCTAGAAAGGTTATCAACTATGGATCCATCTGAGCTTTCAGATTGGTCTGGGTTAGAGGCTAATAACTCTTCCAACCTCATGGTGGGGGCATATTCTATATTGTATTCTTCATCAACTAACTCCCTAATTCTGACCATAAGGATTTGCCATCCTTGGGGGTGGAGCATCTCATCAGCATTTACCCAATGTACCCATATGGTGACGATTTACTGGTAACGCTCAGATTGGGGTCTTTTAGCAAAAAAGAGCCTCATCTAATGATTCTCGAGCTGATTCCTCTCAGACATGGTGGTGGGAAAGTGTCAGTTCTTAGTAGGCTAAATGAGTAAGTTTTGGATTAGCTGGCTGGTAGCGGCGCTTCTTCAGAGAGGGGTAATTCCCAAGTAGTGTACTTGGTGCTCTGCCAATAATAGAAATTCCACCAAGCCTCGATATGTAAAAGGGGTGTATGCCCCTATGTTTAGTGTCCACTAATGGAGAGCGATAACTGCTTCTCTCCATCTCCTAGTCATATGCAGTTTCCTTATAAACCGTACCACCGAGTATTTTTGAGTGACTTTGTGGGGACCCTACTGGTTACTCATTTCTATAGCCCTCCAATATATGACTGCATTCTAGGCGGCCCACTAGAAGGGTAGATAAACATAGTTAACAATATGGAATACCATGATCCACTATCACTGTATAGATAAGCATGAAAACTAGCATATATACACCATAGGTCATGTGACTAATAAAGGTAGTACAACATAAAATATGATCAAGCAAGTACATAAGTCATATATTTCATACATCACAACTCTTATTATTCATTCTAGATGAAAAATACAAACCAATGGCTCTGATACCATCCAATGTAACACGCCCGTCCTGAGGAGGCATCACACCTCCAGGACTTCTAGAAGAAGTCCCTACGGTCATTAAGGTTGAACTTAAACTTTAATAGGTAAGGGTACCTGTAGTATGACAATAAGGTAAAACAAGATACTAGGTGACATGAGTCACAGCTACGGGTCACCCACCTGAATGATTAACATTCAAATTACTTAAAAACAAGAGTTATAACATCATATACATAGGTTCTGAGCCGTCTACATGCTTATACATTTGATGAGCAGGCAGAACTAATTACAAAGATGCTAAGATATTAATCACTTTATAGCAATCATTCAAGCAAAATAGGCAAGAGATTGCTGGTAGGACATCACCAAAATAACTTCTGTACCTGCTTAATCTGAACCTGGGAAGGGAATAAGGAGAGAGGTTGAGCTACCGCACGCTTTGAGTATTTTTCAACTCCTTAAAAACCAAAACATTTGCTGGCAATAGTAATAAGTAGCAATTACACAACATTTATATACTACTATCATATTAGGCAATCAAATCTCCCTAAGGAAACCATCGCCTCTAAACTTCACACCAAGCCACTAAATCTCGTATCTACACTTTAATAACTGAACTTCCTCAGAAACAGGCATTCAAGCACATAGCCAAGTAAAATGACAAAGATAGGGTGAAAAAGCTTTCAGTCATGCATTTTGGAAACGTAATAACCCATTTTACTTTTAAAGAACAGCTTATAATTCGAACTAGCTCCTTTAAAGCTCATATGCTTTTTAAAAGTTCTTCAAACATCCACAATGGTAAGGATTCAAACCGTTTCCTCACACATCAGGAAAATCGTTTTATTCAGGCATAACATCATATAATGTGCTGGTTAGGGGAGATCATCACTCACCCTATCTGAGGTCGTTAATCACAACTCACGTTATCCCCAGGGCATACTGTATCACAACATTTGGCCGAATGCGTCTCGGTAGAGTGGTTATCTAACCTCAATATTGTGCTCTTTGGGGGCAACAGCTCATCTTGCATCAAGTTCCCTCCGTCAAGGTTTGATCATGCATCACATATTATTGAATCTTACCCTCATTAGGGTCTTCTAAGGTTCCCACTTTTGAGCCTACTCCTTAGGCTTGGCCACTTACCTAGCACTATCTTAGCCATTAAAATGCACTAAATCATTACAGTTATTAAAAAGAGGTCACTATCACATACGTTAAGTCTCACCTTCAAGTGAGTCATGAATCACTCCATGTTAATAGTTGCTTACATAATCAAAACTACGCTTGTCTAGCAAATAACCCATAACCCCATTAATGGCTTATGGTTCTTTCATTTTCAACATGAAAAACCTCTTAAGATCCTGTTGAGTCTACTAACTCATAATTCAAAATTTAAATAATTGGCTAGCATATAATTCAAATTAGGTCTCGCAGTAAAACATCTTTAGTTGCCCTTTTTAAGTTCATTTCAATATTTTCAATACAAAAGAAAGAAATATAATATAAACCAAACCCTTAAAATATTGTCAAGCTCATAACTCATTTCCTTTTTAAATCCCTAGACCTATCGACCAATCAGCTGAGTCATGCAGCTCAGTAGTTCAATGACTTAGGGTCATTCAAACTACAATGTCTTAGCAATCGAAACAGGGAACTGATGAACATAGAAACATCTTAAAATCATGAAAATAAGCTTTAAACAAACTTTAAAGCTTCTAAAACTTGTAGTTAATTCAAAAAACATCATTTTATCAACTCAAGAGGGGAGGGGTTCACAAATAGCATATTAGTTTCACTTTGCAAGAATAGTTTCAACATAACATACCTAATATCACAATTACTACACAATTTACACGATTGTGATTAATATTAATCCCATGCTCCCTCCTCACACAACACCGTCCATAAAAACCTCGAACCCCTCATTAGTCCCACTTCGAACCATTCAACTACCAAGCTCGGTTCAGTACCATAACAATTTAATCGTTTAATTCGTATAATCACTATCCACAAGAATAGTATACATAAGTATTCACCAAAATAGAATTTCAAGCATATTTAAACTAATTTTAATGACAATATTAGGGTGTAATCAATTTACTCCAGCATTCCCTAAAGTGAGTGATTTGCAAAACCATGCATCAACTCAACATGCATGAGACCCGAATCAGCATCATCATCATTTTTATAAAATTACAGCCTCACCTCCTCTAATTACTGATAACAATCACAAACTAAGCATGCACTACCTATAATCATTAAAATCTTCTTAAAATAACCAATAACTTAGGAGGAAGAGAAAAACCCACCTTGAATCCAAGCTAAGGACCCACTTTAGGGGTTTTTCGAACTGATTTAGACGCTTGAAAACTAGAATTTTGACCCTCTGCCTACTGTCACGCCCAAACCCACATCGATTGACATAATTCCACTGGATTTTTGGACTCACTGATTCTATGCTTTTGGTGATGCTTGTACTGCGAATTTACCCTTAATTTATAGCAAAATTGCAGTAACTAAGGACTGAAATGCATGACCGAGTTTGGGCACATGTTCGGTGCTTTGAAGCTTTGTTGAACATACCACAAACGTGGTGGTCTCACGTTGACTTCACCTAGACCACTCATTAGTCAGTTTATTTGATGTTGGGGATGTGGAATGTGAGGAAATGCGGCTAAGAAGAGGTAGAATTGGCGGAATTCTAGAGCTTGTGGCTGCATTTATGGAGAGAAGAAGAAAGAGGGCCTGAACTGGGGCTTCACGTGAGGAAGAAGAACAAGAAGCTAGGCAGGGGGTCTGGCATGTTTTTGATAAAAATACCCCTTTTTCCCTTTTTTGGGTTTTGTTAAAGCTTGCCCATCAACAGATATCGCTAGTCCAATGTCGTACCTGTTATTCTATGCTCGAATCATTAATACAATTGTTCATCGATATATTCGTTACTTATTATATTAAGGTTCGATTTAATAAGCAACGAAACTAATTCTAAGGTTGGCAGTCTAGTTGTATTTGGGAATCTACTTGATTTAGCACCCGAAAAAAATTCTTATTAACGCTTAGTAAAAATCATCGTAAAATTTCAAAACTAATAATAATAATAATAACAATAATAATATTTCTTTTAATAAAATTATTCCCTACGCAAGCACATCGATAATAATTTGACTTATCTAATTAATAAAATATGATTTTATAACGTCGTAAGGTAGGAAAGCCAGCTTAACATAGAAAATAAAGAACACAGGTATTACACGTGATGATGATGGCGTTGGGTGGATGATAGACAGGAGATAAGGAGGAGATTATACGATGGTGATGTGGTGAACATCTTTGACGATGATGGGAATAATGTTAACGATGGTGTTGATCAAGGGGAAGCCTTATGACGAAGGTGTGAAGCTAATGGTGAGATGCTGATGGTGATGAAGAGGTGGTGTAGAGATCATACTTGGGGTGTATGCTGAGATGAGGAGATTTGATGGGCGTTTGTAGGCATTGTGAGGATAATGATGATTAGAATATAGTGGAGGAGGTGTGCTGGATGTGAAGGAGGTTTGGAGATTGTGAATTCATAGTTGGTATAATCTAACTAGGGTTTTGTTAGTTTCTTCTTTTCTAAGTCTTGCAACTCCTCTTTAGATTAGGAGAAGTACTCTTGTAATCCTAGTTTTCAAATAACTCACTATGAAAATAAATATTTTTTTATAAATCATTATTTTATGATCGACGTAATAAATCCACTTAGAAACTCCTTCGATAAATAAAACCAACATTTTAACATCTTTTTTTTTTTTCCCTCTTCACTTCATTAATCCTTAACATAAGAAATAGATAAAATAAATTAAATTATGGAATATATATGTGCGTATGTGTGTGTGTATGTGTGTGTGTGTGTGTGTAAAAGCTAATAGTTATTAAAAATATTCATAAGCTATGGCCTAACAAATTTCCCACACTTACACTTTGGGCGTTCTTGTGTAAAGAAATCTAAGATTCGACCTACTTGTAAAATTACACATAAAATCTACAAGAAACAGTTTGATTAAAAATTTGCTAGTTTTCCCTCCAACAAGTGAACAACTACTAAACATTCAGCTACTATCAAAGAATTTCTTCATCAACCCCACAACATCTTTTTAACAAAGTACCAAGCGCAATAATAATCCATCTCCTTTTAGCATGCATACATCAAGAGGTCTCAAAGATTAAGACAGGAAAACTTGAGGTATGGTATGGCTATAAAGACAATGAACTAGAAGAAATAACTCATTTAAATTGTTTTTATATTGCCTTGCATGTTTTTAATTAGTTTTTTATTTTTCCTTTTTTCGAAGTCCATTTGCTCATATATTTGATGTCCATATATGTCTTAAAAATTTAGCACTCCCTGTGTCACATTAACCTAAATAGAGGTCCTCGAGTTAACACTATATTTTTCCTATTTTTCTATCTTTTAGTATGGTTTCAGTCATTGATCATCCCAGAAGGGGGCAAGACTTTCCTAACTTATGTAACTACATACATAAGGCTTAACTTGAGGCCTAACCCCAAGGGCAAAAGGTGTTGAGCCACCAACTCCTACCTACGTTGGTAATCTAGCTTTTGTTTTTTATATAAACTATTGTTGGAATGTTTCGAGTCGTATATGACCTTAAATAGGATTAACTGTTCCAGCACAGGTCTTATCCGAACAAGTACCGTGCCACTTGAATCAATCTCTGTTGGTAAACCAACGTTTTCTTTACAAGACAAGAATAGTCACAATTTTAATATGCCATTATGCTAATGTAATAGTGAAGGAAAATAGGCTTGGTCCATTTGTTGCCCATACTACAGTTATATAACATGATCAAATAAGATGGACATTCATAACCATCACTTATTAAAGAGATATATAAAGATCAACTCAAACTACTCTAAATTATAGTTAGGATGCTCGAAAGTCCCCACTCATAAAGGAATAAACTAAAAACAGAAAAACAGAAAAAATTAAGACGATAGCATAAACTCATATTTGTGCCTTATTTTACAAGAAGGATACTAAAAGTGTGACTTTTCTTATCAAATCATATTTTCTTTAAAAAATGCAGGAACTAAATGAAGGATGTACCACCCCAAACAGTAAATTCATGCATTGTCCGAAATGTAAGCAAAATAATTAAAATAATGAACACAAAGCAGAATTAAAGGTACTTTCCCTGAAAACATGACTATACAACTTTAACTGATGGATCCTCTAGTTGTCCTCCACTAAGTAGGCCTGATTTCCGTTATAAAAATGAATTAGCCTGTGGCCATTTACCTCCAAAATCTTGTTAGTAGAAAACGATCTTATCTCATAGTATCACATCGATAAGATTTTATTAACTCAGTAGGTCCTAGCCATCTTAAATTTAGCTTACCACGAAATAGTCTCAATTTTAAGTTGAATCATGACAACCTTTTCACCTACCTGAAATTATTTTGTACTGAGCTTCGTATCATGAAAAGCTTTAGGTTTGCCTTTGTAGAGCATTGAATTGTCATAGGCTTCTAGATGAATCTCTTCCAATTCCTGTAATCACAACTTACACCGCTTCACTGCTAGGTCCTAATCTAAATTACACTGCTTCACATCCCAATAGTGTTTATGCTCTAACTCTATTGGGAGATGACATGTTTTACCAAAAACTAACATATAACGTGATATTATAGGTGTCTTATATGTAGTTCTGTAAGCCCAGAGAGCTTCATCTAATCTAAGACTCCATTCTTTCTTATATGGCCTAATAACTTTTCCAATATGCCCTTGGCATCTTGATTAGAGATTTTAATTTGGCCATTTATTTGGGGATGAAAACTAGCAGACACCTTATGAGTTACACAATATTTCGTAAAAAAGGAACCTAAGGTTCTGTCATAAAAAGTGTTCTCTTCTCACTAATGATTGCTTTAGGCACTCCATATCTTCGTAGAACTAGAGATTTAACGTGTTTCACCATAGTCTTAGCATCATCAGCTGTAGTAGCCACGACTTCGATCCCCTTAGATACATAATAAGCAAGAGTATGAATTTAAGTAAAACTAAAAGGAGGAAAAGGTCCCATGAAATTAGCACCCCATACATGAAAAAGTTCACAAACGTACACATTATGTAGAGGCATTTGATTCCTTCCAGATAAATTACATATCTTCTAGCATTTTTTGCATCTTTTGCAAAAATCATAAGCATCTCTGAAAATAGTAGGCCAATAAAATCCAAATCTAAGAACTTTGTGTGCTGTTCTTTTGGGTCCAAAATGTCCCTTGCTTTTAGAAGAATGACAAAAAGCAGCTTAGCCCAAACAACCACTTCATAGATTACCACTTTCCCCATTTTCTAGCCTAGTTAGATGGTCAGTTACTAGATCTTCATATCCCAGCTGGTCCCTAATTTCCAATTGAAATTCTTTTGGTAGTAAGACCCATCTAATCAATCTAGGTTTTGAGTCATTTTTATTCAACAAATGCTTAATAGCATAATGGTCAGTACAAACAATAACTTTAACACATAATAGATAAGGATGAAACTTTTCTAGAGCAAAAATAATAGCGTATATTTCCTTCTCCATATTAGTGCAGTTACACTATACTGGGTCTAGAGTTCTGGAAGCAAAATAGATCACACAAGGTACCTTCTCTACTCTTTGACCTAAGATTGCTATTAGTGCCTTATCACTAGCATCACACATTAGTTCGAAAGGTAAGGGCTAATTATGGGGTTGTATTCTTAGAATGGTGGTCAATTTAAATTTGTATTGATATAAACCTCTCCTACAGTAATCACTAAAGTTAAATAGAGCATCATTTGCAAGTAAAGCACACTAAGGAAAGTGCTTAGGCAAAACTGCCATTGAACTTTTCATTCTTATCAGTATTGTCACAGAATTAACTTTCTACCTATTCGTGTCACCTAACTTTATTATGACAATTAAATTATCCACGTTGACCATTTTTAACCGGCTACAGGAGGTACGCTGGTGTTTTTTATTTAAATTATAATTGCGTAAAAAATTAACGTGGGGTTCACCATCTTTGAGCCCTCCGTCCCTTATCTCCTGTTTCTTCACCAACATTCATGGTGTAGGGCTCGACTTCATAGAGTTGGAAATCAAATCATCCCTCATTCTCATAGCTAAATCTGAAATTGAGGCTAGAGTTTGATTAAGCCTTACAAGTTGAAATCCTGAAACCCTAAAGATGGCTTCTTCATGTAGAAATTGTCCTTCTTTGTCTATTTGCGAAAGGTGTTGTAGTTACGATTTAGAACCTCCTTAAGAGGTGTCCTAGGCATATAACGTTCAACTCAACTATTGGATATGATCACTTTGAATGCATTGACAAATCCCTTTGTGATAAGGTATTGTCAATAGTGGTGTCTCTGATTGTCTCAATTGGAAGAGAATCAGCAATTGCAGATAATAAAGGAAGAAGCAGCTAAGATGTTATAAAGAGCATCACTGACAAGAATTCAAGGCTAAAGATGGAGAATTCAAAGCTAAAGATGGAGAAATCAAGGTTCAAGATGTAGCTTCTTGACTCCCAAGTAAGAGACAGGAATGTGTTACGTGGTTTGCTGTAATCATTCATTGTGCTAATTGGTATAGCCTTTGCAATTAGGGATGGCAAGTAATGGTGTGCTAATGAGGGTTGATGTGAATGATGAAAGTTATAATAATTTTGGTGAATTAGGAAGTTTCTAAAGTCGTTAAAAGGGTGATGTTGTTTGTACTCAATCAAATTGTCTTTATCTACAAAGTAATGGTATTTTGATATATGTGAATGTCTTCTTCCCTTCCCTTCTTTTTAGTATTATTTGATAACAAGTGCACAACAATTACTTGGCAGTAAAAGGTTACTCATGCAAAAGAGAATGAAGAGAAGCAAGCAACTAAAAATTATGTGTTCAATTGTATGCCTCGAACAACTCAAGTACATTGTAGTGATCTATCATTAGCTCAGCTTTACAAGTCACATCTAAATCATGCATAACATAAGAGCAAAGCAAGTTTCATATGTACATTCATGTACACTTCAAAAAGTTGCTACCTAAATGTACCTTGATAACATATCACCAAAAGAGACCAAATGAATCTCGCAAATGTTGTGTTTGGTTACAATTCAAAAGGAATCAAAAACTCCAACTGTATAAAGTTGGATTTACTAATCTAAGACAACATATGTTCTCTTGGGGAGCATAACTATTCTCATTCTTCAAGATCCCTTTTAGAAGCAGAGCTTGTGAAGATAATCTATCCCCAGCAGAACTAGTTGATGCATTTCTGAAATTTCCCTTTTAACATTTAACTTAGGCTTAGAAGATAGGAAAAGCTGAGATACACGGCAAGTGGTGCATTTACAGTCCTTGGCTTAACCCTTACATTGAAATTTCTTACCCTAGGAGAAGAAACTATAATGGTAGACTAAGAGGGTTTGGTTGTAGTAGCTTGAGGGGAAATAGTTAAGGAGGAGGTATGGGCTGAGCAATAGTGGTTTTGCTCTTAGACTTGGGTTGGCCTTTAGGGCTTTATATTTTTTTTTTTGTCGAGGATTTGTACTACTAGTTATTGCTTGTTTTTTACTTGCTTTGGCCCTTTTAACCTAATAAAAGAAACAAAGAAAGAGTTAAATGCATTTTATATAATGCACAACTATATTCGGAAATAACAAACCTATGTAATTGAGGAATGGATAAAACTTTAAATTAGGTTGTCTTTGACTGTATCTCTTCCTATTGTGGCCCTCACCCCCACAACTTGAACAATGGATTTTGACGCCACAATTAGAAACCTTTCCTTAGGTTCTAACCTTCTTTTGAATTTGTGGTTGTCGTTCTTCTTGGTGGGACACACAGGAACTTGTATATCAACTCCTGGTGCCTGCTCCTACACATCTTCTCCATTAATGGGGTGAGAGTGTGCCAATATGTCATCCTCAAATACTTAGTTTATAGTTGTCATGGGCAGAGTTCAAGGGGCTCAGTCTCTATTCCCCCATCACTTCTAAAGAATAAGGATGTCACATTCCACTTAATTCCCCGCCTTTGCAAGTGCATGTCCCCTTATTCATGCTGACAACAAAGCTTTTGATGCCATGTTCCACACTGTGAAACCCAATTCCTACCCTTAATGTCTTCCAATATCTTACCATATCCTTTAGCTTTTTTACTTTGATAATGATCCTAAGCCATACTTAGCAGCCAAATGTTTTCTTTGTGCCACTTATTTGATAATAGCCTTGAAGAGTTCTCTAAACATAGATGCTATGTGTAGGTATCCAGCTTATATAATAGACCCATTGAAGATCTTTTCATATTATTATCAACTAGATCACATTTAGCATGTGTTTTGAAATATAATATATAGAAATGCCTTGGATCTTTCTTTTCCAAGAATTCCGAAGCCTTAGCATCTAAATCTTGTATTTCCTTTTCGTGGTTTTTGAATTACACTTCATCTGTAGACTTAGCAGCTTATTAAAATACTTCCCTATATATCACACTCTTTCACCAATTTCTTAAATTAGCATACATATGAGTTGCACACATTTTGTGTTCAGCTCTAGGTAGAAGACTTTGTGTACTCTTAACACGCCCGTATAAATTTGTAGTACAAGCTAAACAAGCAATGTAATTAACCATTCTCGCACCTCTCTTTTCACACTCTATGCTACATCCATGCTATTGGGTATGTCTCATTATTAGCATCCGGACCAATAGCAATAAATGCCTGGCTATTCAAAGTCCCCTTAAGAAAGATGCACCAAGTGAAATTGCTCTCCTACACCTATCCAAGAAGCCCCTTTTCAATGCTCAAAGGCAAATGTATAGAAACCTCAATTGATCATATGCATGATGTTAATTGTTGTCCCAGGATTTTGCTTCTAAACTTTAGAAAGATAATCCCTTCTTTGTCCAAACTGAGCCTTATAATCACTAATGAGTGCTGTTAAAGCCCCTATCCTAACCTTGGTACACAGACAAGGTAGCCTTATAATTATGTTCTTCATCAATAAAGCCTTTCAACTCCCTTGACATCAAACTAAGCTGTAATTTAAATGTCTCAGTGTAGTACTCAACAAACCAATTAGTTGACGTATACCTGCTCCCTTGCTCAAAGCCAAAGGAATACAAATGTGAGGATTCTCTATTTTCGTTAGCTAAAATGATAACTCCTTCTTGCATTTTAATGCCATGTACTCCACTTCAATGACTATAGTTGTGAAAAGCATGCCCCAATGATTTCTTAACCCTGAACTTCATGCCAATGTATAAATCAGCTTTCTCATAAAAGGCTAAAGGTATCTACTATACTTCTTTCTCTTTTTATTCTTTCCATTTTTATCACCTTTTAGATTATCTTGCACATTATCATTTGTTTGGCTATCATGATTACCAGAATCCTGATTATATTCATTAGCTCCTTCAGCATCTGATTGCCTACTCTCATTTCTGACATTAGCCCTCATAATCTCTAACTCAACAGTAATTGCCTTTTTTGGTTGTCCTTTCTTTCTCCCTAACATCTATGAATTCATGGTCATCATTGCTAGAATTAAGCCTGTCATCGTTGCTGTATTCATCATCAAATGCATCATTATCTGGAGAATATACCCCCTCATTCAAATCAGCACTAATATTCTCATACCTATCTTGATTAGCCAACAGTCCCTTGCCCTTGTCGTTCTCATCATCATTATGCTCAACATATATAGGACACAATCACTCTCTAAGCACAATTTAATCAACTCCTTAACATCATTATCACTTTGACTGAGAACTAGACTATCCTTAAAATGGGCATTAAGCCTGCTAAAACGGATTTCTTGTATCCTTCCCTCTGAATAGCATAAGTTCACCACTATCTCCTTAATGTCGTCTACACTCATGTAATTAGGGTCCATATACACATCAGAAGCACTATCTCCTTAATGATCCACCGTGAAAGAGACACAAATAAGCAATTGCAGGTTTGACATTCTGTATATACATTTTCAAAATTAAAGGAGTCTATCAATTTATGGCTAATCTCACAAAAAACTAGAGCATTAGGGTTTAAAGTATCACACACTTCACCTTTAACAATATTAACCAACTAATTCAGAGTAAAATCTTGCAAAATTGCAACACAACATACAAATGTCACTAATTGAAGATACGAAGCATATGCGCTAAAATTTCTCGGGTTTTTTGAAATTTAAACTACACAATCTTTACCTGATGATGAAGTTGATCAACAGCAACACTTCATCCTTTAATCTTCTATCTAAATCAAACTCTACGGTCACCTTCAGGTTGAGAGTTCTTTGCTTGTATCAAATTTCTAGGGTTTTCTTTGTAGACGAGTAATTACTAAGGCTAAGGAAAGAAGGGTGTGAGAGGTGATGGTAGTTGGGGGGTTTTACTGCAATAAAGATTTTTAATTTAATTTTCCATTACTTTTCATGCCTCAGGGAAATAAACGCTTGTCGTTTACCAACGAAACCCTCATTAACCTGCTATACTCGATAAAAGTGGCAAATTTCACCACCATAATAAAGTGAGGTGGTACGAGTAGGTAGAAAGTTAATACTATGGCAACATTGACCAAAATAAATAGTTTGCTAGCAGTTTCATCTAAGCACTCCATAAAGGAGGGACAATCATAGAAAAATCCTTGATAACTCTTCTATAAAACCTAGTATGAGCTAAAAATAACCTCACGTCCTTAACACACTATGGATAGGGTAAATAGTGAATGATGTCTACTTTGGCCTTGTCAACCTCTAATCCCTTAGATGATACTAGATGACCTAGTAATACCCTATGCTCCTCCATGAAATCACACTTTTTAAAGTTAAGCACTAAATTAGTCTCAATGTAATGCTTAAGCACCAAAGTAAGATAATGCAAGCACTCATCAGATGAATGACCATGTACAATAAAGTCATCCATAAAAATTTACATAATTTTGGTGGCAAAATCAAAAGAAAAAAAAGCTCATCATGCATCTCTTGAATGTAGCAAAAGCATTACACAGAGCAAATGACAACCTTATAGAAGCATAGGTGCCAAAGAGAACATACAATAAGGGTCTTTTCCTGATCCTTAGGAGCTATAGAAACTTGAATATAACCTGAATATCCATCAAGATAGCAATAGTATAACCTCCTAACTAATCTCTGTAACATTTGATCCGTGAAGGACAAGGGAAAATGCTCTTTCTTTATAGCTCTGTTTAGCTTCTTATAGCCAATGCGTACTCTCCAACTACTCTCGACTCTGGTAGGTACTAATTCATCTTTCTTGTTCTGAACTACTGTTGTCCCCACTTTTTAGGAACCACTTCAATAGAACTAACCCACTCATATTCATCGAACCACTTAAGGATTTCTTTTTGAATACCTCCATCATAGATGGATTCAATCTACGTGAGGGTCTCCTAGGCTTAGCAATGGATTTTAAAGTGATTTTATTTGCACATAAAGTAGGGCTAAGTCCTTTAAGGTCATCTAAAGTCCACCCTAATGCTTTAATATGTTCTCTGAACACCGTAATAAGTTTATCTTCTTGTTTAAGTGGAAGTGCTTTACAGATTATAATAGGTAAGGTCTCATCATCATCTAGATAAGCATACTTAAGATTCTTATGTAATGGTTTAAGTTCTAGTTTAGGGGGTGAGATGCAAGAGAGCAATAACTTCGTATGACTTTCAGATAATTCTAGCTTCTTAGATCTATCAATTACATGCGTTTCTAACAATGACTATATGCCATCTACTAACTCATTGTCAACAGAGTGATGCATGTTTTGAAACATGAACTTATCAAAACCTTAAGTAAGTACAGTTACTAGTTCATCTTCATGGGATAATTAATAAGCATCCTAGGATAATTCATTGATCGCATCAAGTGCACAAAGATAATTCACATTAGCAGAAAATCTCATGGCATCAAAAATATTGAACTAAATAACTTTACCCGTCAATTCCATAGTCTGTGTTTCTTTATGCACATCTATTTTTGTCCTAGATGTTTTTTGAAATGGTTTACTAAGTAATGTTGGAATGTCATTGTCTGCATCACTCATGTCTGGTACATAAAAACTAGCAGGAAAAATAAGCCGATTAACTTGGACTAAGAGATCCTCTAAGACTCCATCTGGTATAGTGTATCATAAACTGAATGGTTAGATCATTTTTCTTTGACTCTCCCTGGTATAGTGTATCATAAATAGACCTACACAACACGTTAATGGAAGCTCTGAAATCAAGAGTGGCTCTATCAAAGCAAAGGTTTTCAATTTTATAAGGAATAAGGAATACATCTGGGTCATTACATTTAGGGGGAAGTTTCTTTTGAAACACAACATTCACATTTTCCCCCCACACCTATGTGTCATGGTACTCACATTTTCCTTTGGGTTTTGGAAAAGTTGCTCACCATGGTATTAGCAACAGTCTCTCTCTTAGACCTGCTTAAGAGTCGTTTCCATGTTATGAATCTAGTGTTAATCTCCTTTTTTTGGCCACCCATCTGTTTTATGACTTGATCTAAAAGGAAATTTATTCTATCCTGAGTAGATGGTTGACATGGTGGTTAGTCAAAATCGAGGGGGTTGTTCCTAAGTCCATACCTAAGGTAAGGGTGGTCTTTTCATGCTTCATTGTAAGTGTTCAAGTATGGGTCATACTTCCTTTGGCCTTTATTAGAAAACATACCATTCACAACCCTCCTATAAAATGTAGGGCACGCATCAGTAGGATGCTCCTCTAAACAACAAATACCACACACTACTACTTTATAAACTCATCTAGCGATGAGTTTATTCAGCATAGCAGTAATCTAAGATAATTGGGTCTCCGCAGATTGACATGAACTAAGCTCATTGACCTTCCTAAATTGTGATTCCCTTGTCCCAGATTGTTGAGTGTTTTGGGCCATAAAATTGAACAATTCTCTAGCTTGAGTTGGAGTCTTATTAACCAAAACTCCCACTAGTAGCATCTACCATATTTTTGTCTACAGGTAATAAACCCTTGTAAAAATATAGAATCAATAATTATTTAAAAATTTAATGCTGGGGATGACTAGCACATAATTTATTAAAACATTCCTAAAATTCTTAAAACATTTCCCTAGTGATTTGTTTAATTCTGCAGATTTCTTTGCTAATGGATCTAATCCGAGATGCGTGAGAGAATTTCTTTAAGAATGCTTTATAAACTTCATTTCATTCAGTGAATGTTACATGGGGCAGGTAATATAGCCAATCTTTGGCCTTATCTTGGAGTTAAAAAGGAAAGGCTCACAACATAATTTGATCTTTGGTAACTCCCTCAGGTTGGATGTTTGAACATGTAATAATGAATTCATTAATATGACGATATGAATACTCACCAGGTTGACCATGAAACTTAGGCAGTAAGTTTAAAAATCCCGAGTTTAGTTTAAGTGGTCGATCTAATACAGAATATGTAATAGGCAAAGATTGTGTTTCCAAATTAGGTGCAACAAGTTCACGTAAAGTAGTAATCTCAACTTTAATATCTTCATAACTTACTGATTCAGAGCCTACAGATTCACAATCACTTTGCTTTCAAACTCCTCACACATATGTTCCTTTTGCTCTTCGGTCATGTTACCACCCCTTAATCTCATAAACTAAAACAACCTACAAAAATAAAATACTAGACTTAAAGCGAAACAATAAAAGTAGTAAAATTAACTAGATAAAAACAAAGGATTTTATTTTTTTTCACTGGCAACGGCGCCAAATTCATAAATCGCATTGCTACAAATTAAATTACTACCAAGGCTTATAATTAACAATATAACATAGGCAAGTAGAGATCGATCCCATGAGAAGAGATACAACAATAAGCTACTTTGAATTTAATTAAATTCAATGCTCCAATATTTTATACCTTTTCTTTTAATTACTAAAATAAATTAAGTTGAGAAAATAAAAATAAGGAAAATTAGTCACTAATACTTCAAAATATTATAAGCTAAATTCTAGAAATAAAATAGTAAATACTCAATCTAAATATTCTTAAAAATTTAAAGCCAAAATAATCACAGAAAAGCAATTAGAAGATTAAAATAGAAAATAGCAAATAGAAAATTAATATAAAAAATCACAAAAAATAATGTTAATAATAAACACTAAATATTTAAATTTAAACTTCAAGAAATATATCTAATTATTTTGATAAAAATAAAATAGAAAATAATTTTAGAAAATATAGACAAAAAATAAAATATGAAGTTAAACAACTAATAAACTATACTTAAACAAATATGAAAAGAAATAATAAAATAACTAGATTGTAACATCTAATTTCCAAGACTTAAACAAACCCAAGAAATGTAAAATGAAAAATAATAATTTAATTTTCAAATTTATTAAAGTAACAACCTGCACATATCAAATTCACGAAATAATCCTGATAAATTATCGAATAATTTTCAAAAATTTCTAAATTTAATAACAACATATTAGGCCTCTATCTAAACCGTAAAGGGGAATAAAACATGGAAAAACATGAAAGGAACAACCTTTAAACTAATTTCTAACAAACTGATAAATAATAGCACAAACAAAACAAAAAAATTAATATGAAAATCAAACCACACCAAAATTCAAAATATAATTGACCTAAAATTACTAGGATGCACCTAAAAGACTACTCTTTTGGGGGATGGGGGGTAAACGAAAATTAATATTAAAGTCTATAAATTAGGATTAGTATTTTTGTAATCCTAGCCTTCAGATAACTCATAATGAAAATAAATGTTTTTTGTAATTCATTATTTTAGAACCAACTTGAGAAATCCACTTTAGAAGTCTTTCAATAAACAAAACCTTTCGATATCTTTTCATCTCGTTTTCACTTCATTAATCCTTAGCCTAAAAATTAGATAAAATAAAGTAAATTAGACAAAATAATATATGTATAATATAAACTAATAGTTGTTAAAATATTCATGAATTATGACCAAATACTGGAATACTGGACATTAGCTTAGGAATCTTGCTAAAGTCCTACTAAATCTATGATGAAATCCACTGTTTCCTTGAAAACACCTAACATATTTCACACAGGCGGGAGGGGGAAGATTAGGGTTCGAATCAGTCTTCGCCTTATCAACCTAGCTTAATACCCTCACTAAAAAATACGCGACCTAAGATAATCCCCTTCTTCACCATAAAGTGACACTTTTTCTAATTGAAACTCGAGTGTTTTTCCATCCACCTTTTTCAAAACTTTCCCCAAACTGACCAAACAATCATCAAAAGAAGCCCCAAACACAAAAAAATCAACCATGAAAATTTCCATACAGTGTTCTAAATCAAAGAATATAAAAATCATGCATATCTGGAAAGTAACAAGGGCATTACATATATCGAAAGGCATCCTCCTAGAAGCATAAGTGCCAAAGGGACATGTCAAGTACCCTTATCCTTATCCTTAAGGGTGACAAAGATCTAGGCATAGATAGAATAACCATCAAGAAAACAATAATATGAATGGCCAGCTAGCCTCTCTAGCTTCTAATCCAAGGGAGGAAGGGAAAAATGGTGTTTGTAAGTGACATGATTTAGTTTTCTATAATCAATATGGACTCTCCACCCATAGGTGAGATTAGCTCGTTCTTACCATTACTAATATCAGTAATACCAATCATCTTACGAACAAGTTGAATTTGACTACCGACTCACTATCAGAAATAGGTATATGATCACATTGTCCAAATACTTCAACACCTCTTTCCTAACTACTCCCTACAACATTACGTTTAACCTTCTTTGGCCGTCCTGGTAAAGTCTAACACCATCCTCTGAATGTATCTTGTGCTCCATAATTGTAGCGCTAATACTGCTGATGTCCTCTAAAGTCCATCTTGAGGCTTCTTTATTCCCTCTAAGAAGTCAAGCAATTTTTTTTCTCTTAGTCATGGTCTAAATTAAGAGCAATAAGCATAGGTGAAGACTCATAAGGACCTAAAAAAGAACATTTAAGGGAGTCAGGAAGAGGTTTCATATCAAGCGAAAAAGCAAAAGTATCACAAGTAGAAACAACAACAGTAAAAAGTCCAACGAGCATACATCATCAAAGTCAACCATTTCTACTTAGACTCACGATCCATAAAGAAAGACTCATACTCAATAGTAAACTCATCCACATACTCAAACTCTAACTCAACATTAGAAAAATTACCTCCTTAATTAAGGATATAATGATCCACATCATCAAATAAAGATATCCAAGTTAAGAGTCACAGGGTTACAAGACAGTTTTATCATACCATTTTGTAGTAATTAGAGCATTGGAAGTACCTATAAAAAGGTGCCTAAAGTCAAAGGGACGTAGGACTCATCATTAGGCAGTCTCTTAATATTAAGCACCACACAGTCAACAGAAAAAATGAATTTTCCTATGTTAATAAGCACATCCTCCACAATACCCTTTGAAAGTCCAGTAGACATGTTAGTTAATTGGAAGGCAATCTTAGTAGGCATTAACTCACCCATTCCAAATCTCTTAAACATAGTGAATGAGAGCAAGTTCATGAAAACTGCTAGATCTGGTAATGCTCTATGAATTGTCCTGCCACCCATCACCATGAAAATGGTAGGGTAGCTAAGGTTCTAATCCTTGATAGGAATCTGACTGGAGATGATGGATCTAACATTATAGGCTACCCTTAGGGTTGGTCCTAAGCTGACTAGGAAAGATGCCTTTTTTACTATTAGCTACTGTAAACTAGAAAAACTGCTCATTTTTTGTGAACATTCTTTCATTATTCTCTCTTAGCATCATTTCCATATCATCTTTATTCTCTTTTTAAATTTATCAAGTTCACTATAACCAGGAGACAGCTAAGATTGGACAATTGGTGCAATAGGAGAAGGAGGAGCTGGCTGCTAGGTGCATGAGGCACACCCTAGTAGCTTGACCCTTGTATGATTTGGAGGAGTTTATAGGGAATAGTTTGTATTGGTTAGGCACTATCACATTAGGTCCACTACTTTAAGAAAAATTAGGGTAATTATGCTACCTGGATTAGAAGTAGGAGGGGTATAGGTCATCCTTAGGTCTCTAGTAGGCCATGTTCACCTGTTCTTACCCTTAAGCCAATTAGTGAACAAAGTAGGGGCATATGCTCAAAGTATGATCTAATCCATGGCATTAAGAGCACATGCTAGGAATTTGGGAAGATTGGGATTGTTGTTGAATGACCTTATCACCATGTTTTCAAGGGCATTAAATTGAGACTCAAAATGACTTAAGTCAGAAACAGCGTGCATGCTACACCTGATTGTACTGTACCAAGAGTCCAAGCAATCATCCCTAATGGTTTTCCGTTCTATAGTTTTCTCAACTACATCCTCTAGGAATTCCCAAGAATCATTAGGACTCATAGAAAGAAATCCACTATGACATATTTATTCCACCATTATCCTGTTCTCTATACCTATAAACTTGGGAAGCACGAGGGTATATTGGAGCTTGAGTTTGTTACTTTTTCAGCAGTTGGTATGTAAAAACACGATTCTTCAGCGGTCTCATGTCAAAAAAAGATATCGTGAAGTGTCCTTGGTGGATGCTGCGCTTCAACTATCTTCTTCTCTTTAGATTCGAGTTCGATTCACTATTGGTATCTAGGTTAGTCTCCAATCTATTCAAATGTTAGCTATTAGGATCTCTAACCAAACTAGTCATGCAATTAAAACTCCTTTTGTTTTATGGGTTTTTCAAATTTTCCTTTTTTTTTGAAAGTAACAATGATCGAATTTTTCGTAAAATGGGTGGTCAATTAAAAATAGCATTTTAAAAAAAAAAAACAAAGCAAGATGATAACACAAAATTTAATTAGGGGAGTTGCTTAACCATTAATATAAACTAAAAAGAATCACAATAACATCGGGTAAATAAACGGCAAAAATACAATAGAAATATAATAAAATAAAGCAACATGCAGGAGTCGTCACTTAATATGGCAAAACAAAGACACACTAGATAAAAAAAAAAAAAAGATAAGAAGATTCAAGTGCCTAAAAGAAAGAAAAAGCTAAAGAAATAAATGTCAAAGCCAAGGAACTTGCCTTTTATCCTCATTAGAACCTAGAGAAAAACATACAAAACATAAAAATTTAAAACAAAACTAGACAAAGCTAGACAAATGGGCACGGATAGTGAACAGGGCATGATAAAATAGCAGATAGGATAGAAGGAAAAGATGTAATAAAAATGTACTAGGGTAGAAATAAATTATGGTCATAAATATTTTTTTAATAACTCAAAAGAGACAAAGAACTAAAGCTAGTAATCAATTTCAATACCATCATTGACAACTGCACCAAAAACTTGTTGTTTCTTATGAACTGTGAAATTAAGCTGCAAGTGCATAATCATAGTTGTAGCACTATACGGGTTGTCCACTGAGATAGATTGAGTTTAATTACTAGTATTTAATGACTAAACTAATGTAATTTAAATACTCCAACTAAAATTAATTGTAAATAATAGCAAAAAATGTCACAAAAATCAAATTGAAGAAATAGTGCATGAAATTGAAATAAAAACTATCACAATCAAAGAGGGAGGAAAGAGATCACCTTAATCTCTAGGAATTGCAAACATTCTAGCCCATAATGCTAGAAAAACCAATAGAGAAAATCCCAACCATGAAGAAGCGATCACCATGAGACTACAACATCTAACATTAACCCAAAGGCGTAATGAAAAGCGTCGCTTTGAATGAGAGAAAATTTTAGAAAGATAAAATTAAACTAAAATTGAAACTAGGAAACTTGAATAAAAACTAGAACTAGAAAAAATAAATTGAAACTAGAATTGAAAAAATTATATGTAACTCCAAACAAAAGAATTCCTATAAGTACAGTAAGCTCTAAAATTATGGAACCAATTATGTCGTTCAAAATCTGGTGCGATAATATACTTCTAAGGATAGGGGTTTTGAAGCCTCAAATATATCTATTAAGGGAAAGGCCCTAGTTAAGTTAGTGGCAGAACCAATTATGTCTTTTCCAATTATTGAGTGCTCGAAAAATTCGAGAGTTGGTTCGAGAATGTCGTGATGATGCCTTTATGGTGCGAGGAGGTTCTTCATCCACTCCACCTCCAGTATTGACAACACAACCTCAATTCCTTTTTAAGAGCATGGTAGGAGGTCTATTTTACTAGTCTTCCTCTTTGGTAAGGGGTGTCCCAATATTCATTGAGTGTGTTGTTCCCTGCTCTATCTTACCGCTGTGCTTCTTTGAGAGCGTCATGCTAGACTCCCTGATGCTACTAGCAAGGATTAAGGAGGTTTAGTTTAAAGATTTAGAAGAGGGGAATGCCCCATGTTTATTTATCTAGACTTTCGTATCCATATGCATTTTTTTAGGTGTTTGTTGTTGGAGGAACTTTCATGAACATGTCATTGTCATTTGTAAAATTCAGTAAAATGTAGTACTCATTAAATAATAGTCCTATATTTTTCTTAGCGAAAATTAGGCACAAAAGGTAAAGGTTAACATACCCTATGCTATATGCCTATTCCTCGACAAGTTTCATCAAGAAAAGCATAGGCTAACCCAACTCAAAAGAGAAAAAGGGTAAAAGGGTAAAGAATAAAGGACCTATACCAAATAAAGGAAGAGATTTTGTTATTGAATTGGAGAATAATTTATGTTATAAGAAAGTAAAAATTGCAATTTTACATATTAGGGAACTCTTAGGCCATGGAAATATCCAAATCCCAAGGTAACTGGCAAAAGGAAAGTGCATTAATGTAAGTCGTCAGCGACACTTCTTCTTCATTCTTCAGGTTTGTAATTCTTGTAATGATTTGACTGTCATTGAGTATAAAAACTCAGCCATTCCCTTTTCATTTTTGATATCTTTTATTAAGTCTCCCTTAGAGACTGTGCTTCTTCATTCCTGGAGGGATGCGTGACCTTGAGATGTTGATAAATACGTGATGCGAAAAATTTAAGCACAGTAAGGCGAAGAGATTGGAGTGTTTTGGTTTGGACTATCTCATTTCCCTTAGGCAAGTTAGATTTGAGTCCAACTTAATTCGTACTTGAATTTTTGGATCTGACACTCCATATTTTTCTTTTCAAAGATATGGAGATTTATCTTCTAGTTGAGGAATTTACCACTTTCTTTGGCTCTTTTGAGCCTTGGATTACACTAACTCCTTTAGAGGAAGATTTCTCTAGTCTTGTGCAATTCTTACTTGGTCCAGGAATGGATAGCAAAGGCTGCAGATAGCAGAGATGTTGATCTTGCCTGGATTGCTAGTCAATCTATACTTGAATATCAAGATGATTACCGTTCCAATGAAGGAAGGAAAGCCCTTGCTGTTTTTCTTATGAGTAGGTTTTTGTTAGTCAGCTAGGGAGGCTTGGTTTGTGTGATGTACTTTATGTTTAGATATTATTTCATACCCATTATTCTTGCGAAGATGATATTGTGCTTGGATGGTCTTAGTGGCCACCTCAGTGACGATCTTAGGGGAAGCCCCCTTCTTTTGGAGGTAGAGTTCTAGTCTTTTGGTAGTTTGTCGTATTTGTGTTTCTTTAAAGGAAGTCTTAATGCATACATGCTTATTTTATAGATTTAGCTGTCAGAATGGTTTCGTCAAGTTTTCCCTTCAGTTTTCAAATCGAGGTGTGACCCCAAACATTATGTTGTACACAAGTGTTGTTCGAATGTTATAATGATAAGGCTTGGAAAGTCTTCTTTTCAGCATGAGAAGACCAACGTCGTTTGGCATATAAAGTGGTGGCCTATTCGACACTTTAGAGTTCTATGAGTTGTGGAAGCTGTGTCCCTTTCTTAGGGCTTAAGAGCCCAGCGTACAGCTTTACTTTTTTGTTTATCTTGCCGGATGGGCCTTAGGTAGGTTATTCCAAAATATGACTACATTACTCCTACTCTATGTGCCTTGACCACAAAAACTATTAAATCTTGGACTTCAATATAGCTTAAGGTTATATGGCTGGCAACACCTATTATGCCGCCCCCCGCTTGAGAGCCCTGTTTTTCTTGAATAGATGAAAGCTACTAATCCTGATGTGTACGCCATGGCAAGGGCTAAAGATGGAGTTCATTCATGGGCTACACAAGAGGTTATAAAAGCAATGCCTAGGAAGGGATGGAGCAAAGCAAAACAAAAGGCTCATAACCTTGTGTCGGTGAAAAAGATCGATGAATGTCCAAGCAAGAGCTTGAAGGGGAAGACTAATTAGAGCTTACCTTACTTCGGAACTGTTTTATGTCCAAGATATTTTCAAAGTCCCTTTTTATTACTTAGCATAAATCCTCGTATAAAGAGATTAGGACTTTAATTTTAGTACTTTGTTAATGACATTACAGACTTTCCTTTTAATGTTATTGAAGAGCTTTAATGCTATGTTTAATTATTGGGCATGTTTTGTCTTTATTTGATTTATGGTCCACTTTTTTACTATAAAAAATTTCTTTTTGTTCACAAGAAATTAGACATTAGATGCACCTCGAAGAACAAACATATACAAGAATTATTTGTTGAATTCTATTAAGCAGACTTCAAAATCGGCAGTAAGAAGCTTGGAGGTCGCAATAAGCTACCCAGGCCCAATAACAGGTCATCGTGCTGGGATTTCATTCCTTCTCAAAGGTAGTTTCAAAAGTAGAGGTGCTTTCATTGATCTAAACTGATTAGTGAACTATAGTCCATTAACACCCATTCATTTCAGACACCTCTACTTGGGATTTTCTTAACGAAGTAATGGCCTACCCATCGAGGTTTAACTTGCTTATGAAGATTGGTGACGCGAATCCTTATTTCTTTTGTAACTATATTGACTACTTTATATTCATTGTTTCGACTCTTGAGGTGAGGAATCGGAATGTTCTTTGTTGATACTACTGTAAGTGATGTACCACACAGTCCTCTTCGGCCTATGCTAGTCAGTGGTTTACGCTAGACTCATATCTAGTTTGGCTCGGATACTTTGCCCTTCTGGGGTGACCTAAGTAAAGGAAATCATAATTTTGCCAATAAGATTGCCTTTATTCCATGCATAAGCAAGAATAGGGTAGCACTAGTGGATTGCCTAACCAATGTTCTACATCTCTATAATGCACATGACAATTTATTAGGCAAGTCCTTATAAGTTTGGAACATCTCAATTAAGTTGCTTCTAATGTGTTCATTGCCAACTTGTTAGCTTGCGACCTATATATGGTAGATTGTCGATGTTAGATTGTGTTCTTCATTAGAAGGGCTGCAACTTCGTCCTTGGAGTGGGGACCATGGTTGCTTATAATTTCATGGAAGGACCTTATAACTATAACTCACTTGATTAATTATAAATTTGCTCAGGTGCTTGGATTTTAACATAGCTAAGAATGTAGCTTTGACACATTTAGTGATCTAATCTATGGCCACTAAAATGTATTCATGCCTATTAGTCTCTTTAGTAGTGACTTTTCCTATAATGTGCATTCCTCCATAGAGAAAGACCATGGAGAAGTAACAATGGATAATAAGAAGGGTGAAATGTGTTGGAGATTTGAATGTTCTTTTGCACTTTTACACTTTCTTACATATGGGAAGCAACTCTTTTTCCATTGTGGTTAGGTAATAACCTTGTGTTTGATTTTCTTGGATAGCATGTAAAAGATCATATGTGTTTCATAGTGTCCAATACAAATTTCTTTTATGAGGGTTTGTGCCTCTTTTGTGTCTATGCTTCAAAAATTGATTTCATTATCATCTTCTTGTATATAATACCGTTACTTACCTTGAATTGAAATGCAAGTTGCAGTGCATGAGGTGACCTTTAGGTAATGTTCTTAGGGTATTCACTTGTTAGGTGATAGGCCAAGGCATCTTTGTACTATGGATGATCATCCAAGTCATCTGCTTGTACATTGAGGTAATAAGTTGCCTCACTTCGCCTATCTATATGGCTATTGTTAGGTCGACCACATATTTCGATGTCAAGACCATGGATGCTAACTTTGGTAAGGTGTATGTGAAGTAATTTTCTGCCCAAGGAATATATGTGAATTATAGATCTTCAATGTGTTCTATTATCTTCTCTAAGTATGTTTGATAGAGTGCCATGCTCTCGATTTCCACCTTCCACTGCCTGGTGATTTTATTAATAATTAAGGCACAAACTCCATACACATTCAATTTTTCACAATAAAGTGCAGTGTAGCTTGCATTTCTATAATGCATGCTTCATATCAATAGTATTATTTGTGGCCTAAAAGTCTATTTTTGTCAATATGGGTACATGGGCCCCTTTTGGCAAAATAGGGAGAATGCCTACAGTATAACCTTTTTGATGTGAGGCATCAACAAAGTACATTTCCCAAACATCATTTTCAATAAAAAGGATGTTTTTATCGAGAATCAAAATTTTTTTCTTGCTGCTTTATAGGGGAGTCTACAAAGAATTCATATATAACACTTCTCTTTAATAATTTTTGAGCTTAAAACTTGAAATCATGTTGATATAATAGCACAACCCATCATAAGATTCAACTATGAACGAGTGGTCATTTAAGAAAATTTTTTGATGGGCCTCTTTTTGCCACTAACTTAAGATGATGGTTTGGTAATGTCTTAGTTTATTGGTCACCCACACTAGTGCTAGCCATAGCTATTATACTACCGAATATTGGGTCTCATAACCAAGAAACGTTTCATTTAAGTAATAGATGGGGTTTCTCCATCCCTTAGAGAACTTGGCATACCATTTCTCCTATGGTGGTGTCAATAGTAGTATGACATAACAACAAAAGTTGCCCACATATAAGAAGTTGTAGCATAGGTGGGTTAGTCAAGTACTTTATCATGGGCTTATTAACATGATTCATCCCATTTGGTTCACATGTCATTGTGAATTTAAAGATGAATTAACTTATATTATACTCGTCCAAAAAGACCTCTTATTTCTTTGTCATTCCTTGGTGGAGGCATCTCGGTGATTGTCTTGATCTTCGAAGGATCCACTTTTATTCCTTGCAAGCTTACTACATATCCTAAGAGTTTATTAAATGTAATCTAAACGAGCATTTTTTAGGGGGTTCAGAAACATGTTATATTTCCTCATTTTCTCGAAAAATTTTTGCAGAGTAGGGATAGGTCTACTTTAGGCTTTGGATTTTACAATCTTCTCATCCACATAGACTTCTATCTCTTTATGTATCTTCTCATGAAAAGGGTTTGTATGTTGTTTTTTGTTATGTAGCTCCAACATTGATAAGACCGAATGACATGACATCAAGGCAATAAGTGCCCTGGTTTGTGATGAATGTGATCTTTTCTTGATCTTCTATAGCCATTTTGATTTGACTATATCCCACACACGTATCCATAAAAGGCAAAAGTTAGTGACTGTGATGTTATCAACCAAAAGGTCATATGATGCAAAGGGAAATCATTCTTAGGGTTAGCCTTGTTAAGGGCTCAAAAGTCAGCACACCTTCTAACCCTTCCATCCTTCTTGGGTGCTAGTATGACGTTGACAATCCATTCTGGGTAGTTGCAGACCTTATGGAATCCTACATATAGCTATTTTTGAACTTCTTCCTACATTTTTAAAGCCCACTTTAGTTTACTCTTCTTATTTTTTGACTAGGTTAGCACTAGGGTATAAGGGGATTTTATATTTTGGAATTTTCTAGTGTAGCCTTGGCATGTCCCTATAAGACTATGCAAAAACATCTTTGAATTTGGACAATAACTAAGCGAGTTATTTTACCTCTTCCTAACTTAATATTTTTTTTTAAGTTTTAGTTACTTTGGATCTTCTTTCATTGCCACATTTATTGTTATGATCTCTTCCAAGAATGGAGTTTTGTTTTGCTATCCTTGAACTATCTTAATCAACTCTTTAGGAAACTCATCTTAATTATTTTTTGCATAAACAAAGAAGTGCTCAAAGCAATACTTAAAAAAACAAGTACATCAACAGGGTCCTGATTTACAACATCCTCAACATCCACGTAGGAAAATCAAAAATGGAGGGATGCTGAACCTTTGACTCAACATAAAATTTAAAGCTAGCCTTCGACTTAAAAGAATGTTTGACAGGTAGGATGCATTCCTATCTAATGGTGGGTATGATCTCTTTTGACCTATTTGATGTGGCCTAGGTGACGTTCCAACATTTCCTATTGTCTTCCTCTACTAAATCCTCAAACTATAATGGCCAAAATCTAGTTTGTTCCTTGTAGATCTTTTCTAGCTAAAAGAGTAGGCTTAATCCATTACTTGTCTCCTCAACTAGCCAGCCTCTTGTGGATTTGTATTTAGAAGGGATTTCTTCTTCTAGAAAGAAAATATCATAGATGATTTCAAAGCGTGGCACAAAGTTCGCTACATGGGCCACATACTATGCTTCAGGGAAGCCATAGTAAGGCCTCAGTTCCCCTTCACAAAGGTGTTGTGGTAAGGACGATGCCTTGTGAGTCACCCCTAGGTACGGTTCCACTACAAATTGTTGGGCTCGCTCACTAGTATTCATATTTGAAACTAATTTTTTAATTATTTTTTAACAAACGATCAAAATGCAGGAAAATAATTAGTTTGGCCAAGTAAACTGCACCAGAGCCCTCATCTATGAACTTGGATGGGTTCTTAGGCTGGAACCAGTTCTAGTCCCCTGGCCTCACTCCAAAAAATGCTAATTGTCAAATCTAGAGAACTAGGTAGAAGCCTAATCCTGAGGTCGAACTAGGCCTAGTTCATAGTCCAGATGGTGACACTATCACGGATCTCAAATTTGTTCCCCTCCAATTCGAAAATAAAAATAAAATAAAAATAAGATAAACAAGTAGTAAAGTTAACCAACAGAGTCACCAGTAGTTTTAGGGTACCAAACTAAATTTAATTTTTGAAATGGGAGATAACTAAAGGGACGACAAAGGGACAATCGGTTCATATGAGCCATAAACCCATGATACACCACAAGGGATAATAAGCTTGGTCCAAAAAGGATTGTGAAAGGCCCGCGAATTCCCTAGTGTGATGACCATCTGACTTCATATGCTCGAACTAAGGATCTGGATTCGGAGGTAAAGGTGTGATGTCATGATAGAGTTCATTTTCTTCCACAACATCATTCATCATCGTTGAAATCTAATTACACTCAAGACAACAAGCATGCAACATATTAGAATCAGCTAACACAACTAATAGGAATAAAAAATAAAATGCCAGTTTAAAGGAATAAACAGAAATAGTTCACAATATTGAAATGGGTAGGCATAAAAACTAACTAAAGATTAAATCTTTATTAAACCCGAAATTAAATAGAATAAAGAGAACGAAAGTAGAGAGGAAGAGTGAGGGGAAGATTTAATTATGCCCTCAAGATGAGCCACTTGATTCACCTGGGAATCTAGCAGAAGAATGCACCATTAGGAATTAACCAATCTCTAACTCTTAATTCTTCTCAAGTTTTAGAGTACTTTCTCTCTAATTTTTCAGCATCTTTCCGGTGTTTCTCTCTAATTTCTGATCCTTTACTTGGACTTTTCATGGTGATTAACCCTAAGGGTAGTCTCTATTCAATAGTGCTAAAAATAGACCAAGTTGGCTAAAGAAAAGGATTTGTAATTGAACTTTTAGTAGGCTTAATCCAAATAGGTAACCTACTCGAATCAAACTCTACTAATGAGAGTCAGGTTTAGTCAAAGGGAGGCAAGACACGCTATTCTTAGGCATCTACAGTTAGCCCTACTTTGACCGAGCCTGATTAAGGCTAATCTTGAAATATAAGACATTTATACTTAACTATTTGGGCTATCCTTCTAAATTCTACCTTCCACCGACCTAGCGGATCTTAATGTTGACTTTTCATTGGTCCAAGGGCCTTTTTATAGTCTAGTGAATCCTAGCGTCGACCTTTCACCTATATAGGGGACTTCCTTCGGTCTAGCGAACCAAAATTGACATGGGTCTAGTAAAAGAACGTTTTCGAGAAAGGTACACTATAAGAAGCCTGGTCTAGGGACCGTATAACTCCATTGGCTTAAACTAAAGACTTAGATTTAAAGGCAAAGGCATAACATCATAATGAATGACATCGATGCGACCTGCCATCAATAACGATCTCAATTAATCAAATAACAAAATTAGTAAAATCATATTCAAATAATATACAATCATATAATGTATTAGCATATATAATACTATCAACAATAAAATACAAGTACAATGTTCGACCTAAAAGGTAAAGAAAAAAATAAAATTATTTACAGTCGGTGGGGACTTAGTTATTTAACAATTACATCTTACCTTAAAATACAAAACTAAATTTAATCAAAACCAAAGAGACAAACAAAAGAGGAAAGATGAGAAAGATAAGGAGTTAAGCTTGCACCCTCATGTTGACGTATCTGATTAACTTAGGAACCTAGTGGAACGGAATTTATATTGCGATTTAGGCGAAATTTCACTCAGCTCTCTAGTTTCTCTGTATGAATCCTTCAAATTCTTAATGTGTCTCTTTCCTCTCGATTTCCAAAGTGTTTAACCCTAGGAGGTAGCTTATTCGCTAAATCCATATGGTAAAATTGTATATTATTTTATTGCTGCAGATGCATTTTCCCAATTCAAGTCAAGTCAACCTTTGGAACAAGCCTTGCTCATGGGTGCGCCGAGTACCAAAACCACGTTAGGTTCTAGACTTGCAATTAGGCTAGCCTCATATTATGACACTTCTAATGCCTTACATTTTTAAATGCTAATCAAATGTTGTATTCCCGTTGGGCCTTCGAGTATATAGGTTTGTCCATAGGTGTCTGATTGTTAGCACAAGCACATGGTTGTTGCAGTATAGTTTTTATGTTGATCCCGCAGAGATCAAATGTAATCTATCGTGTTTTAACCTATTATAAAAGGTTAAGTAACCAATTTTTCAATGGGTTGTCTCGACTATCACTATTTAACTATTGGAAATTCAATTGGATTAAAAACATCTAGGGAATTGTTTTATCTCGTAAAGAGCTGCATCGTTGGATTTAAATTTGCACTTTATTTAGAGTGGATGATTCAAAGCAGTGCAATCGAACTAAAAATTCAATCTTTTCGTTCGAAGCAAACTAGATTGCCTAAACTAACACAATTAATATTCTTTCGAATATCCTTGGTTTAGTCGTAGCTATGTATTATTTTGATTGCTAGAATTGTCCTCTTAACACAACTCTCTTTCAGGTAGTTGTTAAATTAAGTTCTAACTTGTTCTTCTAATAGTGAGTTTCTCCTTTCAGTGCTTCACTCAACTACCTAATGTATGCAAGCAAATCTAGCCAAAATTTACTCACAACCGTTCATTCACAAGATAGAATTCAATCAAACCAATTTTGATAAAGCACAAATATTGAAAATTCGAGATCCAACATCAATACTTTGGCTAACAAGTCCCTACATTAAGAAAAACTACTCACACATAATTGGAATAATCAACATTCAAACAAAAGTTTAAGAAGATAATAGAAAGGGAAGAAACTTAGCTACTATGGTGGTCTTCAATGGCTTCCCAAACCCCGAGCCTACAATTGTCAATCTTCCACTCCAATTACCTCTCTTGCTCCAAAGAAAACTTGAAAAATCCTCATCTAGTGATAGAAGTAAGTGTTAGATGCCTTGGCTTTCTATGCTCTCCCCTCTTTGTAGCCGAAAAACCCTATTTGAGCATGAACTTGATCGTCCACAGCCACAAGACGAAGGAAGATGAAGAGGCAAGCAATTTCAAGCTCACCATGGAAGGTCTGTGGTTGCCTCTGTCTCAACATTCTCAGGTTCTTCTTTCTTCTCCATTAGCATGGTGGCTTGGGGCCATCTGTGGGGAGTCAAAACACACTTAATTGGGGTCAAAGCAAGGGTAAATGGTCCAAAAAACTGAAAAATACACAAAAGAACCATACCCAAGTGTAAAAAGGGAAAAGGAGTATGTATTATAACATAAAGTTTATAATTCTCCCTAAAAATACAGCAAAATGACCCCAAATTGAAGCGCACTCTAAGCATCCATCAAACTCCCCCATGCATGAACCGTTTCTTATCCCCAAGCAACGATGAAAACCAAAACTAAAATGAATAATCTCCTCAGGGAAAGATAGGTAGCAACATCAATATTCCACTAACCCAAGAAGCTAGCCCAAAAGTGGCGAAAAACATTTGAAAATAGATGAGGGAATGAAGTTTTTGAAATAAGAATAAATACCATCATATCAAACATTGAATTGATCACTCATTTCAGCTTAAACAATCATATCGGCACATATAATAGGGAAATATAAAAGAACCGGTAGACCCTGACTTTGGAGATGAAGAACTTATCACTCATGTATTTAAAAATATAATGTGGTTCACTCAAATCTCATTCCAAAGATTCAAATCTACCATAAGCTTGACAGGACTCTCAAATTCACCACCACGAAAATCCAACACATGCTAAACAATCATGAGGACTTTGATAGGGTTGTGACAGGGTTATAGGTAAAGGTAGGAGGGGAACAAATATGTTGGGATTTGTAGAGCTCAAAGCTAAAGATTGTGAGTATGGATCGTCCTCACCCAACTTTTCGCAAAAATACTCCTCACACCAAACACCAATACGTCTCGAATGCACAAAATAACTCCCAGTTGGCCAAGTATTTAAAAAAGTGTTGAAGCATATGAAATCTATACCCAATCCTTGTATTATTTTACTTCTTAAACATTCTCTTTTTTCTTCTTGAATTTTCTCTTGATTTTGCTTTTTGTTCTATTTTCAATTCGTTTTATTTGTAGACAAGAACTATGGTAAGAGAAACAGTGCACTTTTAACACTTTTTCTAAGAACTTACAAAATTCAACCAAAATGACACCAAGGGAAATATCGCATGCATCCCTTATTGCGTACAAATGAACCACACCAAACAATGTCATTATCCACCAACTACTCCCAATCACTAATGAAACTCTATAGGCTTGGCTAAAAAGGTAGAATATGTACTTGGCCAATGTTCAATATTATAGGTTTGCATTAAGAAAAAGAAAGGTCGAGGCTCAATGGGGCTAGCAAGTGATAGGTCATAAAAGGGATGACCATTTGGTGAATGTAGCTTATAAACTCAAAGAATGCCTCAATCATATTGCTTAAAAGTGCAAGCTAAATGTGATCATAAACAAGAGTCAAAGCATGTTTTATAGAATTGAAATCAAAGAAGAACCACATATGAAAAAGAATATGAGACTAAAATGGTGAATTAGTCCAAATAAGGCTTAAAGTCTCTTGGGACAACTACCAAAGCTCAATTAGCTCATTAGATCACATGTGCCAATTATTCATGCGAAGACTCATTGAGTAATCAAATCGTAGTCAAAATGACGGACAAAACATGGAGCATATTTCAAAAACTTATAATCAAACATTTTATTCACAAATGGGCATTTTTAATAGAATTATCATTCATATAGGCACATCAATAATAATTTCACTCGTATAGTCAATAAAAATGCGATTTTATGACATAAAAAGCAAGACAGTCAGCTTAACGTAAAATAAAGAATGCAGGTCTTACATTCTTCCCCCCTTAAAAGAATTTCGTCCTCGAAATTCTAAAACTAAGTTCAGTCATTCATATAATGTACGCGCACAAATTGTGATATACACGGTAGGTTTCCAAAAGGTTTCATTTTGCAAACGCTACTTCTTTTAAACCGAAGAAAATGGCTTATGGTATTACTGATTTTAAGGTGAATTCGTGCTATTTGTGCCTCTAAATTGTACCGATAGTTTAATTTAGTCGTTTCTCGAGCACAATTAGGTTATCAACCTTAGAATGAGTTTTGAGGTTTAATAATCGAACCTTGATATATTTGGGGAAGAATAATCGACGAACGATTGCATTAACGATTGGATTTAGAATAAGAGGTACGAGATTCGACTAGTGATTTTAGTTGACTGAATAACTGACCAAGGCAACAAAATAAAAAGAAGGAATTCCAAAAGGGGCCGAATCCCCGTTCTCGTTTTCAAAACGCGATGGGGGGGTGTTCCCAACCCAGCCCCCACGACAGCCACCGGAAAGAGAGGGGAAGAGAGGGATTGAGCGAGAAAGGAAGAGGTGGGACACCGGCGACCAGAAAGACGGCTGGTGCGGCCGGGTTTGTACACAGACTCGCGACCCGTTCCCCAGCAACCACCGTGAGCCAGAGAAAGAATGAGAGAAAGAGGGAGAAAGGGGCGGAGAAGGCGGCGGATTTCGGTAGTGGGTACTTTCAGTTCCGCCTGCCACCCGACCGCAACTCTGAAACCCCTCCTCCGTGACCCACAACACATGTAGAGAGAGAAAGAGGGACCCAGTGAAAGGGACTGAGCGAAATGGGTCGAGGTACCGCGGCCTGCTGTCGGTGAGCAATGCTGGCAAACTGGCGTTGGTTGAGGCCGGTTCCGGTGACCACCAGTAGCAGCAATGAAAAGGGGGTAGAAACCAGATCTAGGTTGTCACTTCGGGCCTGAGTATAGCAGGCAGAGGATCGAGTTTCTAGTTTTAAGTAACCAAATCACTTTCAAAAACCCCTAAATTGGGGCCTCTAGCATGGAATCGAGGTGGGTGTTTCTGGCCTCCTAGGTATTAGTAGTTTCGAAATTGTTTTAACCTTTAAGTTGTGTTGCATATGAGTTTAGGATTAGTCAGATCGAATGGAACTATGCATGTCCTGTTTCAGCTAAATTTAGTTTAAATCGATGCATGTTAAGTTTAGGTAGTTTATGCCTGAAAATGACTTCGAATCGTTAAATGTTAGTTTAGCTGATTAATACTCGAAAGTGTCTCTGAATCAATATATGTTGGTTTAGCCAGTTCACGCTTGAAAAATAGCTTCGAAATGAGTTATGCATATTTAGAATCGATTCAAGTTTATTCAGTTAATGCGTACCCGAAAATTAGCTTCAAAATGAAATGTGAACACTTAGAATCGATACATGTATATTTAGTTAATAAAAATATGAATTAATAGCTTCGAAATGAAATGTGAACACTTAGCATCAATACATGTTTATTTAGTTAATTCATGCCTGATTAATAGCTTCGAGATGAAATGTGGACCCATGGAATCAATGCTTGTATGATTAGTTAATTCATGAGAATCGATGCTTGAATAATTAGTTAATTTATGCCTGATTATTAGCTTCAAACTAACCTAATAGCGCTTCGAATCGAAATGGGTTAGTTTAATCAACTCATGCTTATGAGTAGCTTCGAAACAACCTATGTGTGCTTGTAATTGATGCTTGTTAAGTTCGTGAAAGCTATGCCTAAAAATGATATGTCACTTCTGTTGTAAAATACGAATGCTTTAAGATTTATGTTTGATTGGTTAAGTTGGTTCGTTAAGCGTTATTTCAAGTTAAGGTGACAGAGATGTGTATATATGTGGTTATATATGTATGCATGTGGTAACGCACCGTTGCATGGTGCTGCTTGCCCAGGTAAGTGCATAAATCCTATTACACGTCTCTTCATAAGTTTTCTTGATAATATGTTATGATTATCGAATTGAAAACTGAGATGGTAGTTGGATGGTTTCAGGTAGAACTATAAGTGGTTCGAGGTTTCCTGTGGTCGGTGTTGTGTGAAGAGGGAGCCTGAGTTGTGAATTAACCGCAATCGTGTGGATTGCGAGGCCATGTGTGGCTTATGTTAAGATTGATTGATTATGAAGTATTTAAATGTGTTATGTGCAAACCCCCTCCCTTTTATACCATCAAGTTTCTTGTTGCGAGTGAGGGTCAGTTTGAAAAAGGAAGCTTTTTCTGTTTGTAACTAACAGTAGCCATAACTATTAGCAAATGATGGCCTATTTTAACTATGCAAATATAGTTTTGGGAGTGAACTCACTTGAACGGGGGAATCCTTAAAGAAATTAAATAAAAAGAGAGTGTATTGTATGCAAAAGGATTTTGCTATGAGAGGCAGCAAACTTATTAGTCGTTATGACCAGTTTACATGGCTAAGATAAGTGCTTAGGAACACGAGATGGGAGTGAACCTACTTAAATGGGGGAATCCCTAGCTTAGGGAGTAATCCCTAAAGACCGTGACAAGGATTAAGGTCCAAAAGTTTATTGCCATCCCGGGAGTAAGAGCTTAGTGTGAGTTAATCTCACTGTAATTAAATGTAGATCTCTCCCAACCAACACTTTATGATGATCTTATGCCCAGACTAATTTCCTGATAAGTAATAAAAGCAGTCAGCGTTTCGCCTTTTTGAGTATTTCAGAAGGAAAGTCTTTAAGCGTCATTATGAGACCAATATGAAAGAGATTCTTTTAAGAATATGAGCCTAAAGAGGCTAAGTAAAGTGTTTTCAGAAAAAGAAAAGAAAGATTTTCATGCACATCATGTGAATAAGAATCTAAGTGCAGTACAAATGAAATTCCAAGTACACCATGGCCATACCCTTGTAATGCGTCGAGCATATGAGTTTGAATGTGCATGTTTAGCTAATGAAAGTCCATGGCATAATCCCTACTTCATATGTTTAGCATCTCATATGAGTGAAATAGATAGGCAAAGCATAAATCACAACTTATATCACATAATCCATGAAAGAAAGTTCTGTGCTTAGCCCTCGATGTTTTCTTCAGTGTTTGATTGCCTATTAGTAAAGAAGTTTGGTCATTTAGAGACCTAGAAATGTGCTTGAGAGGTTAAAGTGAATTTCATGGTTAGTGATACTTCTATAAGAATTTTGTGAATGCCTAATATCATAGTAAAGTATGAATACGTGATATATGACTATTAAAGATATTATTACCTGTAACGGTTTTGGTTTTAAGGGGTCGAGGGACACTCACTGAGCGTGTGGTTGCTCATCCCATTACTCTTTCCCTTTTTCCCCAGGTTTGCATAATGACAAGTAGGAGCTAAGTCACTTATGTCAAGATGGCATCCATTCTTGCCTACAAGGTATCATGTGTGCCCATTTAAAGGGGTTTTACTCATTTAATGAAGTCATGTAATGTATTCCTAGAGTTGTAAACGTTTGTAAACAAGTATTTTAGTTCATGTAGTGTATTCGGTTTAGGAGTCGCTCTGTACAGCCATGTGTGCCAACCATCTTATTAGACAGTTGTCTTTTTAGTTAAAATCAGCTACTTTTTGAGAGGTAAACCCCAGTACTCTGGTTGTGTGTACTATTAAGTTGTATCTTTTACTTTTCCTGTATTAATGAACTATTCTATTTGGTGTACTCCGAGCGAGTTGCTCGTTGCATTATGAACTCCGGCGTGTAGCCGTTGAGCTTCTTTTAAATATTTTACGCTTTCGTTGATTTGTAGCGGTTTATTGTAAGGCTTTTAGCCTGGAAACGGTCAGTTTTTAGAGGAAACTCGATCCGTTTCGCCACGAAATTTTAATCAAAAGATAAGAAACATAGTGCTTCCATCCCTAAGGGTTGGGGGTGTTACAATTGATAATACCCCGCCCCCGAGAGGTGTCACACCACCGGCACCGAGAGGTGTCACACCACCAGGATCCCCCGAGAGGCCCCTAAGGCTATCGTAACTAAATACTTTCGTAAGGATTCAACCTAACTCTAGGTTAGTTAGGGAATTTCTGGAATAAAACTGCAAGAGTTCTGCCTATAATTGCAATGTTTGTAAAATTTATGTTGCGAACCTAAGGTGGTAGTTGTGACATTACAACAATATTCAAAACAAACTATAAGTTTCCCCACCAGTCACACACTTATGGTTGAGATTTATGCCTTTACAAACACTTGTTTAAACAATTTACATAGGTTTAAACACTGCCAGAGCCACTCTTACTAATTACATTCCATCAACCAAAATAGGAAGACAAGCAGCTTCACAACACACTGTTTCACAGGAACACTTATAAAAATGACTGGTAGTCCTATGTCAGATAGCAGACATGGTCTTTTATTCATCACCTGGCGAGAAAGGGAAAGGAAATGGAGTGAGCCATCATATGCTCAGTGAGTGTTCCTCCACTCCATAAAACAAAACCTTTGCATACAATATTACTTATAATATTCACTTAACAAGTAGTTAGGTACTACTATCGTTGTATTAAGCTAGGATGTAGATCATAGGCACTTGGCTAGACATTCAAGCATGATTGATTTTTAGTTTCGAGCAATGATGGCATGCTAGAAACTTGCTTACACTATATGCACTTCTAAAACATAAATACTTGATGCACCATGAGAACGTGGCCACACACTACTTTGAAATCACATACATCCATGCTTAGAAAATCTTTTTCGTTAAGCATGTGTAGAAATTTTCTTCTCTTTCTTTGCAAACACTTTTTATAATCTCCTAAGGTTAATATTCCTTAAAGAAATCTCTTCGTATTGGCCTTTCAAGACCGTTTTAAGTTTTTCATTTAATCTGGCTTCTTGATAGCCCTTAAGACTTTCTTTCTTTTTGAAATACTTAAAAAGGCTACACGCCGGCTGTTTTCTTACTCATTAGGAAAGTAATCTGGGCATAAGATCATCATAAAGTGCTAGTTGAGAGAGATCTACACTCAATCCCAGTGAGATTAACTTACACAAAGCTCTTACTCCGGGATGACAACTAACTTTTGGACCGTAACCCTCGTTAGGGTCTCTAGGGATTACTCTCTAGGCTAGGGATTCCCCCCGTTCAGGCAGGTTCACTCTCATCTATTATCCCTAAGCACTTATGTTAGCCATTTAAACTGGTCATAACGACTAATAACTCTGTTGTTTCTTCTAGTAAAGTCATTTATCATATAACTCACACCTTTGTAAAACATTTCAGGGATTCCCCCGTTCAAGCAGCTGCACTCCCAAACCATGTTTGTGTAGCTAAAATAGGCCATTGCTTCCTACTAGTCATGACTATAATTAATTTAAAATACGAAAAACATTCTTTCTCAAAACACCACTTTCACACACATATTGCATCTTAATCACACAAAAGGGGAGGGATTTACACGTATCTCATTCTAGCACTTCATAATCATTTCAACACAATGGGCCACACATGGCTTCGCAATCCACACGATTGTGGTAATCACAACCTAGACTTCCTCCTCGCAAAGTAACCGATCACAGGACCTCGAACCACTCATAGTTCAACCTCAAACCGTCCAGCTACCATCTTGATTTCAATTTCACAATTTAGTATTCTAATCATTATGATATACTGAAAAGTGATATGTAAACTTACGTAGCTTACCAATGCTTAACTTACCGAACAAACAAACAACAATTAGCAGTGTGCTGTAACCAGCGGCTATAAACATACATACATATATATACATATAGACATTCATACGACATTAGCTTGAAATGAACGCTTATTAAGCCGAATCAAACTAACAAAGCATGAGACACAATTACATTCATGTACTGCAATTAAGGGGTAAACGTGCTCATTTCATTATTTGAATGTTGTTTCCAAAGCTATTTCACAAGCATAATTCAACTAAATAGACAAGTATCGATTCGAGGCATTCATTCATCGTTTCGAAGGTACATTCATTTATTACATAATACGATTTTAAGCATAATACGATTCAAGGCATTCGTTTATTGCTTCGAAGTTACTATTCAAGTCTAATTAAGCCACTTAAGCATAATACGATTCAAGGCATTCGTTTATTACATTGAAGTCACTATTCGAACCTAATGAAGCCACTTAAGCATAATACGTTTCAAGGCATTCGTTTATTACATCGAAGTTACTATTCAAGTCTAGTTAATCCACTTAAGCATAATACGATTCAAGGCGTTCGTTTATTACATCGAAGTCACTATTCGAGCCTAATTAGGCCACTTAAGCATAATACGTGTCAAGGCGTTCGTTTATTATATCGAAGTTTCCATTCAAGTCAAATTTTCAGGCATGTATTAACTAAGTATACTTGAATCGATTCTAAACATGCATGATCATTTCGCTAATTTGCAGGCATGTATTAACTGAGCATAATTGAATCGATTCTAAACATGCATAACTCATTTCGAACTAAATTTTCAGGCATGTATTCCATCTAACTTAACATGCACAGTTTCTCACTACAGATTCCATGAAATTAACTAAACCTAAGCTGACATGCATCATCGTTTAGGCTAAAACATTTTCGAATGTAATAATAAGTCAAGAGGGGAAGAACACTTATATGAATTAACCTAATTTTCCAGTCAAGTAGCAGCAAACGCATGCCCTAATTCACTGAACTCGAAACCCCAACCGTGTGCTTGCAAAACCCAAACCCTAGCTTTCGACTGGATGGTGTTCGTGGCTGATTTGGGGCTGAATTTGGCCCCTAAATTTATAGAGGAGCTCGATGGTGGTGTGGGTGGCCGGATTCCGGCACGTAAGTGGTGAAATTGGGGCGGCGACGTGTGTTTTTCTGGGTTTATTCAGCCGCGAGAAGTGGGGGAAGGAGAACGGTGGTGGTCGGAAGCTGGTGACGAGTGGGTAGGGGACCGGTGGTCTCCTTCTCTCGCCGGTGACGCGTGGCAGATGGCGGTGATGCCAGACGATGGCCGGCAGTTGCTTACGAGAGAGAGAAAGAGAGGCGAGCGTAGAGAGAGAGAGGAGGGTCGGGGGTTCGGGGTGCCTCAGACCCGAATTAGCCCTTCTTTTTACTAATTTTCCTTTTCTTTTTTTTTGTTACTCAATTAACACAATACAGCTAGGTTCTAGTCCCAAGCTTGTTAGCGATAAGACTAAACTCGAGTGAAATGTCCTGCAACTAGCATTTTAATTAAACTTCGAAAATCGACTAAATAAAACGAAAAACAATTTTAAAAACTCGGGTTAGCATCGATCCAATAATTTTACAAATAAGTAACGTCAGTAATAACATTAATCATATAGTTGTTACTTATTTGTAAAATTATTGAATCAATGCAAACCCGAGTTTTTAAAATTGTTTTTCGTTCTATTTAGTCGATTTCCAAAGTTTAATTAAAATGTTAGTTGTAGGGCATTTTAACTCGATTTAGTCTAATCACTAACGAGCTTGGGACTAGAACCTAGCTGTATTATGTTAACTGAGCAACAAAAAAAAAAAGAAAGAAAAGGAAAATTAGTAAAAAGGGGGGCCTAATTCGGGTGTGAGGCACCCTGAACCCCCGACCCTTCTCTTTCTCTCTCCCTACACTCACCACTCTCTCTCTCTCTCTCGCAGGCAACCACCGGCTGCCATCTGGCGTCATCGTCGTCCACTATGCATCGCCAGCGAGAGAAGGAGACCACCGGTCCCCTACCCACTCGTCACCAGCCGCCGACCACCACCGTTCTCCATCCCCCACTTCTCGCGGCTGAATAAACCCAGAAAAACACACGTCGCCGCCCCAATTTCACCACCCACGTGCCAGAATCCGGCTACCGGCACCACCATCGACCTCCTCTATAAATTTAGGGGCGAAATTCAGCCCCAAATCAGCCACAAACACCATCGAATCGAAAGCTAGGGTTTGGGTTTTGCAAGCGCACGGTTGGGGTTTCGAGTTTAGTGAATTAGGGAGTGTGTTTGCTGCTACTTGAGCGGAAAATTAGGCTAATTCATGTAAATGTTCTTCCCTTCCTGACTTATTATTGCATTCGAAAATGTTTTAGCTTATACGATGATGCATGTTAGCTTAGGTTTAGTTAATTTCACGGAATCTGTAATGAGAAACTGTACATGTTAAGTTAGATGGAATACATGCTTGAAAATTTAGTTCGAAATGAGTTATGTATGTTTAGAATCGATTCAGGGACAGTCAGTTAATACATGCCAGAAAATTAGCTTCGGAATGAGTCATGCGTGTTTAGAGCCGACTCAAGTATGCTCAGTTAATACATGCCTAAAAATTAGCTTCGAAATGAGTTATGCATGTTAAGAATCGATTCAAGTGTATTTAGTTAATACATGCCTGAAAGTTAGCTTCGAAATGAGTCATGCATGTTTAGAACCGATTCAAGTATACTCAGTTAATACATGCCTGAAAATTAGCTTCGAAATGAGTCATCCATGTTTAGAACCGATTCAAGTATGCTCAGTTAGTACATGCCTGAAAATTTGACTTGAATGGTAACTTCGATGTAATAAACGAACGCCTTGACACGTATTATGCTTAAATGGCTTAATTAGGTTTGAATAGTGACTTCGATGTATGCCTTGAATCATATTATGCTTAAGTGGCTTAATCAGACTTGAATAGTGACTTCGATGTAATAAACGGACGTCTTGAACCGTATAATGCTTAAGTGGCTTAATTAGACTTAAATAGTAACTTCGTTGTAATAAACAAATTCCTTGAATCATATTATGCTAAAATGGCTTAATTAGGCTTGAAATGTAACTTTGAAATGATGGGTGAACGCCTCGAATCGATACTTGTCTATTTAGTTGAATTATACTTGTGAAGTAGCTTTGGAAACAACATTCGAATGACGAAATAAGCATGTTTACCCCTTAAATGCAATATATGAATGTAATCGTGTCTCATGCTTTGTTAGTTTGATTCAGCTTACTAAGCGTTCGTTTCAAGCTAATCTCATATGATTGTCTACATGTATATATATGTATGTATTGTTATAACCGTTGGTTGTAGCGCACTGCTAATTGATGTTTGTTTATTCGGTAAGTTAAGTATTGGTAAGCTATGTAAGTTTACATCTCGCTTTTCAGTATATCGTAATGATTAGAATACTAAATTGTGAAATTGAAACCAAGATGGTAGTTGGACGGTTTGAGGTAGAACTATAAGTGGTTCGAGGTCCTGTGGTCGGTTGCTATGTGCGGAGGGAGTCTGGGTTGTGATTACTGCAATCGTGTGGATTGTGAGGCCATGTGTGGATCACTGTGTTGAAATGATTATAAAGTGCTTGAATGTGATACGTATCAATCCCTCCCCTTTTGTATGACTAAGATGCAATATGTGTGTGAGAGTGGTGTTTTGATAAAAAATGTTTTTCATATTTTAAACTAATAATAACCATGACTAGTAGCAAGCAATGGCCTATTTTGGCTACACAAACATGGTTTGGGAGTGAACCTGCTTAAACGGGAGAATCCCTAAAATGTTTTACAAAGGTGTGAGTTGTATGATAAATGACCTTACCAAAAGAAAAAACAAAGTTATTTGTCATTATGACCAGTTTAAATGGCTAAGATAAGTGGTTATGGACAATAGATGGGAGTGAACTTGCTTGAACGGGGGAGTCCCTAGCCTAGGGAGTAATCCTTAGTGACTATGATGAGGGTTAAGGTCCAAAAGTTAGTTACCATCCCGGAAATAGGAGCTTAGTGTGAGTTAATCTCACTGGGATTGAGTATAGATCTCTCCCAACCAGCAATTTATGATGATCTTATGCCTAGATTACTTTCTTACTGAGTAAGAAAACAGCCGGCGTGTAGCCTTTTAAAGTATTTCAGAAAGAAAGAAAGACTTAAGGGCTATCACGAAGCCAGATTAAATGAAAAACTTATAAGGTTCTTGAAAGGCCAATACGAAGAGATTTCTCTAACGAATATTAACCTTAGGAGATTATAAAAAGTGTTTGTAAAGAAAGAGAAGAAAATTTCTACTTGTGCATAACGAAAAAGGTTTTCTAAGCATGGATGTATGTGATTTCAAGGTAGTGCGTGGCCATGTTCTCAAAGTGTATGAAGTATTTATGTTTTAGAAGTGCATATTGTGTAAGCAAGTTTTTAGCATGCCATCGTTATTCGAAACTAAAAATCTATCATGCTTAAATGTCTAGCCAAGTGCCTATGATCTGTGTCATGTAGCTTAATACAATGATAGTACTACCTAACTACTTGTTAAGTGAATATTATAAGTAATACTCTTGTAAAGGTTTTTTTTAAAGGAGTGGATGAACACTCACTAAGCATGTGGTGGCTCGCTCTATTTCTTTTCCCCTTTTCCCCAGGTGATGAATGAAAGACCATGTCTACTATTTGACACAGGACTACCAATCGTTTTTGCAAGTGTTCCTGTGAAACGGTGTGCTGTGAAGCTGCTCGTCTTCCTATTTTGGTTGATGGAATGCAATTAGTAAGCATGTAGTGGCTCTAGCAGTGTTTAAACCTATGTAAATTATTTGAACAAGTGTTTGTAAAGGCATAAGCCTCAACCCCGAGTGTGTGACTCCTGGGGAAACTCCTAGTTAACTTTGAATATTGTTGTAATGTCACAGGCACCCGCTTAGGTTCGCAACGCGACTTTTACAAACATTACAATTATAGGCGGAACTCTTGCAGTTTTGTTCCAGAAATTCCCTAACTAACCTAGAGTTAGGTTGAATCCTTAAGAAAGTATTTAGTTACGATAGCCTTGGGGGTCTCCCTTAGGGGGAGACCCTGGCGGTGTGACACCTCTCGGGGGCAGAGGGGTGTTGCATTAGGTGGTATCAGAGCCATAGGTTTGCATATGCATCTAGATGTGACTTTAGGAGTTTCAGTGTGTGAAATATGTACTTTAAAGTGCCTACATGAGCTTACTATGTGCTTGCATTACATACTTGTGTGCACAAGCTAGAAACATGGCTTAGAATTCCCATACAAATACGTGCTTGCTAGTTTTATTCCTAACCTAGTGTTGTGATGTATGATGCTGTTTAAAATTGACGATTTTGAGTACCTTCCATTCTGGCTGGCTGCGTTGAATGCAGTCACCTTTGGGAAGCTGTGCTTAGGAGCAACCAGTGGGGACCCCTGCGGGTCACTCAAAACCATTGGACCTACAAATTCATCCGAGAAATGCCTTACACGGGAAGGTGGAGTGAAGTCACCTCCGTCCTCCGTCGATTTCATGTATATATAGGGGCTTACACCCGTTCACCTTCAGAGGATTAGTAGACTTCCTGATATTGGCAGAAGAACGGGCGGATTCTTTAGGAGATACCCCCTTGGAGAGGAGCGATGCCATCATTCAACTAGTCAATACGGCTTTAATTGCTCCCGCTGCTGTACAACATCTACCGACCACAATAGTCGAAAGAAATCAAATCGAACATCACCAAATGAGGCTTCTGTTCGCGGAAAACCCTTAGGTGAAGCGATACAAGTGAGTAGCCACGATGTGGGTACACTGGATAGATTCCTTTGGTGCACAATATCCCCGTTGAGTCGGAAGGCCACAATGCTGAGAATGAGGGAGCTGGTGCATGGAGCGCCCGATGTAGAATACTCCCTAACTTTCATATTGTGGGACCTACTAGCCCAGTTGAGTCTGAAGGCTTGAATGAGCCAATGGTAGATAACACTCCTGGGGAAGATTCCTCATATGACGATTAGAGTCGTGTGTAACCCAAAGTTTGCTAATGTATACATTGTATAATAAGTCATAGTTAGTGTGCCCTCCTGGTTTCTTTCCTTACTAAGGCGTTAGTTATCGAAAGCCCCTAGATGACTCCCAAGCCAAGTGCACCCTTGAAATGAATGAATGAGTAAGGGTGTTACCCCGATGTTTCGTATAATGTGAATGCGTGTTTTTAGTAAGAAAAAAGAAAAGTTTGTACGACCGGAATAGGATCGCAGCAATACTTAAAAAACTATGAATAGTATCTAATATTGTACTATGCTTTTAAATGCCTTTGATAAATCTATTTTCATGCATAAAACTAAGCAACTTTGTATAAATAGTTGTGTAGCCAATGACTCCTCGAAGGGAACTGGCAGCGGAGCCAACCACCTTGGAAATGATCTGCCAGTTTAACAAGTTGAAACCACCAAAGTTTAGTGGTGGGACAGACCCCCTTGCATATAAAGAATGGTTAAGAAGAATGGAGAATTTATTTGAGGTGATGGACTGTCCCGAAGGCTCTAAAGTGCGCCTGGCAACCCACCAATTTGAAAAAGAGGCTGAATTCTAGTGGGGTACTATTAAACCCCAAGCTGGTGAACCAGTTTCAACCTTGGAACAGTTAAAAACCTTAATGGATGCCCAGTACTATCCCTGAGACACAAAAAAGGCAAAGGAACAAGAGTTTTTACGTTTGAAGCAAGGACAGATGAATGTGATGGAGTACGTGGTAAAATTTAATGAACTTGGTCGCTTTGCGCCCAATCAGGTCGCCGCTGAAGAGATGAAAATGGATCATTTTGAACAAGGACTCAAGGGACCAATCAAGCGAATAATAGTTGGACATGTTTTTACCAGCTTTCATAAAATGTATCAGAGGGCAGTGAAAATTGCCCGGGTCATGGAAGAAACTGAAGCTGAGAGTCGGTAAACAGGCTTAGCCAAAAGAAAATTTGGCCAAGGAGGATCCGGTGCACAAGGGAACAAGAGATTCAGAAACTTCAACCCCGCGAAGGATCGGGGTAAAGGAATATAAGTTGCGCCCAGATAAGAGATTAAACCCTGCAATCAATGCGGATGTTTGCATTACGGCCCATGTAAGTACAGTATTCAAGGACCTTATGGGTGTGGTGCAATGGACCACAAACTCATAGATTGCCCCAGAAAAGTAGGGAAGGTTTAGGAATGGGAACCAATCCCATTACACAGAGAGGTAGCCCTGGCATGAACACAACCTCAGAAGACAACCGAGGTGGGAAAAGGCCACAAGCAGGTGGCCGAGTGTTTTTTCTGGAAGGAGACGAGGCGGAGAACCACACTACCACCGTATCAGGTACTCTCCTTATCAAACATCTTTATGCTCATGTTTTATTTGATTCGAGTGCCACACATTCTTTTGTAAATCCTATCTTTGCAAAGAAGCTCGCTAGCAAGCCTAGTGAAATGGATGTGCAACTATATGTGACCAATCCCTTAGGATCTACTGACTACACTGATGTTGTTTTTAAAAACTATACTATTCAATTGGAAAGGAAAGTTCTCCCTGTAGATCTAGTACAACTAGATATACAAGGCTGGGGTGTTATTTTAGGGATGGACTGGTTAACTAAGCATAAAGTTACTATTGACTATGAAAAGAAGTTGGTTAGCTTCTCGGCCCCCGATGGAGAAAGAATGATCTTTAAGGGTGGACACCAAGTGACCATTACAACCGTATCTGCTATGCAAGCATTCAAGATACTGAGGAAAGGATATCATGTTTATCTGTGCATAATTAAGGCCACAGAACCGAAAGATCTAGCCCTGAATGAGATTCCAGTAGTAAGGGAGCTCCCACAGGTATTCCAAGAAGTATCGGGCCTACCACGCGACCAAGAAATCGAATTTGCCATTGAAATTATACCTGGAATGGCCCCAATATCCAAAACACCCTACCAAATGGCTCCTGCTGAATTGACGAAATTGAAAACTCAATTGCAAGAGTTATTAGACAAGGGGTTAATTCAGCCTAGTGTTTCACCCTGGGGAGCACCAGTGCTCTTTGTGAAAAAGAAAGATGAAAGTTTGAGGTTATGTATCAAATATCGAGAGCTAAACAAGGTGAGAGTTAAGAATAAAATGCCCACTTCCTCGAATTGACGACTTGTTTGATCAGTTGGCCGGTGCTTCAGTGTTCTCAAAAGTTGATTTGAGATGGGGTTACCAACAATTGAAGATCAAGAAGGAAGATGTGCCTAAAACTGCCTTTCACACTCGATATGGGCATTACGAGTTCCTGGTATTGCCATTTGGATTAACAAATGCTCCTGCTTTCTTTATAGCCTTGATAAACAGGGTCTTTAGGCCCTTCCTCGACAAATTCGTGGTGGTATTCATTGATGATATCTTAGTGTACTCCAAGACCAGGGAAGAACATGCAAACCACTTACGAATGGTGTTGAAAACCCTGGAAGAGCACAAGCTATATGCCAAGCTTAAAAATGCGAGTTTCGGTTAGAAAGGGTGCCGTTTCTAGGACATATAGTGAACAAACATGGCATATCGGTGGACCCGGCAAAGGTAGAGGCCATTGTAAATAGGCCAAGACCCACAATTGTCCCCGAAGTACGAAGCTTCTTAGGTATGGCTGGCTACTATCAAAGATTTGTAAAGGAATTTTCTAAACTAACCTTACCTATCACTAAACCACTTCGGAAGATCAATAAATTTGAATGCACCATGGAGTGTGAAGATAGCTTTCAGGAACTAAAGAAATGATTGGTATCTGCCCCAATACTAGCAATACCCGAGGGCAATGAAGAGTTTATAATCTACAGTGATGCATCTAAGAAGGGACTACCATGTGTATTAATGCAAAAAGGTAGAGTTATCACCTATGTCTCTTGCCAATTGAAACCTTACGAAGAAAATTATCCAACACACAACCTAGAATTGGCCGCGATTGTGTTTGCCCTAAAAAATCTAGAGACATTACCTCTACGGAGTAAGGTGTAAGGTATATGCTGATCATAAGAGTCTAAGGTACATTTTTACTCATAAGGAGTTGAATATGAGGCAAAGAAGATGGTTAGAGCTCCTAAAAGATTATGATATGGAGGCCAAATATCACCCTGGTAAGGTAAACGTGGTGGTTGACGCACTGAGCAGAAAATCTACTAGATCTATAGCCTGCCTACTTACGCAAGAAAAGAGACTCATGAAAGAGCACGGCATGCTACAAATAGAGGAGTACTACCAGGGAATCAAAGCTTCTTAGCAGCGCTTCGAATCTCTTCGCTAGTTGTTGAACAAATCAAGCAACAGCAGAAGGACGACCCTGAACTTATGAAGATAAGGAATGTTGTAGAAGAAGGAAGGAATATGAAATTTTCAATCCAAAATGAAGTACTTTGGCATGGCAACAGACTCTATGTACCAAACATAATAGCTCTAAAAAGGGTGTTGTTAAAAGAAGTGCACAATTCCACACTCACTACTCACCCTGGAGGTATGAAGATGTACCATGGCTTGAAAACCCATTATTGGTGGAATGGGATGAAAAGGGACATCGCGGACTATGTGGCTCGATGTCTTATGTGCTAAAGGGTGAAAACCGAGCATCAGAAGCCTAGAGGACTACTACAACCCTTACCAATCCTGGTGTGGAAATGGGAACACATTATATGGATTTTATGATTGGACTGCCAAAAGCCATCAAACAGCACGACAGTGTTTGGGTTATAGTTGACAGGCTAACTAAGGCCGCACATTTCTTAGCCATTAAGGCCACTTTCACCTCTGAGCAGTTGGCTAATTTTTACATTAAGGAGATAGTTAGATTGCATGGTGTGTCAGTCAGTATTGTGTCAGATCATGATACCAAAATCGTATCTTGCTTCTGGCATGGTTTTCAAAGAGCAATGGGCACAGAACTGCATTTAAGTACGGCATTCCACCCTCAGACCGACGGACAATCAGAGAGAACCATTCAAACCTTGGAGGACATGTTGAGAGCCAGTCCACTCGATTACGTTGGAACTTGGGATCATAACCTGCCTCTGGTCGACTTTGCGTACAATAATAGTTACCACGCCAATATAGGCATGGCTCCTTTCGAGGAATTATATGGTAGACATTGCAAAACTCTTACTTGCTGGGACAAAGTAGGTGAAAGGGAACCCTCCAAGGTTGAGTTAATCAATCAAACGGTCGAAATAATTAAGACAACACGTAAAAGGCTACAAGTCGCCCAGAGTAGGCAAAAGAGCTACGCGGATATTAGGAGAAGGCCACTGGAGTTTGAAGTTGGAGACCATGTATTTCTAAAAGTATCGCCACTCAAGGGAAGCATACGATTTGGGCAAAAAGGAAAACTGAGCCGAGGTTCATTGGACCGTTTGAGATTCTGCAGAAAGTGGGATCGGTCGTGTACCGACTGGCCTTACCGCCCTAGTTGCAAGGCATTCACGATGTGTTTCATATATCCAGTCTTAGGAAGTACATTCCAGATCCGGATCATGTCATCCGATATGAACCCCTGTAAGTCAAAGAGAATCTCACCTATGTAGAAGAACCCATTCGAATTTTGGAGAAAACGGAGAAGAAGCTCAGAAACAGTAGCATTTCATATGTTAAGGTGTTCTGGAAACATCACAAGGTGGCAGAAGTGACTTGGGAGTTAGAAAGCAAAATGCGTGAAAAATACCCCGCGCTATTTCTATCAGGTAAGCAATTTCGAGGACGAAATTCTTTTAAAGGGGGAGACTGTAAGGGCCACACTTTCATTCTATTGTTGACAAGCTGTTTCAGTTGCTAAATTTATGAATCTGCATTTGAATTATTTTTCAACAAAGGTATTAAGTCAACTTTGTGCATTTTTAACAATTAATTTCACTAAAAAGAACGACTATATGATTAATGTTATTACTGACGTTACTTATTTATAAAATTATTGAATTGATGCTAACCCGAGTTTTTAAAATCATTTTTCATTTCATTTAGTCGATTTTCGAAGTTTAATTAAAATGCTAGTTGTAGGATATTTCAACTCGAGTTTAGTCCAATCGCTAACGAGCTTGGGACTAGAACCTAGCTGTATTGTGTTAATTGAGCAATCCAAAAAAAAGAAAGAAAAGGAAAATTAGTAAAAAGTGGGGGCTAATTTGGGTCTGAGGCACCCCGAACCCCCGACCCTCCTCTCTCCCTCTACACTCGCTACTCTCTCTCTCCCCTGCAGGTAACCACCGGCCGCCGTCTGGTATCACCGCCGTCCGCCACGCGTCGCCGGCGAGAGAAGGAGACCACCATTCCCCTACCCACTTGTCACCAGCTGCCGACCACCACCGTTCTTCTTCCCCCACTTCTTGTGGCTGAATAAACCTAGAAAAACACACGTCGCCGCTCCGATTTCACCACCCACGTGCCGGAATCCAGCTACCCACACCACCATCGACCTCCTCTATAAATTTAGGGACCAAATTCAGCCCCAAATCAGCCATAAACACCATCCAGTCGAAAGCTAGGGTTTGGGTTTTGCAAGCACGCAATTGGGGTTTCTAGTTCAGTGAATTAGGGCGTGCGTTTGCTGCTACTTAAGTGGAAAATTAGGCTAATTCATGTAAGTGTTGCTCCCCTCCAGACTTATTATTACATTCGAAAATGTTTTCGCCTAAAGGATGATGCATGTCTGCTCAGGTTTAGTTAATTTCATAGAATCTGTAATGAGAAACTGTGCATGTTCAGTTAGATGGATCACAAGCCTGAAAATTTATTTCAAAATGAGTTATGCATGTTTAGAATCGATTCAAGTGTATTCAGTTAATACATGCCTGAAAATTAGCTTCGAAATGAGTTATGTACGTTTAGAATCGATTCAAGTGTATTCAGTTAATACATGCCTGAAAATTAGTTTCGAAATGAGTTATGCATGTTTAGAATTGATTCAAGTGTATTCAGTTAAGACATGCCTGAAAATTAGCTTCGAAATGAGTCATGCATGTTTAGAACCGATTCAACTATACTCAGTTAATACTTTCCTGAAAATTTGACTTGAATTGTAACTTTGATGTAATAAACGAACGCTTTGAATGGTATTATGCTTGAGTGGCTTAATTAGGTTCGAATAGTGACTTCTATATAATAAACGAACGCCTTGAATTGTATTATGCTAAAGTGGCTTGATTAGACTTGAAGAGTGACTTCGATGTAATAAACGAACGTCTTGAATCGTATTATGCGTAAGTGGCTTAATTAGACTTAAATAGTAACTTCGATGTAATAAACGAACGTCTTGAATTGTATTATCCTTAAATGGCTTAATTAGGCTTGAAATGTAACTTCGAAACGGTGAATGAACACCTCGAATCGATACTTGTCTATTTAGTTGAATTATGCTTGTGAAGCAGCTTTGGAAACAACATTCGAATGATGAAATGAGCATGTTTACCCCTTAACTGCTATACATGAATGTAATCGTGTCTCATGCTTTGTTAGTTTGATTCAGCTTACTAAGCGTTCGGTTCAAGCTAATGTTGTATGAATGTCTATATGTATACATATGTATGTATGGTTATAACCATTGGTTGCAGCGCACTGCTAATTGTTGTTTGTTTGTTCAGTAAGTTAAGCATTGGTCAGCTACATAAGTTTACATATCGCTTTTCAGTATATCATACTGATTAGAATATAAAATTGCGAAATTGAAACCATGATGGTAGTTGGACGGTTTGAGGTAGAACCATGAGTGGTTCGCGGTCCTATGGCCGGTTTCCATGCGAGGAGAGAGCCTGGGTTGTGATTACCGCAATCGTGTGGATTACGAGGCCATGTATGGCTCGTTGTGTTGAAATGATTATGAAGTGCTTGAATGTGATACGTGTAAATCCCTCCCCTTTTATATGACTAAGATGCACTATGTGTGTGAGAGTGGTGTTTTAACAAAGAATGTTTTTTGTATTTCAAATTAATAATAGCCACGACTAGTAGCAAGCAATGGCTAATTTTAGCTACACAAACATGGTCTGGGAATGAACCTACTTGAATAGGGGATCCCTAAAACGTTTCACAAAGGTATGGGTTGTATGATAAATGATTTTACCAGAAGAAACAACAAAGTTACTAGTCGTTATAACCAGTTTCAATGGCTAAGATAAGTGTTAAGGCACAATAGATGGGAGTGAACCTGCTTGAACGGGGGAATCCCTAGCCTAGGGAGTAATCCCTAGAGACCCTGACGTGGGTTAAGGTCCAAAACTTAGTTGTCATCCCAGAAGTAAGAGCTTAGTGTGAGTTAATCTAACTGGGATCAAGTGTAAATCTCTCCCAACCAGCACTTTATGATGATCTTATGCCTAGATTACTTTCCTAATGAGTAAAAAAACAGCCGATGTGTAGCCCTTTAAAGTACTTCAAAAAGAAAGAAAGTCTTAAGGGCTATCAAGAGGCCAGATTAAATGAAAAACTTATAAGGGTCTTGAAAGGCCAATACAAAGAGATTTCTTTAAGGAGTATTAACCTTAAGAGATTATAAAAAGTGTTTGCAAAGAAAGAGAAGTAAGTTTCTATATGTGCCTAATGAAAAAGGTTTTCTAAGCATGGATGTATGCGACTTCAAAGTAGTGTGTGGCTTTGTTCTCATAGTGCATCATGTAATGATGTTTTAGAAGTGCATATTGAGTAAGTAAGTGATAATGCATCAAGTATTTATGTTTTGGAAGTGCATATTGTGTAAGCAAGTTTCTAGCATGCCATCGTTATTCGAAACTAAAAATCGATCATGCTTGAATGTCTAGCCAAATGCCTACAATCTATGTCATGTAGCTTAATACAACGATAGTACTACCTAACTGCTTGTTAAGTGAATATTATAAGTAATATTGCTTGTAAAGGTTTTGTTTTAAGGAGTGGAGGAAGACTCATTGTGCATGTGGTGGCTCACTCCATTTCTTTTCCCCTTTTCCCTAGGTGATGAATGAAATACCATGTCTACTATCTGATATAGGACTACTAGTCGATTTTGCAAGTGTTCCTATGAAGCGATGTGCTGTGAAGCTGCTTGTCTTCCTATTTTTGATGATGGAATGTAATTAGTAAGCATGTAGTGGCTCTAGCAGTGTTTAAATCTATGTAAATTATTTGAACAAGTGTTTGTAAAGACATAAGCCTCAACCCCTAGTGTGTGACTGGTGTGGAAACTTCTAGTTTATTTTGAATATTGTTGTAAGGTCATAGGTACCCCATTAGGTTCGCAACACGAATTTTACAAACGTTGCAATTATAGGTGAAACTCTTGCAGTTTTGTTCCAGAAATTCCCTAACTAACCTAGAGTTAGATTGAATCCTTAAGAAAGTATTTACTTACGATAGCCTTAGGGGTCTCCCTTGGGGGATCCTAGCGGTGTGACACCTCTCGGGGGTATAGGGGTGTTGCATTGGGTGATACCATCAATTGTAACACCCCCAGCCCCTAGGGCCGAGAGCGCTACATTTTCCTACCTTTCGATTAAAATTCCAGGGCGAAATGGACAGAGTTCCCATAAAAACTTACCGTTTCCAAGTTAAAAGTCTTACAATAAACCCCTGCAAATCATTGGAAGCGTAGAACATTTAAAAGAAGCTCAACGGCTGCACGCCGGAGTTCATACCTCAACGAGCAACTCGCTCGGAGGACACCAAACAGAATAGTTTATTAATACAGGAAAAGTAAAAGATACAACTTAATAGTTCACACAACCAGAGTACTGGGGTTTACATTCCAAAAAGTAGCTGATTTCAACTAAAAAGACAACTAGCTAATAAGATGGTTGACTCACACGGTCATACAGAGCGACTCCTAAATCGAATACACTACATAAACTAAAATACTTGTTTACAAACGTTTACAATTCTAGGAACATATCATATGACTTCATTAAACACGTAAAACCCCTTCAAATGGGCACATATGACACCTTGCAGGCAAGAATGGATTCCATCTTGACCAAAGTGACTTGGCTCCCACTTGTCATGATGCAAACCTGGGGAAAAAGGGGAAAGAGTAGTGGGATGAGCAACCACACCCTCAGTGAGTGTCCCCCGACCTCCTTAAAACCAAAACCATTGCAGGTAATAATATCTTTAATAGTCACATATTATGTATTCATACTTTACTATCATATTAGGCATTCATAAAATTCGTATGGAAGTATCACTAACCATAAACTTCACTTTAACCTCTCAAGCACATTTCTAGGTCTGTAAATGACCAAACATCTTTAATAACCAGCAGTCAAAGACCTAAGCAAGCATCAAGGGCTAAGCACATAACTTTCTTTCATAGATTATGTGATATAATTTGTGATTTATACTTTATCTATCTATTACACTCATATGAGATGCTAAACATATGAAGTAGGGAGTATGCCACAAACATTCGTTAGCTAAACATGCACATTCAAACTCATATGCTCAATGCATTACAAGGGTATGACCATGCTGTACTTGAAATTTCATTTATACTGCACTTAGATTCTTATTCACATGATGTCCATGAAAATCTTTCTTTTCTTTTTCTGAAAACACTTTACTTAGCCTCTTTGGCATCATAAGAACTCTTTTCTTAGCCTCTTTGGGCTTATATTCTTAAAAGAATCTCTTTTATATTGGTCTTATAATGACTGTTAAAACCTTTCTTTTTGAAATACTTAAAAAGGCGAAACACCGACTGCTTTTCTTACTTATTAGGAAATTACTCCGGGCATAAGATCATCATAAAGTGCTAGTTGGAAGAGATTTACACTCAATCCCAGTGAGATTCACTCACACTAAGCTCTTACTCGTGGAATGACAACTAACGTTTGGACCTTAACCCTCATCAAGGTCTCTAGGGATTACTCCCTAGGCTAGGGATACCCCCGTTTAAGCATGTTCACTCCCATCGATTGTCCCTAAGCACTTATCTTAACCATTTAAACTGGTCATAACGACTAATAAGTTTGCTGCCTCTCACAACAAAATCCTTTTTCATACAACGCACTCTCTTTTTATTTAAATTCTTTAGGGATTTCCCTGTTCAAGCGCGTTCACTCCCAAAACTGCATTTGCAAAGTTAAAATAGGCCATCATTTGCTAATAGTTATGGCTGCTATTAGCTACAAACATGAAAAACTTCCTTTTTCAAACTCACCCTCACTTACAACAAGAAACTTGATGACATAAAGGGAGGGGGTTTGCATGTAATACATTCAAACACTTCGTAGTCAATCAATCTCAATGTAAGCCATACATGGCCTCGCAATCCACACAATTACAGTTAATTCGCAACCCAGGCTCCCTCGTTACATAACAACCAACCACAGGAAACCTCGAGCCACTCATAGTTTTACCTCAAACCATCCAACTACCATCTCGGTTTTCAATTTGATAATCAATAACATATTATCATAAAGGTCTTATAAAATAGCTACGTATAACTTACCGAGCGAGTCGCAACCATCCAACAGCTCATTACTGCATACATAAGCATAAATATATATGTATACATTGCATTAACTTGAAATAAGAGCTTAACGAACTGAAATAAACTCACAACGCATGAAACTTAGCCTACATTCATAGCGTACGAATAGAAGGTAAGCATACCAAGCTCATGTCATTTCAACGCATAGCTAACCAACTAACATGCCATTTTCAAAGCATAACCATCTGACTAAACATGCATTGGCTTAAAATGTTCTCAGGTCATTTCAAAGAGTACTCTTAAGCATGAATTAGCTAGCTCAATATGCGTTGATTTAAAGAATGCTTGTTATTCAAGGGTTACTTTTAAACATGAACTAATCAAATTAGCCTGCTTCGATCTTAGGTGCTCTTGGATCGTTTCAAACATTCATAGATTATTTCCAAGGCTACGGGTGTGATTTAGCTAAATAGGCAGACATCGATTTGAGGTGTTCGTTTATTAATCCGAAGTCATGATTCAGGTATAAACTTAACTAGTCAGACAAGTATCGATTCTAAGCATTCTCATTTCATTTCGAAGCTATTAATCGAGCATGAATTAACTAAGTGTACATGCGTCGATTCTAAACATTCATAATTGGTTTCGAAGCTATTAAACGAACATGAATTAACTAAGTGTACATGCATCGATTCTAAACATTCATATTTCCCTTCGAAGTTATTAAACGAATGTAAATTAACTAAGCGTACATATATCGATTCTAAACATTCATATTTCATTTCAAAGTTATTAAATGATCATGAATTAACTAAGTGTACATGCATCGATTCTAAAGATTCATATTTCACTTTGAAATTATGAAATGAATATAAATTAACTAAGTGTACATGTATCTAATCTGGACAGGCATATTTCATTTCGAAGCTATTTTTCAGGCATGTATTAACTAAATATACTTAAATCGATTCTAACATGCATAATTCATTTCGAAGTTACCTTTCCGGCATGTATTAACTAAATCTATTTGAATCAATTCTAAACATGCATAATTCATTTCGAAGCTACATTTCCGGCATGTATTAACTAAATATACTTGAATCGATTCTAAACATACATAATTCATTTCGAAGCTACTTTTCAGGCATAAACTAACTAAACTTAACATGCATCGATTTAAACTAAATTCAGTTGAAATAGGACATGCATAATTTCAATTGATCTGATGAAACCTAAACTGACATACATCGTAACTTAAAGGTTAAAACAATTTCGAAACTACTAATACTTAGGAGGCGAGAAACACTCACCTTGACTCCAAGCTTATGACCTGTCCTAAGGGCTTTGGCTCGACTTTAAGGGCCGAAAAACCTCAACCCTCGACCCTAGCTCACTGACTGCACAACCAGACCCCAAACCATGCCCGATTCGTGCAATTCGAACCCAAATTCACCCCCGAGTGTTCACTCACTAAACTGAAATTGAGAAGGATACTTGCGCTGTGAATTCAACCCTAATTTATGTGGCAATTGAAGAAGCTAGAGTCAAGGTTGCATGGCTGAGTCTGGGATGCGTTCGATGCCCCGAAACAGCGCCCAAGTCCACTAAAATCCCGGTGGTTCCTCTTCGTTTTTCGCCCAAATTTCACTGCTAGGGGTTGATTTGATGATGGGAGGGTGAAATCTGAGGAAATATGGTGTTGGGTGAGGCGAAAATCCAGTGAGATTCGAGAGCTTGGGCCATGTTTATGGAGGAGAGCATGAGGAAGAAGAGGCAGGTCGGAGATAGAGAGAGATGTCAGGCAGGAGGTGTCGTGAGCCATCACGTAGAAGAAAAGGGGCCAAGTGAAATGACAAAAATACCCCTACGCTTCTCTCTCCCTTTTTCTTGGGGGGTCTCGGCTTGTTCAAATTAACACCACTAGCCTAATTTGTATCCCGAACTCTAAATCTAAATCGTTAATACGACCTTCTATCAACTATTCGTTCCTAAATGTGTAAAGGTTCGATTTATTAAACATCGAACTACTTCTAAGGTTGACAACCTAATCGTACTCGAGAAACGACTAAATTAAACTATCGGCACAAGTTAGCACGAATTAATCTCAAAATCAATAATAACAATAGTAATTCTTTTTAATAAAATTATCGTCCACATAAGCACATTGATAATAATTTAACTCGTAAAGTTAATAAAAATACGAATTTTATAACATAGAAGGTAAGACAGCTAGGTTAAAATAAAGAAGGTGGGTCTTACACTTTCGTGTAAGGGCCGCACTTTTATTCTATTGCTGACTAACTGTTTCAGTTGCTAAATTTACGAATCTGTGTTTGAATTATTTTTCAACAAAAGTATTAAGTCAACTGTGTGCGTTTTTAACAATTAATTTCACTAAAAAGAATGACTATATGATTAATGTTATTACTGACATTACTTATTTATAAAATTATTGAATCGATACTAATCCGAGTTTTTAAAATCATTTTTGGTTTTATTTAGTCGATTTTCGAAGTTTAATTAAAATGCTAGTTGCGGGACATTTCAACTCGAGTTTAGTCTAATCGCTAACAAGCTTGGGACTAGAACCTAGCTGTATTGTGTTAACTAGGCAACAAAAGAAAAAGAAAGAAAAGGAAAATTAGTAAAAAGGGGGGCTAATTTGGGCCTGAGGCACCCCGAACCCCTGACCCTCCTCTCTCTCTCTGTACACTCGCCACTCTCTCTCTCTCTCTCTCTCTCTCTCTCTCTCTCTCTCTCTCGCAGGCAACCACCGGCCACCGTCTGGCGTCATCGTCGTCCGCCACACATCGCCGGTGAGAGAAGGAGACCACCGGTCCCCTACCCACTCGTCACCCGCCGACGACTACCACTGTTCTCCTTCCCCCACTTCCCGTGGCTGAATAAACCCAGAAAAACACACGTCGCCGCCCCGATTTCACCACCTGTATGCTGGAATCCGACTACCCACACCACCATCGACCTCCTCTATAAATTTAGGGGCTAAATTCAGCCCCAAATCAGCCACAAACACCATCCTGTCGAAAGTTAGGGGTTGGGTTTTGCAAGCAAACGGTTGGGGTTTCGAGTTCAGTGAATTAGGGCGTGTGTTTGCCACAACTTAAGGAAAATTAGGCTAATTCATGCAAGTGTTCTTCCCCTCCTAACTTATTACATTTGGAAATGTTTTAGCCTAAACTATGATGCCTGTCAGCTTAGGTTTAGTTAATTTCATGGAATTTGTAATGAGAAACTATGCATGTTAAGTTAGATAGAATTCATGCCTGAAATTTAGTTCAAAATGAGTTACGCATGTTTAGAATCGATTCAAGTATGCTCAGTTAATACATGGCTGAAAATTAGCTTTGAAATGAGTCACGCATGTTTAGAACCGATTCAAGTATGCTCAGTTAATACATGCCTGAAAATTTGACTTGAATAGCAACTTCGATGTAATAAACGAATGCCTTGAAACGTATTATGCTTAATTGGCCTAATTAGGTTCGAATAGTGACATCGATGTAATCAACGAACGCCTTAAATCATATTATGCTTAAGTGGCTTAATTAGACTTGAATAGTAACTTTGATGTAATAAACGAACGCCTTGAAACATATTATGCTTAAGTGGCTTAATTAGGTTCGAATAGTGACTTTGATGTAATAAACGAATGCCTTGAAACGTATTATGCTTAAGCGGCTTAATTAGACTTGAATAGTAACTTCGATATAATAAACGAACGCCTTGAATCATATTATGCTTAAATGGCTTAATTAGGCTTGAAATGTAACTTCGAAACGATGAATGAACGCCTCGAATTGATACTTGTCTATTTAGTTGAATTATGCTTGTGAAGTAGCTTTGGAAACAACATTCGAATGACGAAATGAGCATGTTTACCCCTTAACTGTAATATATGAATATAATCGTGTCTCATAATTTGTTAGTTTGATTCGACTTACTAAGCATTCGTTCCAAGCTAATGTTGTATGAATGTCTATATGTATATATATGTATGGATGGTTATAACCGTTGGTTGCAGCGCACTGTTAATTGTTGTTTACTTATTCGGTAAGTTAAGCATTGGTAAGCTACGTAAGTTTTCATATCGCTTTTCAGTATATCATAATGATTAGAATACTAAATTGTAAAATTGAAACCAAGATGGTAGTTGGACGGTTTGAGGTAGAACTATGAGTGGTTCGAGGTCCTGTGGTCGGTTGCTACATGAGGAGGGAGTCTGGGTTGTCATTACCGCAATTGTGTGGATTGCGAGGCCATGTGTGGCTCATTGTGCTAAAATGATTATGAAGTGCTTGAATGTGATACATGTAAATCCCTCCCCTTTTGTATGACTAAGATGCAATATGTGTGTGAGAGTGGTGTTTTGACAAAGAATGCTTTTCGTATTTTAAATTAATAGTAGCCATGACTAGTAGCAAGCAATGGCGTATTTTAGCTACACAAACATGGTTTGGGAGTGAGCCTGCTTGAACGGGGAAATCCCTGAAATGTTTTACAAGGGTGTGATTTGTATGATAAATGACCTTGTTAGAAGAAACAACAAAGTTATTAGTCATTATGATCAGTTTAAATAGTTAAGATAAGTTCCTAGAGACAATAGATGCGAGTAAACCTACTTGAACGGGGGAATCCCTAGCCTAGGGAGTAATCCCTAGAGACCTGACAAGGGTTAAGGTCCAAAAGTTGGTTGCCATCCCGAAAGTAAGAGCTTAGTGTGAGTTAATCTCACTGGGATAGATCTCTTCCAACCAGCACTTTATAATGATCTTATACGCAGATTACTTTCCTAGTGAGTGAGAAAACAGCCAGTGTGTAGCCCTTTTACGTATTTCAGAAAGAAAGAAAGTCTTAAGGGCTATCAAGAAGTCAGATTAAATGAAAAACTTATAAGGATCTTGAAAGGCCAATACGAAAAGATTTCTTTAACGAATATTAACCTTAGGAGGTTATAAAAAGTGTTTGCAAAGAAAGAGAAGAAAATTTCTACACGTGCCTAACCAAAAAGGTTTTCTAAGCATGGATGTATGTGTTTTCAAAGTAGTGTGTGGCCATGTTCTCATAGTGCATCAAGTATTTATGTTTTAGAAGTGCATACTGTGTAAGCAAGTTTCTAGCATGCCATGGTTATTCAAAACTAAAAATCTATCATGCTTGAATGTCTAGCCAAGTGCCTAAGATCTGTGTCATGTAGCTTAATGCAACGTTAGTACTACTTAACTTCTTGTTAAGTGAATATTATAAGTAATATTGCTCGTAAAGGTTTTGTTTTAAGGAGTGGAGCAACACTCACTGAGCATGTGGTGGCTCATTCCATTTCCTTTACCCCTTTTCCCAGGTGATGAATGAAAGACCATGTCTGCTATTTGACATAGGACTACCAGCCGTTTTTGCAAATGTTCCTATGAAGGGGTGTGTTGTGAAGCTGCTTGTCTTCCTATTTTGGTTGATGGAATGTAATTAGTAAGCATATAGTGGCTCTGGCAGTGTTTAAACCTATGTAAATTATTTAAACAAGTGTTTACAAAGGCATAAGTTTCAACCCCAAGTGTCTAACTCGTGGGGAAACTTCTAATATATTTTGAATATTGTTGTAGTGTCACAGGTACCCCCTTAGGTTCGCAACGCGAATTTTACAAATGTTGCAATTATAGGCGAAACTCTTGCAATTTTATTCCCGAAATTCCCTAACTAACCTAGAGTTAGGTTGAATCCTTAAGAAAGTATTTAGTTACGATAGCCTTAGGGGTTTCCCTTGGGGGATCCTGGCGGTATAACACCTCTCGGGGGTGGAGGGGTGTTGTATTGGGTGCTATTAGAGCCATAGGTTTGCATATGCATCTAGATGTGACTTTAGGAGTTTTAGTGTGTGAAATATGTGCTTTAATGTTCCTACATGAGCTTACTATGTGCATGCATTACATACTTATGTGTACAAACTAGAAATACAACTTAGGACTCCTATACAAATACGTACTTACCAGTTTTAACCCAGTGTGGTGATGTAGGATGGTGTTTAAAATCAGCGATTTTGAGTACCTTCCATTCTTGCTGGCTAAGTGGAACGTAGTCATCTTCTAGGAAGCGGTGGTTAGCAGCAACCAATAGGCACCCCTGCGGGTCACTCAAAACCATTGGACTTACAAATTCATCCGAGAAATGCCTTATATGGGAAGATGGAGTGAAGTCATCTCCGTCCTTCGTCTATTTCATGTACACATGGGGGCTTACACCCCGTTCACCTTCAGAGGATTAGTAGACTTCCTGATATTGGCAGAAGAACGGGTGGATTCTTTAGGAGATACCCCCTTAGAGAGGAGCGATGCCGCCATTCAACTGGTCAATACGGCTTTAATTGCTCCCGCTACTATACGACATCTACCGACCACAATAGTCGAAAGAAATCAAATCGAACATCACCAAATGAGGTTTTTGTTCACGGAAAACCCTCAGGCAAAGTGATACAAGCGAGTAGCCACGATGTGGGTATGCTGGATAGATTCCTTTGGTGTACAATATCCCCGTGGCTGGTAAGCCACGATGCTAAAATGAGGGAGCTGGTGGATGGAGCGAATGTGGAATACTCCCTAACTTTGGTATTGTGGGACCTACTAGCCCCAGTTGAGTTTGAAGGCTCAAATGAGCCAGTGGTGGATAACCCTCCTGAGGAAGATTCCTCAGATGATGATTAGAGTCATGTGTAACCCAAAGTTTGCTAATGTATACATTGTATCCAAATAAGTCATAGCCACTGTGCCCTCCTGGTCTCTTTCCTTACTAAGGCGTTAGTGTATTGGAAGCCTCTAGATGACTCCTAAGCTAAGTGTACCCTCAAAATGAATGAATGAGCATGGATGTTACCCCGATATTTCGTAAAATGTGAATGCATGTTTTTAGTATGGAAAAAGAAGAGTTTGTGCGACCGGAATATGATCGCACTAATACTTTAAAAACTATGAATGCTATCTAATATTGTACTGTGCTTTTAAATGCCTTTGACAAATCTATTTTCATACATAAAACTAAGAAACTTTGTATAAACAGTTGTGTAGCCCATGCCTCCTCGAAGGGAATCGGTGGCGGAGCCAACCGCCTTGGAAACGATCTGCCTGTTCAACAAACTGAAACCACCAAAGTTTAGTGATGGGACAGACCCCCTTGCATATAAAGAATTGTTAAGAAGAATGGAGAATTTATTTGAGGTGATGGACTGTCCTGAAGGCTCTAAGTTGCGCCAGGCAACCCACCAATTTGAAAAGGAGGCTGAATTCTGATGGGGTACTGTTAAACCCCGAGCTGGTGAACCAGCTTTAACCTGGGAATAGTTAAAAACCTTGATGGATGCCCAGTACTATCCTCGAGGCATAAAAAGGGCAAAAGAGCAAGAGTTTTTATGTTTGAAGCAAGGACAGATGAATGTGACGGAGTACGCGGCAAAATTTAATGAACTTAGTCGCTTTGCGCTCACTCACGTCATCGCTGAAGAGATAAAAATGGATCATTTTGAACAAGGCCTCAAGGGACCAATCAAGCGAATGATAGCTGGACATATTTTTACCAGCTTTCCAGAAATGTATCAGAGGGAAGTAAAAATTGCCAAGGTCATAGAAGAAACTGAAGCTGAGATTCGGCAAATAGGCCTAGCCAAAAGAAAATTTGGCCAAGGAGGATCCGGTGATGCAGGTGAACAAGAGATTCAGAAACTTCAACCCTGCGAAGGATTGGGGTAAAGAAATACAAGTTGCACCTAGACAATAGATTGAACCCTGTAATCAATACAGACGTTTGCATTACGGTCCGTGTAAGTACGATATTCAAGGATGTTATGGGTGTGGTGCAATGGACCACAAACTCGCAGACTACCCCAGAAAAGTAGGCAATCATCAAGGCAACATTCAAGGTTCAGGAATAGGAACCAATCCTATCACATTGAGAGGTTGCCCTCCCACGAACACAACCTCGGAAGGCAACCGAGGTGGAAAAAGGCCGCAAGCAGGTGGCCGAGTGTTTTGTCTGGAAGCAGATGAGGCGGAGAGCCACACTACCACTGTATCAGGTACTCTCCTTATCAAACATCTTTATGCTCATGTTTTATTCCATTTGGGAGCCACACATTCTTTTGTAAATCCTGTCTTCGCAAACAAGCTCGCCAGCAAGCCTAGTGAAATGGATGTGCAACTATATGTGACCATTCCCTTAGGATCTACTTACTACACAGAAGTTGTATTCAAAAACTGTACTATTCGGTTGGAAGGAAGAGTTCTCCCTGTAGATCTAGTACAACTAGATATATAAGGCTGGGATGTTATTCTAGGGATGGATTGGTTAACTAAGCATAAAGTTACTATTGACTGTGAAAAGAAGCTAGTTACCTTCTCGGCCCCTGATAGAGAAAGAATGACCTTTAAGTGGCAACCAAGTGACCATTCCAACTGTATCTACTATGCAAGCATTCAAGATGCTGAGGAAAGGATGTCAGGGTTATCTATGTGCAATTGATGCCACAGAGCCGAAAGATCTAGACCTGAATGAGATTCCAGTAGTAAGGGAGTTCCCACAGCTATTCCAAGAAGTACCGGGGCTACCTCCTGGCCGAGAAATCGAATTTACCATTCCCAATATCCAAAGCACCTTACTGAATGGCACCTGCTGAATTGACCGAATTGAAAACTCAGCTGCAGGAGTTACTAGACAAGGGGTTAATTCAGCCTAGTGTTTCACCTTGGGGAGCACTAGTGCTATTTACGAAAAAGAAAGATGGAAGTTTGAGGTTATGTATCGACTATTGAGAGCTAAACAAGGTGACAGTTAAGAATAAATACCCACTTCCTCGAATTGACGACTTGTTTGATCAGTTGGATGATGCTTCGGTGTTCTCAAAAGTTGATTTTAGATCGGGTTACCAACAATTGAAGATCAAGAAGGAAGATGTATCTTAAACCACCTTTCGCACTCGATATGGGCATTACGAGTTCTTGGTATTGCCATTTGGATTAATAAATGCTCCTGCTTGCTTTATGGACTTGATGCACAGGGTCCTGAGGCCCTTCCTTGACAAATTCGTGGTGGTATTCATCGATGATATCTTGGTGTCCTTCAAGACCAGGGAAGAACATGCAAACCACTTACAAATGGTGTTAAAAACCCTGGAAGAGTACAAGCTATGTGCCAAGCTTAAAAGGTGCGAGTTTTGGTTAGAAAAGGTGCGAGTTTTGGTTAGAAAAGGTGCAATTTTTGGGACATATAGTGACCAAAGATGGCATATCGATGGACCCAGCAAAGGTAGAGGCCATTGTAAATTGACAAGACCCACAAATGTCTCCAAAGCGTGAAGCTTCTTAGGTATGGCTCGCTACCATTGAAGATTTGTAGAGGGATTTTCTAAACTAGCCTTACCTATCACCAAACTACTTCGGAAGACCAATAAATTTGAATGGACCACGGAGTGTGAAGATAGCTTTCAAGAACTAAAGAAATGATTGGTATCTACCCTAAAACTAGCAATACCCGAGGGCAACGAAGAGTTTGTAATCTACGGTGATGCATCCAAGAAAGGACTGCGATGTGTATTAATGCAAAAAGGCAAAGTTATTGCTTATACCTCTCGCCAATTGAAACTTTACGAAGAAAATTATCCGACACACGACCTAGAATCGGCCGCGGTTGTGTTTGCCATGAAAATCTGGAGACATTATCTCTATGAAGTAAGGTGTGAGGTATATACTGATAATAAGAGCCTAAAATACATTTTTACTCAGAAAGAGTTGAATATGAGGCAAAGAAGATGGTTAGAGCTCCTAAAAGATTATGATATAGAGGTCAAATATCACCCTAGTAGGGCAAACGTGGTGGCTGACGCACTGAGCAGAAAATCTACTAGATCTGTAGCCTGCTTACTTATGCAAGAAAAGAGACTAATGAAAGAGCTCTACGTGCTACAAATAGAGGTAGTACTACCAAGGAATCAAAGCTTCTTAGCAGCGCTTCGAATCTCTTTGCTATTGGTTGAATAAATTAAGCAACAGTAGAAGGGCGACCCTAACCTTATGAAGATAAGGAAGGGCGTGGAAGAAAGAAGGAATAAGGAATTTTCAATCCAAAATGAAGTATTTTGGCATGGGAATAGACTTAATAGACTCTGTGTACCAAATATAACATCTCTCAAAAAGGAGTTGTTAAAAGAAGCGCATAGTTCCACACTTGCTACTCACCCTGGAGGTACGAAGATGTACCATGACTTGAAAACCCATTATTGGTGGAATGGGATGAAAAGGGACATCACGGACTAAGTGGCTCGATGTCTTACGTGCCAAAGGGTGAAAACCGAGTATCAGCAGCCTGGAGGACTACTACAGCCCTTGTCAATCCCGGTGTGGCAATGGGAACACATTACCAAGGATTTTATGATTGGACTGCCAAAAACCATCAAACAGCACGATAATGTTTAGGTTATAGTTGACAGGCTGACCAAGGCCGCACATTTCTTAGCCATTAAGGCCACTTTGACCTCTGAGCAGTTAGCTAATTTGTACATTAAGGGGATAGTTAGATTGCATGATGTGCCACTCAGTATTGTGTCAGATCATGATACCAAATTCATATCTCGCTTCTGGCATGGTTTTTAAAGAGCAATGGGCACAGAACTGCGTTTAAGCATGGCCTTCCACCCTCAAACGGACGGACAAGCAGAAAGAACCATTCAAACCTTGGAGGACATGTTGAGAGCATGTGCACTCAATTACGCTGGAACTTAGGATCATAACCTGCCTCTGCTCGAGTTTGCGTACAATAATAGTTACCACGCCAGTATAGGCATGGCTCCTTTCGAGGCATTATATGGTAGACGTTACAGAACTTCTACTTGCTGGAACGAAGAAGGTGAAAGGGAACCCTTCAAGGTTGAGTTAATCGATCAAACGATGGAAATAATTAAGACAATACATAAAAAGGCTACAAGCCGCCCAGAGTAGGCAAAAGAACTATGCGGATATTAGAAGAAGGCCACTGGAGTTTAAAGCTGGAGACCATGTATTTTTGAAAGTATCCCCACTCAAGGGAAGCATAAGATTTGGGCAAAAAGGAAAACTGAGCCCGAGGTTCATTGGACCGTTTGAGATTCTGCAAAAAGTGGGATCGGTCGCGTATCGACTGGCCTTACCGCCCTCGTTGCAAGGCATTCACGACGTGTTTCATGTATCCGGTCTTCAGAAGTAGATTTCAGATCCGGATCATATCATCCGATATGAACCCCTGCAAGTCAAAGAGAATCTCACCTATGTAGAAGAACCCATTCGAATTTTTGAGAAAATAGAGAAGAAGCTCAGAAACAGGAGCATTTCGTATGTTAAGGTATTATGGAAACATCACAAGGTGGCAAAAGCGACTTGGGAGTTAGAAAGCGAAATGCGTGAAAAATACCCCACGCTATTTCTATCAGATAAGCAATTTCGAGGACGAAATTCTTTTAAGGGGGGAGTGTAAGGGCCGCACTTTCATTCTATTGCTGACTAACTGTTTCAGTTGCTAAATTTACGAATCTGCGCTTAAATTATTTTTCAACAAGGGTATTAAGTCAACTGTGTGCATTTTTAACAATTAATTTCACTGAAAAGAGCGACTATATGATTAATGTTATTACTGATGTTACTTATTAATAAAATTATTGGATCGATGCTAAACCGAGTTTTTAAAATCGTTTTTCATTTTATTTAGTCAATTTTAGAAGTTTAATTAAAATGCTAGTTGCAGGACATTTCAACTCGAGTTTAGTCTTATTGCTAACGAGCTTGGGACTAGAACCTAGCTGTATTGTGTTAATTGAGCAAAAAAAAAAAAGAAAAGGAAAATTAGTAAAAGGGGGGCTAATTCGGGTCTAGGCACCCCGAACCCAGACCCTCCTCTCTCTCTCTCTCTACACTAGCCACTCCTCTCTGTCTCTCATGCAGGCAACCACTAGCTGCCATCTGGCGTCACCGTCGTCCGCCACTCATCACCGACGAAAGAAGGAGACCATCAGTCCCCTACCCACTCGTCACCAGCCGCCGACCACCATCGTTCTCCTTCAACCACTTCTCGCGGCTAAATAAAGCCAGAAAAACACACGTCGCCACCCTGATTTCACCACCCACGTGCCGGAATCCGGCTACTCACACCACGATTGACCTCCTCTATAAATTTAGGGGCCAAATTCAGCCCCAAATCAGCCACAAGCACCATCCAGTCGAAAGCTAGGGTTTGGGTTTTGCAAGCACACGGTTGGGGCTTCGAGTCCAGTGAATTAGGGCATGCATTTGGTCCTACTTGAGTTGAAAATTAGGCTAATTCAAGTAAGTGTTCTTCCCCTCCTAACTTATTTGTACACCCGAAAATGTTTCAGCCCAAACGATGATGCATGTCAACTTAGGTTTAGTTAATTTCATGGAATTTGTAATGAGAAACTGTGCATGTTAAGTTAAATGGAATACACGCCTAAAATTTAGTTTGAATTGAGTTATGTATGTTTAGAATCGATTCAAGTATGCTCAGTTAATACATGGCTGAAAATTAGCTTCGAAATGAGTCATGCATGTTTGGAAGCGACTCAAGTATACTCAGTTAATACATGACTGAAAATTTGACTTGAATAGTAACTTCGATGTGATAAACGAACGCCTTGATACGTATTATGCTTGAGTGGCTTAATTATGTTCGAATAGTGACTTCGATGTAATAAATGGACGCCTTAAATCGTATTATGTTTAAGTGGCTTAATTAGACTTGAATACTAACTTCGACGTAATAAACGAACACCTTGAAATGTATTATGCTTAAGTGGCTAAATTAGATTCGAATAGTGACTTCTATATAACAAACGAATGCCTTGAACTGTATTATGCTTAAGTGGCTTAATTAGACTTGAATAGTAACTTCGATGTAATAAACGAACGCCTTGAATCGTATTATACTTGAATGGCTTAGTTAGGCTTGCAATGTAACTTCGAAACGATGAATGAAGGCCTCAAATCGATACCTGTCTATTTAGTTGAATTATGCTTGTGAAGTAGCTTTGAAAACAATATTCGAATGACAAAATGAGCATGTTTACCCCTTAACTACAATACATAAATGTAACCGTCTCTCATAGTTTGTTAGTTTGATTCAGCTTACTAAACGTTCGTTTCAAGCTAATGTCGTATGAATGTCTATATGTATATATATGTATGTATGGTTATAACCGTTGGTTACAGTGCACTGCTAATTGTTGTTTATTTGTTCGGTAAGTTAAGCATTGGTAAAGTATGTAAGTTTACATATCGCTTTTCAGTATATAATAATGATTAGATTACTAAATTGTGAAATTGAAACCAAGGTGGTAGTTGGAAGGTTTGAGGTAGAACTATGAGTGGTTCGAGGTCCTGAGGTCGGTTGCTATGTGACGACGGAGTCTGGGTTGTCATTACCGCAACTGTGTGGATTATGAGACCATGTGTGGCTCATTGTGTTGAAATGATTATGAAGTGCTTGAATTTGATACGTGTAAATCCCTCCCCTTTTGTATGACTAAGGTGCAATATGTGTGTGAGAGTGGTGTTTTGACAAAGAATGTTTTCCGTACTTTTAAATTAATAATAGCCATGACTAGTAACAAGCAATGGCCTATTAGCTACACAAACATGGTTTGGGAGTGAGCATGCTTGAACGGAGAAATCCCTAAAACGTTTTACAAAGGTGTAAGTTGTAAGATAAATGAGCTTACCAAAAGAAACAACAAAGTTATTAGTCGTTATCACTAGATTAAATGGCTAAGATAAGTATTTAGGGACAATAGATGGGAATGAACCTGCTTGAACGGGGGAATTCCTAGCCTAGGGAGTAATCCCTGGAGACCCTGACGAGGGCTAAGGTCCAAAAGTTAGTTGCCATCCTGGGAGTAAGGGCTTATGTGAGTTAATCTCACTGGGATTGAGTGTAGATCTCTCCCAACCAGTACTTTATGATGATCTTATGCCCATATTACTTTCCCAATGAGTAACAAAACAGTCAGCGTGTAGCCTTTTTAAGTATTTCCGAAAGAAAGAAAGTCTTAAGGGCTATCAAGAAGTCAGATTAAATGAAAAACTTATAAGGGTCTTGAAAGGCTAATACGAAGAGATTTCTTTAAGGAATATTAACCTTAACAGATTATAAAAAGTGTTTACAAGGAAAGGGAAGAAAATTTCTACACGTGCCTAATGAAAAATGTTTTCTAAGCATGGATGCATGTGATTTCAAAGTAGTGTGTGGCCATGTTCTCAAAGTGCATCAAGTATTTATGTTTTAAAAGTGCATATTGTGTAAGCAAGTTTCTAGCATGACATCGTTATTCGAAATTAAAAATCTATCATACTTGAATGTCTAGCCAAGTGCCTATGATCTGTGTCATGTAGCTTAATACAATGACAGTACTGCCTAACAACTTGGTAAGTGAATATTATAAGTAATATTGCTTGTGAAGGTTTTATTCTAAGGAGTGGAGGAACACTCACTGAGCATGTGGTGGCTCACTCCATTTCCTTTCCCCTTTTCCCCAGGTGATTAATGAAAGACCATGTCTACTATCTGACATAGAACTACCAGTCATTTTTGCAAGTGTTCCTGCGAAATGGTGTATTGTAAAGCTGCTTGTCTTCCTATTTTGGTTGATGGAATGTAATTAGTAAGCATGTAGTGGCTCTGGCAGTGTTTAAACCTATGTAAATTATTTGAACAAGTGTTTGTAAAGGCATAAGCCTCAACCCCAAGTGTATGACTCGTGGGGAAACTTCTATTTATTTCGAATATTATTGTAATGTCACAGGTACCCCCTCAGGTTCGCAACGCAAATTTTACAAACGTTGTAATTATAGGCATAGCTCTTGCAGTTTTGTTCCAAAAATTCCCTAACTAACCTAGAGTCAGGTTGAATCCTTAAGAAAGTATTTAGTTACGACAGCCTTAGGGGTCTCCCTTGTGAAATCCTAGCGGTGTGACACCTCTTGAGGGTAGAGGGGTGTTGTATTGGGTGATACCATCAATTGTAACACCCCCCGCCCCTAGGGCCGGAAGCGCTACGTTTTGTTATTTTTCGATTAAAATTCCGGGGCGAAACAGACAGAGCTTCCCCTAAAAACTGACCGTTTCTAAGCTGAAAGCCTTACAATAAACCCTTACGAATCAACGGAAGTGTAAAACAATTAAAAAAAGCTCAATGGCTACACGCCGAAGTTCATAACTCAATGAGCAACTCGCTCGGGGTACCCCAAATAGAATAGCACATTAATATAGGAAAAATAAAAGATATAACACAACGGTTCACTCAACCGGAGTACTGGGATTTACATCCCAAAAGGTAGCTGATTTCAACTAGAAAGACAACTGGCTAATAAGATGGTTGGCACACATGACCATACAGAGCGACTCCTAAACCGAATACACTATATGAACTAGAATACTTGTTTACAAATGTTTGCAATTATAGGAATACATTATATGACTTCATTTAACACGTAAAACCCCTTCAAATGGGCACACATGACACCTTGCAGGCAAGAATGGATTTCATCTTGACAAAAGTGACTTGGCTCCCACTTGTCATGATGCAAACCTGGGGAAAAAGGGGAAAGAGTAATGGGATGAGCAACCACACATTCAGTGAGTGTCCCCCGACCACCTTAAAAACAAAACCGTTGCAGGCAATAATATCTTTAATGGTCACATATCACGTATTCATGCTTTATTATCATATTAGGCATTCTTAAAATTCTTAGGGAAGTTTCACTAACCATAAACTTCACTTTAACCACTCAAACCCACTTCTAGGTCTCAAAACGATCAAACTTCTTTACTAACAGGCAGTCAAACACTTAAGCAAGCATCGAGAGCTAAGCATAGAACTTTCTTTCGTAGATTATGTGATATAATTTGTGATTTATGCTTTGTCTATCTAATTCACTCATATGAGATGCTAAACATATGAAGCAGAGATTATACCACGAACTTTTATTAGCTAATTACATGCACATTCAAACTTATATGCTCGTTGCATTACAAGGTATGGCCATGCTGCACTTCGAATTTCATTTATACTGCACTTAGATTCTTATTCACATGATGTGCACGAAAATCTTTCGTTTCTTTTTCTAAAAACACTTTACTTAGCCTCTTTAGGCTTAAAAGAACTCTTTCCTTGGCCTCTTTGGGCTCATATTCTTATAAGAATCTTTTTCATATTAGTCTCATAATGACCCTTAAAAACTTTTTTCTGAAATACTTAAAAAGGCGAAACGCCGACTGTTTTTCTTACTTATTAGGAAATTACTTCGGGCTTAAGATCATCATAAAGTACTGGTTGTGAGAGATCTACACTCAATCCCAGTGAGATCAACTCACACTAAGCTCTTACTCCTGATATGGCAACTAACTTTTGGACCTTAACCCTCGCCAGGGTCTCTAGGGATTACTCTCTAGGTTAGGGATTCCCCCATTCAAGCAGGTTCACTCCCATCTATTGTCCCTAAGCACTTATCTTAGCTGTTTAAATTGGTCATAACGACTAATAAGTTTACCGCCTCCCATAGCAAAATCCTTTTTCATACAATGCACTCTCTTTTTATTTAAATTCTTTAAGGATTCCCCCGATCAAGCGAGTCCACCCCCAAAACTATATTTGCATAGTTAAAATAAGCCATCATTTCCTAATAGTTATGGCTAGTATTAGTTACAAACACGAAAAGTTTCCTTTTTCAAACTCACCCTCACTCGCAATAAGAAACTTGATGACATAAAGGGAGCGGGTTTGCACGTAACATATTCAAACACTTCATAATCAATCAATCTCAACATAAACAATGCATGGCCTCGCAATCCACACGATTGCAGTTAATTCACAACCTAGGCTCCCTCCTCATATAACAACCGACCACAGGAAACATTGAACCACTCATAGTTCTGTCTCAAACCATCCAACTACCATCTCGGTTTTCAATTCAATAATCATAACAAATTAACACAAAGGTCTTATGAAATAGCTATGTATAATTTACCGAGCAAGCAGCAACCATCCAACAGCAAGTTACCGCAAACATAAGCATAAATATATATGCATATGTTGCATTAACTTGAAATAACAACTTAACGAACTGAAATAAACTAACAACGCATGAAACTTAGCCTACATTCATAACTTGCGAATAGAAGGTAAGCATACCAAGTTCATGTCATTTCAATGCATAGCTAGCCAACTAACATGCCATTTTCAAAGCATAACCATCCGACTAAACATGCATTGGCTTAAAATGTCCTCAGGTCGTTTCAAAGAGTACTCTTAAGCATGGCTTTGCTAGCTAAATATGCGTCGATTTAAAGAATGCTTGTTATTCAAGGGTTACTTTTAAACATGAACTAATCAAATTAGGCTGCTTCGATCTTAGGTGCTTTTGGTTCATTTCAAACATTCATAGATTATTTCCAAGGCTACGAGCGTGATTTAGCTAAATAGGCAGACATCGATTCGAAGCGTTCGTTTATTAATTCAAAGTTACGGTTCCGGTATAAACTAACTAATCAGAAAAATATCGATTCTAAGCATTCTCATTTCATTTCGAAGCTATTAATCGAGCATGAATTGACTAAGTGTACATGTATCGATTCTAAACATTCATATTTCACTTCGAAGTTACTAAACGAACATGAATTAACTAAGCGTACATGTATCGATTCTAAAAGTTCACATTTCCTTCAAAGTTATTAAACGAATATAAATTAACTAAGTGTACATGTATCTAATCTAGACAGGCATACTTCATTTCAAAGCTACTTTTCAGGCGTACATTAACTAAATATATTTGAATTGAATCTAAACATGCATAATTCATTTCGAAAAGCTACCTTTCAGGCATGTATTAACTAAATATTCTTGAATCGATTCCAAACGTACATAATTCATTTCGAAGCTACTTTTCAGGCATGTATTAACTAAACATACTTGAATCGATTTTAAACATGCATAATTCATTTCGAAGCAACTTTCTAGGTATGTATTAGCTAAATATACTTGAATCCATACTAAACATGCATAATTCATTTCGAAGCTACTTCTCAGGTATAAACTAACTAAACTTAACAAGCACCGATTTAAACTAAATTCAGCTGAAACAGCACATGCATAATTTTAATTAATCTGATGAAACCTAAACTAACATGCACCATAACTTAAGGGTTAAAACAATTTCGAAACTACTAATACTTAGGAGGCGAGAAACACCCACCTGGAATCCAATCTTAGGACTCATTAAAAGGGCTTTGTGCTCAACCTTGAGTGCTCGAAAACCGTAATTTTCAACTCTTGCTCACTGACCGCATGACCAGACCCCAAAACACACCAAACAGACTTCCCAAAAACGTCTGACCCTCGCTCACTGACTCGAATTGGTGGTGGACATTTGGTGCAGCAAATTCAATCCCATATTACAGAGGAATTGGAGTAACTAAGAGCTCAATTGCATGGCCATACTCAGGTAGGCATTTGATGCCTCGATTTGCCGCCTAGGCCCATCAAAAGTGTGGAGAAACCTTCGAATTTCTGCCGAGATTTCGCAACCTGCGACTCATCTAAGGTTAGGGAAGTGAGATTTCGAGGATTTCGAGTTGGGTGGAGCGAAAATTTGGTGGATTGGGATGCTTGGGCCGCGAGTATTGAGGAGATGGTGAAAAAAAAACATGAAGAGCAGAGAGGGAGAGAGAGGGCTATCAGGGAAGGGGTCGTGAAATGGAGGAAGAAGAAAAGGCCAGGCGGCCTTTTTACTAAAATGGCCTTCCCCTTTTTTTTTCCTTTTTGGTTCCAAGTTGTTCAACAATCAACACCGCTAGTATAATCTCGCACCTTATATTCTAAACCCAAACCAATAATATGATCTCCCGTCGATTAATCATTTCCAAATATATCTATGTTCGATTTAATAAACCACGAACTAAATCTAAGGTTAACAATCTAGTCGTATTCGGGTTCCTACTCAATTTAGTACCCAATAATAATCCTTATTAACGCATACTAAAAATTATCGAAAGATTTTCAAAACTAATAATAATAATAATAACATTAATAGCGACGAAAATATTCTTTCTAATAAAATTATCGTTCACATAAGCACATCAGCAATAATTTAACTCGTATAGTTAATAAAAATAAGATTTTATAATGTGAAAAGCAAGACAGACAGTTTAATGTAAAATAAAGAATGCGGGTTTTACATTCTTCCCCCCTTAAAAGAATTTCGTCCTCGAAATTCTAAAACCAAGTTCAATCATTCCTAAAATGTACCACGCAAACTATGATCTACGCGGTAGGTTTCCAAAAGGTTTCATTTGCAATCACTACATCATTTAAATAGAAAGAAAATGTGTTACGGTATCTAGTCTCCTCCTCGCCAACCCTCTTCAAGCGTCTACTCACTCTATTTAGGCGGCGAGGGCAAATCGCAATAAAGAGAGGCAAATGAGTTGGCATGGGCTACCATATTGGGCTTGTTTTTAAAAAAAAATTAACATAGATTTTCGATAATCTAGACTAAATCCGCCTAGCAAACAACAACTCTATGTACATGCATTTCTACGAATTGAAGTCTAAAGGAAGGGAAATTGGGCAGTTGACTCCTCAAGGTCATATGCTAGTAGTCTCATTCTAGAACATAAATTCAAATCACCTTTGGGATCACAACGGTTAACCTAGAGATTCTTATAACACAATAGAATAATAAGGACATCACATAGCATCACGTAGCATCATTTAAGTACAATAGCATCATATAGTCTTTTATAGTATCAGCAATTCAGCGTTCTTAAGCCTAGGAGTTGGAAGCAACATGAAACCGTCTAATGTACATATGGTAGGTAGTTTACAATACAAAAGCATATGTGACCGACATTTCTATGTTTTTATATCGATTCCGGCTAACCTTTAAGCATTTCATTCATGGCAACTTAGACAGGGCATGCTAAAGTCGTATGAAGGAGTTAACTTAATCAAGTTCATTCAAAAGCATGAAGATATTAGGTCATTCTAAGGTTAAATCATTTACTAGAAAGTTACCACGTCACACTAAGATAGAAGAAACATCAAATTATGCCATATCGGCAATGAAGGGACCTGAAGTGGCATTTGAAATCACATTGGCATCACGTACAGTCAATCTCAGAACATACCAAGGGTTAAGATTCACATGTAACACAAACTAGCAATACATGTTGATAGGAACAATTTGAGAAGAAAACTCTAAGGTAAGAATGTCAATGGATGGTTTTTGATGGGGGAGACTTTTCCTAAGGTCACTTCTTGGAGCTAATTATCTCTTAAGTCATAGGTTCATAGAATGAATGGGTATGCTCCTAGACGAATTCTGAGTCTGTGGCTTATGGGGGCCTACATGCTTCCGCTCCACTACTCTGATTAATCAAATTAGGGCAAGGATATATGAATGCGGGTTTTTAGGGTCGTCTCATTATGATTCAAATACGGGTGCTTGCAGCTACTTAGCTATAACATGAAATCATAGAAGCCTTAGAATGTAAACAATGAGTCAATAGTCATGTCATGCTATGAATTACAAAACTTGTATTATCCAAATGACCAAGTCATATACCAGACCAACTTAAGTCAAGCAAACATCGTGAAGTGTAACAACTTATTCACAAAACACATAACTAGTCATGACCAAATTCCTATAGTGCATTAATGACTATGCATAGTAGACGTGAGTGTTCGCATATACGATGACATGACCATGAATGCTCTACCATGCTACTTTCTTACACATGAGATACATATTTCTATAGATGTGATTCATGTAAATGTAGCTCGATTGTCACCTAGTCACGCATTGCATACATCGGTTTCAACTAATCCTATTATAACACAAGAAAATAGTATTGAAGGGCTGTAAATGATGATTCGAGAGTCATATTGTGAAACTAACTACATAAATTAAATCGCCCTAACCAACACAGTCCAATGTTTAAACAAATTCAAGTCAAGCGATTGCAGAAACTCATTTTGTTGGCATTTGATTACACACACATCGATGGCCACATACAACAATCCTATCTATGGGTACTCTTACGGTCTCACAAAAGACATCTAAGCAAGCATACATGAATGCAACCCTCTTTTAAAATCTAAGGTCAAGGTTATGCCTCGAGGTTTGTCCAAACTATTAGGAGTTGGCCAACAATCAACTAATGTGGGGTAGAACAATGGTATTATTTGTTTTATGGATATACATTGAGATTTTGTGATGCATTTTCTCAAAAAGGTCACTGTGGAGATCTAAGGAACTCCTATTATAGATGGGAAGGTTCTGCTTTCTACTATGGGCATCCTTACTTCAACACTTGGTGCTTGTGCTTAAGAAAGTGTTAGGAAGGCATAGATTGTCATCCTAGGAGGTAACGAGGTGATGCACGTGGTGTAACAATTCCAAAGTCTGCTAGGTTCCTTCTAACTTGTTCTTTTTAGGTCTATCATGGTTCATTTCAACCAAAACATCGTCACCCCATTCTCGAATGGCAATTCGTATAATGGAAAGCAAGTAGTGCACGGTTTAGGCTACAATGGCAAGGAAGGGGAACAGTAGGTACACTTACGCAACGTTTAACGAGGTCCTACCACTAGCATTTAGTTTTCCAAGCATGCATAAGAAAATATTCCCTAATTTCACTCAGTCACTTCAGAATTTACAACAGCAAGGTATCATTCAGTAGGATCATCAATCATAGCAGCCAATCTCGACACGTATAGCATAAGGGCATGTACTTGTGAACCTAAACTCATTCATCATTGCCAAAAAGGCACAAGTCCTTCGGTGCAAGGTAAAGCTTGACTCGACAGCTAGAAAGACATTAACATTTAGAAACTTCATATTTCAAAGGTGCAAAATAGCTTATCTGTTTTGAGCATCTTCTCTACCAACCTCTGAGTATGTCTGCTCACTCCATTACGGGACCCAAGGAGCAAATTGTACTTTAGGGGCAAAGGCGAGCTTAGAAAAAGATTTTCAATCGCTCGAGTCTAAATCAACGTGCTTTAATTATCGATTGTCTTATCACAACGCACGAAGAAAACATTTACTATTTAAACCGTCACTTGGCTCACACAATAAAAGTGAATTGGACTCACATCCTAACACACGACTCACATTTTATTCAATCGGCTTAACCGGATCGCATAAAAGTCAATCAGTGAAGTCAATTAGCACATTAGGAACATATTATACCAATGGAGCACTCACAACTTCACCTCGAGGTGGGGAGCTAATTGACTCCTATACTAATGCCCAACTCACCACTTTCACTCAATCAACCTACTCGAGCCTCCCATAAGTCGCAAATGGCCATACTATAAGGGACACGTGCACACAAAGTAGGCATATGTCACATAACCACAAAGTGTTCCTAGGCAAACTATATGAAATGCAAGACTCAGGTCGCGGCCTATGGTCACTAGACCTTTGCTCTAATACCATCAATTGTAACACCCCTAGCCCCCAGGGCCAGGAGCGCTACATTTTCTTATCTTTCGATTAAAATTCCGGGGCGAAACGGACTGAGTTTCCTCTAAAAACTGAACGTTTCCAACCTAAAAGCCTTACAATAAACCCCTGCAAATCAACAGAAGCGTAAAACATTTAAAAGAAGCTCAATGGCTACACGCCGGAGTTGATAACTCAACTAGCAATTCGCTCGGAGTACACCAAACAGAAAAGTTTATTAATACAGAAAAAGTAAAAGATACAACTCAATGGTTCACACAACCGGAGTACTGGGGTTTACATCCCCAAAAGTAGCTAATTTCAACTAAAAAAACAACTGGCTAATAAGATAATTGGCACACATGGCCGTACAGAGCGACTCCTAAATCGAGTACACCACATGAACTAGAATACTTGTTTGCAAACGCTTACAATTCTAGGAATACATTACATGACTTCATTAAACACGTAAAACCTCTTCAAATGAGCACACATGACACTTTGTACGCAAGAATGGATTCCATCTTGACAAAAGTGACTTGTCTCCTACTTGTCATGATGCAAACCTGGGGAAAAAGTGGAAAGAGTAATGGGATGAGCAACCACATACTCAGTAAGTGTCCCCCGACCCCCTTAAAACCAAAACCGCTGTAGGTAATAATATCTTTAATAGTCACATATCACGTATTCATACTTTACTATTATATTAGGCGTTCATAAAATTCTTAGGGAAGTATCACTAACCATAAACTTCACTTTAACCACTTAAACACATTTATAGGTTTCTAAATGACCAAACTTCTTTACTAACAGGAAGTTAAACACTTAAGCAAGCATCGAGGGCTAAGCATAGAACTTTCTTTCATAGATTATGTGATAGAATTTGTGATTTATGCTTTGTCTATCTAATTCACTCGTATGAGATGCTAAACATATGAAGCAGAGATTGTGCCACGAACTTTCATTAGCTAATTACATGCACATCCAAACTCATATGCTCGTTGCATTACAAGGGTATGGCCATGCTGTACTTGGAATTTCATTTATACTGCACTTAGATTCTTATTTATATGACGTGCATGAAAAAGCATTCCTTTCTTTTTCTGAAAACACTTTACTTAGCATCTTTAGGCTCGTAAGAACTCATATTCTTAGCCTCTTTGGGCTCATATTCTTAAAAGAATCTCTTTCATATTGGTCCTATAATGACCCTTAAAAACGCTCTTTCTTCAATACTTAAAAAGGCAAAATGCCTACTGCTTTTCTTACTTATTAGGAAATTACTCCGGGCATAAGATCATCATAAAGTGCTAGTTGGGAGAAATCTACACTCAATCCCAGTGAGATTAACTCACATTAAGCTCTTACTCCCGGGATGGCAACTAAATTTTGGACCTTACCCTTGTCAGAGCCTCTATGGATTACTCCCTAGGCTAGAGATTCCCCCCTTCAAGCAGGTTCACTCCCATCTATTGTCCCTAAGCACTTAGCCATTTAAACTAGCCATAATGACTAATAAGTTTGTTGCCTCTGACAGTAAAATCTTTTTTCATACAACGCACTCTCTTTTTATTTAAATTCTCTAGGGATTCCCCCTTTCAAATGAGTTCACTCCCAAAACTATATTTGCATAGTTAAAATAGGCTGTTATTTGCTAATAGTAATTGCTACTATTAGTTACAAACATGAAAAACTTCCTTTTTCAAACTCACCCTCACTCGCAACAAGAAACTTGATTGCATAAAGGGAGGGGGTTTGCACGTAACACATTCAAACACTTCATAATCAATCAATCTCAACATAAGCCACACATAGCCTCGCAATTCACACGATTGCGGTTAATTCACAACCCAGGCTCCCTCCTCACACAACAACCGATCATAGGAAACCTCGAACCTCTCATAGTTCTACCTCAAACCATCCAACTACCATCTTATTTTTCAATTCGATAATCATAACATATTATCATAAAGGTCTTATAAAATAGCTACGTATAACTTACCAAGTGAGCAGCAACCATCCAACAGCTCGTTACCGCAAACATAAGCATAAATATATATGTATATGTTGCATTAACTTGAAATAACAACTTAACGAACTGAAATAAACTAACAACGTATGAAACTTAGCCTACATTCATAACTTGCGAATAGAAGGTAAGCATGCTAAGTTCATGTCATTTCAATGCATAGCTAACCAACTAACATGTCATTTTCAAAGCATAACCATCCGACTAAACATGCATTGGCTTAAAATGTTCTCAGGTTGTTTTAAAAAGTACTCTTAAGCATGAATTAGCTCGCTAAATATGCGTCGATTTAAAGAATGCTTGTGATTCAAGGGTTACTTTTAAACATGAACTAATCAAATTAGCCTGCTTCAATCATAGGTGCTTTTGGTTCATTTCAAACATTCATAGATTATTTCCAAGGCTACGAGCGTGATTTAGCTAAATAGGCAGACATCGATTCGAAGTGTTCGTTTATTAATTCAAAGTTACGGTTTAGGTATAAAGTAACTAATCAGACAAGTATCGATTCTAAGCATTCTCATTTCATTTCAAAGCTATTAATCGAGCATGAATTGACTAAGTGTTCATGTATCGATTCTAAACATTCATATTTCACTTCAAAATTACTAAACGAACATGAATTAACGAAGTGTACATGTATCAATTCTAAACGTTCACATTTCCTTGGAAGCCATTAAACGAATATAAATTAACTAAGTGTACATGTATCTAATCTAGACATGCATATTTCATTTCGAAGCTATTTTTCAGGCATCTATTTACTAAATATACTTGAATCGATTCTAAATATGCATAATTCATTTTGAAGCTACCTTTCAGGCATGTGTTAACTACATATACTTGAATTGATTCTAAACACGCATGATTCATTTCGAAGCTACTTTTTAGGCATGTATTAGCTAGATATACTTAAATCAATTCTGAACATGCATAAGTCATTTCGAAGCTATCTCTCAGGTATAAACTAACTAAACTTAACATGCATCGATTTAAACTAAATTCAGCTGAAACAGGACATGCATAATTTCAATTAATCTGATGAAACCTAAACTGACATGCATCGCATCTTAAGGGTTAAAATAATTTCAAAGCTACTAATACTTAGGAGGCGAGAAACACCCACCTGGAATCCAATCTTAGGACCCGTTAAAAGGGCTCTGTGCTTAACCTTGAGTGCTCGAAAACCCTAATTTTCAACTCTTGCTCACTGACCGCATGACCAGACCCCAAAGCACGCCAAACAGACTTTTTAAAAACGTCTAACCCTCACTCATTGACTCGAATTGGTGGTGGACATTTGGTGCAGCAAATTCAATCCCAGATTGTAGAGGAATTGGAGTAACTAAGAGCTAAATTGCATGGCCATACTCATGTAAGCATTCAATGCCTCAATTTGCCGCCCAGACCCGTCAAAAGTGTGGGGAAACCATCAAATTTCTGCCCAGATTTCGCAACCCACAAATCATCTAAGGCTAGGGAAGTGAGATTTCGAGGTTTCGAGTTGGGTGGAGCAAAAATTTGGTGGATTGGGACGCTTGGGCCTTGAGTATGGAGGAGAAGGTGAAAAAAAACATGAAGAGCAGAGAGAGAGAGAGAGGGGGCTATTGGGGAAGGGGTCATGAAATGGATGAAGAAGAAATGGCCAGTTGTCCTTTTTACTAAAATGGCCTTTCCCCTTTTTTTCCTTTTTTGCTCCAAGTTGTTCAATAATCAACACCGCTAGTATAATCTCGCACCTTATATTTTAAACCTGAATCCATAATACGATCTCTCATCAATTAATCATTTCCAAATATATCTACGCTCGATTTAATAAACCACGAATTCTAAGATTAACAATCTAACCGTATTCGGGTTCCTACTCGATTTAGTACCCAATAATAATCCTGATTAACGCATACTAAAAATTATCGAAGGATTTTCAAAACTAAGAATAATAATAACATTAATAGCGACGAAAACAATATTTTTAATAAGATTATCGTTCACATAGGCACATCAGTAATAATTTAACTCGTATAGTTGATAAAAATACGATTTTACAACGTGAAAAGCAAGACAGACAGCTTAACGTAAAATAAAGAACGCGGGTCTTACATTTTTCCCCCCTTTTTAGAATTTCTGCCTCGAAATTCTAAAACTAAGTTCAGTCATTCCTAGAATGTACGCACACAAACTATGATCTACACGGTAGGTTTCTAAAAGGTTTCATTTGCAATCACTACATCATTTAAATAGAAAGAAAATGGGTTATGGTATCCAGTCTCCTTCTCGCCAATCCTCTTTAAGCGTCTACTCACTCTATTTAGGCACTGAGGGCAAATCGCATTGAAGAGGGGCAATTGAGTTAGCGTGGGCTACCATATTGGGCTTGTTTTAAAAAAACATTACCATAGACTTTCGATAATCTAGACTGAATCCACCTAGCATGCAACAACTCTATGTACTGCATTGCTACGAATTGAAGTTTAAAGGAAGGAAAATTGGACAGTTGACTCCTCAAGGTCATATGCTAGTAGTCTCATTCCAGAACATGAATTAAAATCACCTTTGGGATCATAACGGTTAACTTAGAGATTCCTATAGCACATTAGAATAATAAGAACATCACATAGCATCACATAGCATCATTTAAGTACAATAGCATCATATAGTCTTGCATAGTATCAGCAATTCAGCGTTCTTAAGCCAAGGAGTTGGAAGCAACATGAAACCGGCTAATGTACATATGGTAGGTAGTTTACAATACAAAAGCATATATGACTGACGTTTCTATGTTTCTATATCGATTCCAGCTAACCTTTAAGCATTTCATTCACGGCAACTTAGACAGGGCATGCTAAAGTCGTATGAAGGAGTTAACTTAATCAGGTTCATTCAAAAGCATGAAGATATTAGGTCATTTTAAGGTTAAATCATTTGCTAGAAAGTTACCACATCGCACTAGGATAGCAGAAACATCAAATTACGCCATATCGGCAATGAAGGGACCTGAAGTGGCATTTGAAATCACATTGGCATCACGTGCAGTCAATCACAGAACATACCAAGGGTTAAGATTCACATGTAACACAAACCAAGCAAGACACGACCACATAAGCACATAAAGCATGTATTTCACATAGCACGCGCCTATTATGGTATCTAAATGGATAATGCAAACCTATGGCTCTAATAACACCTAATGTAATGCCCCCATCCTAGGGAGAGTCACACCGCTAGGACTTCCTAGAGGGAAATCCCTAAGACTTTTAAAGATCAAGGGTTTGGATTAGCATTTAGATAGTCTTTCTAAACTAAAACTGCCAGAGCTTCCCCTGTTTTAGCAACATATTAGGGTCTTAGCTCAACTAAGGGTACCTGTAGACTGATAATAAGGTATAACATATGCTAAAATGACTCAAGTTCACTGCCGCGGGCCTCTCGCCTGGATTACTAACATTCAAACAACTAAAAACAAGGGTCAGAATGATACATATACAAGTACATAGCCGACTACATGCTTTCACATACAACAATGAACTTAAAAATTTACAACGTGGTTGGCATCAGACATTTTGCAAAGCTGGCAGAGGCTTCTGAGGGGTTGGCAACAAATAACTTCAAAGGATCTCTTATACCTGCTCAAATTAAACCTGGAAAAAAGGGGAATAATACAGGGATGAGCAACCACACACTCAGTGAGAATTCCCCTAGTCCTTAAAACCCAAAAAAGTTGCAGGCAATAATACTAATAATAGCCACATATCACGCATTCATACTTTACTATCATATTAGGCAATCAAAATCCCCAAGGAAAGATCACCACCCTTAAAACTTCATTCTAACCCCTCAACTCGTTTCTAGGCCCTAAACGGCCAAGCTTCCCTACTAATAAATAGTTAGGCACATAATCAAACAAGTAACAAGGATTGAGTTTGAAGCTTTCAAACATACTTTTGAGAATACAGTGACACTTTATATATTCCAAGATTGGTTTATAATTCACGCCAACTTCTTTAAGACTTATAATTGTTTCTGAAAGTACTTAAAGCATCTAAACTGGTAAGAAAGACTTGGCAAGAAACATTCTTTTATCGAATATGCACCTTGAAAAGCTTGAATGTACGGTGCATTACTAGGATGTAACTAAACTTCACTTGAAATTTTATTTAAACTATATTAAGAGCACATTCATAAAATATATGCATATTACGTACATTTAAAAGCTTTATTCTCTTCTTAAAAACGCTTTACTTGGCCTATTGAGGCTCATATTCCTTTAAAAGAACTTCTTTCCTTTTCTAAACTGCTTTAAATGGCAAAATGCCAAATCTCCTATTTATTTGGAGCTCACTTATGATATGAAAAACACCTTATTGTGCTGGCTAAGGGAGGTTAACACCGCCGTTAAGTGAGATCGTCACTCCTAACCTACATTGTCCCCAGGGTATATGTACTTAACTTTTGACCAAAAAGCATCTCAGCAGATAAACTCTAACTTCGATATTGTCCTCTGTGGGGCAACAGCTCACACCAAGATAATCATATCTTAAGTCCAGTCCCCCTCAAGGTTTTCTTACGCATCACACTTCATAATCTATCTAGGGAACAACTCACACCAAGATAATTTATATCTTTGAGTCCAGTTCCCAAGAACAGCTCACACCAAGATAATTCATATCTTGAGTCTAGTTCCTAACATTTCTTTAGGGGGAAACAGCTCACGCCATCTTTGCATCTAGCTTCTAGGAACAGCTCACACCAAGATAATTCATATCTTGAGTCCAGTTCCTAAACCTGGCCAATTGCCTATCACTTTCTTAGCCTTTAAAAACGTGTTTCATTCCTCTTCTTCCGTTGCTTACTTTACTGAAATCTTACTTTTAAACAAAACGACCATAACCTTTTGAAATGTTTATAGTTCATTTGTTTTTGGCTTCAAAACTTCTTATAAAAGGAATAAGTTTGCTAACACGTAAGTCAACTTCGTAAATAACTTAAACGCTTCTTATAGACATAATAAGTTTATTAACACATAAATCAACTTCCTTTGAAACTTAAAAGCTTCTTAAAAACATCATAAGCTTGTTAATGCATAAACCAACTTCGCTTTAATACATAAAACGACTTAGTTTCTAACTTAAATGCTTCGTACAAACGTAATAAGTTTGCTAAATCGTAAAACGACTCTATTTTTAACTTAAAAGCTTTGTATAAACGTAATAAGGTTGCTAAATCATAAAACGACTTCGTTTCTAACTTGAAAGCTTCGTATAAACGTAATAAGGCTGCTAAATCATAAAACGACTTCGTTTCTAATTTGAAAGCTTCGTATAAACGTAATAAGGTTGCTAAATCATAAAGCGACTTCATTTCTAACTTGAAAGCTTCGTATAACGTAATAAGGCTGCTAAATCGTAAAATGACTTCGTTCAACTTAAAAGATTCGTATAAACGTAATAAGTTTGCTAAATTGTAAAACGACTTTGTTTTTAACTTATATGTTTGTTTTAAACATAATGAGTTTACTAATCTATGAAAAGACACCTACTTAGAACTCAAAATACTTAGTTAGCATTTAGTTCAAATTAGATTCGTATTAAAATCTTCACTTGTCATTCCATAACTCATTTCAATTCCTTTTAAAACTCAAAAAGGGGGGCATAAATAAGCTAAGGCTTAAAACGTCCCCAAACTTGCTATCATCCAAAACTTCAAGTTCTGTAAACTTTCAACGTAAACATTTCTTAAAAATATAATGGGTTTACTAGCTCTGAACTCGAAACCCAATGGAGACTTAAATAAGCAATTAGCATACAAGTCAGCTAAATTTCACAATTAGCACCTTAAGATGCCCTCTTCAGGTCGTTTAAATCCTTTTAAACACAAGGAGAAGTCGTGCACAAACCAATGCTTTGAACATTTTCAAACCCACTTTTAGTTCACTTTTAAACTTCCTAAACCAATCGACTATTCAGTCGAGTCACTAACTAAATAGTTCGACGTTTTATGACCTTTTTACACCTTAGATGCCCCAACAAGCAAATAGACGACTAATAAATTTAAAAGCATTTTCAAACGTGTAAAACAAGCTTTCGAAGCAACCTCTTCTTTTTAAAGACGTCTAAAGTTTCAAGAATTAATCACATAACATCACGTAGCATATCGGGGGAAAAGGGCTCACGCATAGCACATTTATACACTCTATATCACAACTCAGCAGAGTCTACTCAATGAGCCACACATGGCCTCGCAATCCACACGATTGCGGTAGTTCACAACCCAAACTCCCTCCTCACATAGCACCGACCATAAGAACCTCAAACCACTCAATAGTTCCACCTCGAACCATCCAACTTCCAACTCAGCTTAATATTGTCAAACAAATCAACAATACATAAAACGATCGTATACAGGTATGGCATTCATGCTAAATTGTCAACATAGAATTTAACTTACTAAACTAATGTAAATAGAAACTTCAAGGGATATTTACTTTCTTGTTCGCAAACCAATATCCATAGGCATAGTATTTCCTTTGTAATTACCAAGAATAAACCATTAACATACCCAAACTGATTTAGCCATAACTTTTAGACAAAATTCAGTTTACACCACAATTAGTTCAACTGCCTAACTAGCACCCCTAAGCGTTAAATGGTCCTTCAAATGCGACAACTGATGCTACAACAGTCCACTATAAACATTCTATTTACTTTCGAATTCTCAATTTAATCGGTCCATTCAACCATGCATTTACTCAACATGCGATTAACCAAAATCAGTACCATGCTTGTAATTTCTCAGTATCAATTCTAATTTACCCAAACTAACTAGTAAACTCAGAATCGACATAATAATAGTAATTTAAGAGTAAGGAAATCCCCACCTTGAACCCAAACTAGGCGTTCGATCATAGGCTTGCCCGGCTTGACCTTAGGTACCTCGAACATCTCCAAACTCGAGCCTTGCCCTCTGGTCACGCGAGCAGCACCGACTCGCACTCGAACTCCACTAATTCGAACCCTAAACAAGCCTAAATTTTAGTTATCAACTTGAGGTTGAATTAGGCATTTGTAGACACGAACTGTCACCCCAATTTATAGAAGATTGAAAGCAACTAGAAACTAAATTGCATAGCCTTACCTGGGCACACGTTAGAGCTTCAATTTAGCGTCCAAAACCCTCCATAAACACGGCAAAGGGTTTCAAATTCTGACCCAATTTCACTCCCAACGTTCACCAGGTGGAAGGGGTGCTCGAATGGGGGAATTTGTAGGTAGGAGGTGGCGAAAATCTTCTGCCTTTGAGCTTGAAGGTCACGTTAATAGAGGAGGAGAGGAGGGAAAGGAGGCGAACAGTAGAGAGAGAGAGAGGAGAGAGAGTGTGTCTATCGGGGGGGATCGCAGGTAGCTGAGGAAGAAGGAGGCTCACGCGCAAAATTACCAGTTTACCCCTCCCTACTCTGTTTCGTTTATTTTTGGTCTAGGCTGTTCAACCGTTAGTGTCGTTGGCCTAACTCGTATCCTGACTCTAAACTCGATTCGAATAATACGACCTTTCATCGAATGCTCATTCCCAAATACAGCTAGGTTCGATTTAATAAACATCAAACTATATCAAAGGTTGACAACCTTATCGTATTCGAGTTCCTAATCGATTTAATACTCGTAATAACAGTTAATAGCACTTATTATAAATCATTGAAGGATCTTCAAACCAATAATAATAATAATGATAATAATTTTAATAGCGACAATAATATTCTTTTAATACAATTATCGCTCATATAGGCACATCGATAATAATTTAACTCGTATCGTTAATAAAATACGATTTTTATAACGTAAAAAGGCATTATGAAACAGCTTAATGAAAAATAAAGTATGTGGGTATTACACTCTCCCCCGCTTAAAAGAATTTCATCCTCGAAATTGCTTACTTGAAAGAATTAATGTAGGTGCTTCTCCCGTATTCTTTTCACAATCCAAGTCACTTTACGCTTAGCTATCTAATCCTTCTCCACAATAACATTCCATCCTTGGGTTTCTAGTCTTATCAAATCATCATTGAGGGTTTTCCTTGCACTAAAACAGCACGATTTCTATAGGTAAGATCAGTGTGATAGATAGTTCCTAATGAAGTGGTCATGTAAAGTTGTATATGTATCTTGTGAGACTTACTAACAAGTTTCTTTGCAAATCAAGGATAACAAAAGGGTGAGTAGCGCTAGAATCAGATAGGATGGGGGCATAAAGTGGGTTAACAATAAGAAGAGTACCTGACATGGTGTTAGCAGGTTCCCCTACCCTAGGCTTCACTGTCCCCAACTAGAACTTAGCTTCCTTTTCAAATTATAGGTGTCCAGATGCACCTTGAACCTCTCAGGGTGCTCCATGATCTCAAATAAGTTTTCCATTCTCCGAAGCCACTCCTCGTATACCATATGGTCAGTTCCACCTTCAAACTTGGGAGGTTTAAGCTTATTAAACTGACATTTATTCAAGATCTAATGCACTAATTCTAAACTTCGAAAAACTTATATCTCTAACTATGCCTTTCGTAAGTTAAGTATCTCACATTCTGTCTAATCACCTTATTCAAATTCTTCCTTGGCCATCCACTATCCCACTTGAGGTCCGAAGGGTAACGCTCCCACACCTTTGCAAGTGCAACTGTATCCTTTCTCCTGATATGACCAACCATATAAGCCTTACTTCCCTCATCTTATGCTCTTTAGGTGCCACTCATGCTTTTCCTCTAAAAACTTTATTATTGATCTCATCCAATCTTACATAACTACACATCAACCCAACTCCTCACGGCTGAATAAACCCAAAAAAACACACGTCGTCGTCCCGATTTCACCACCCATGCGCCGGAATCCGGCTACCCACACCACCATCGACCTCGTCTATAATTTTAGGGGCCAAATTCAGCCCCAAATCAGCCACAAACACCATCCAATTGAAAGCTAGGGTTTGGGTTTTGCAAGCACACAGTTGGGGCTTCGAGTTCAGTGAATTAAGGCGTGCGTTTGCTGCTACTTAAGTGGAAAATTAGGTAAATTCATGTAAGTGTTCTTCCCCTCCTGACTTATTATTACATTCAAAAATGTTTTACCCTAAACGATGATGCATGTCAGCTTAGGTTTAGCTAATTTCATGGAATCTGTAATGAGAAACTGTGCATGTTAAGTTAGATAGAATACATGCCTGAAAATTTAGTTCGAAATGAGTTATGCATGTTTAGAATCGATTCAAGTGTATTCAGTTAATACATGCCTGAAAATTAGCTTCGAAATGAGTTATGCATGTTTAGAATCGATTCAAGTGTATTCAGTTAACATATGCCTGAAAATTAGCTTCGAAATGAGTTATGTATGTTTAGAATCGATTCAAGTGGATTCAGTTTATACATGCCTAAAAATTAACTTCGAAATGAGTCATGTATGTTTAGAATCGATTCAAGTATACTCAGTTAATACATGCCTGAAAATCAGCTTCAATATGAGTCATGTTGTTTAGAACCGATTCAAGTACACTCAGTTAATACATGCCTGAAAAATTAACTTGAATAGTAACTTTGATGTAATAAACGAATGCCTTGAATCGTATTATGCTTAAGTGACTTAATTAGACTTGAATAGTGACTTCGATGTAATAAACAAACATCTCGAATTATATTATGCTTAAATGGCTTAATTAGACTTGAGCAGTAACTTTGATATAATAAACAGACACCTAGAATCATATTATGCTTGAATGGCTTAATTAGGCTTGAAATGTAACCTCGAAACGATGAATGAACGCGTCAAATCGATATTTGTCTATTTGGTTGAATTACGCTTGTGAAGTAGCTTTGGAAACAACATTCAAACGATCAAAAAAGCATCTTTACCCCTTAATTGCAACACATGAATGTAATCGTGTCTCATGCTTTGTTAGTTTGACTCAGCTTACTAAGCATTCGTTTCAAGCTAATGTCGTATGAATGTCTATATGTATATATATGTATGTATGGTTATAATCATTGGTTGCAGCGCACTGCTAATTATTGTTTATTTATTCGGTAAGTTAAGCATTGGTAAGCTATGTAAATTTACATATCGCTTTTTAGTATATCATAATGATTAGAATACTAAATTGTGAAATTGAAACCAAGAAGGTAGTTGGACGGTTTGAGGTAGAACTATGAGTGGTTCGAGCTCCTGTGGTCAGTTGCTATGCGAGGAGGGAGTGTGGGTTGTCATTATCGTAATCGCGTGGATTGCGAGGCTACGTGTGCCTCATTGTGTTGAAATGATTATGAAGTGCTTGAATGTGATACGTGTAAATCCCACTCCTTTTATATGACTAAGATGCACTACGTGCGCGAGAGTAGTGTTTGGACGAAGAATGTTTTTCATATTTTAAATTAATAATAGCCACGACTAGCAACAAGCAATGGCCTATTTTAGCTACACAAACATGGTTTTGGAGTGACCCTACTTGAACGGGAAAATCCCTAAAACGTTTTACGAAGGTGTGAGTTGTATGATAAATGATTTTACCATAAGAGACAACAAAGTTATAAGTCATTATGGCCAGTTCAAATGCTTAAGATAAGTACTTAGGGACAATAGATGGAAGTGAACCTGCTTGAACGGGGGAATCCCTAGGCTAGGGAGTAATCCCTAGAGACCCTGACGAGGGTTAAGGTCTAAAAGTTAGTTGTCATCCCGGGAGCAAAAGCTTAGTGTGACTTAATCTCACTGGGATTGAGTGTAGACCTCTCCCAACCAACACCTTATAATAATATTATGCCCAGATTACTTTCCTAATGAGTAAGAAAACAGCCGGCGTGTAGCCTTTCAAAGTATTTTAGAAAAAAGAAAAGTCTCAAGGGCTATCAAGAGGCCAAATTAAATGCAGAACTTATAAGGGTCTTAAAAGGCCAATATAAAGAGATTTCTTTAAGGAATATTAACCTTAAGAGATTATAAAAAGTGTTTGCAAAGAAAGAGAAGAAAGTTTCTACACGTGCCTAACGAAAAGGATTTTCTAAGCATGGATGTATGTGACTTCAAAGTAGTCTGTGGCAATGTTCTTATAGTGCATCATGTAATGATGTTTTAGAAGTGCATATTGAGTAATTAAGCGATAACACATCGAGTATTTATGTTTTAGAAGTGCATATTGTGTAAGCAAGTTTCTGGCTTGCCATTATTATTCGAAACTAAAAATCTATCATGCTTGAATGTCTAGCTAAGTGCCTACGATACGTGTCATATAGCTTAATGCAATGATAGTACTACCTAACTGCTTGTTAAGTGAATATTATAAGTAATATTGCTTGTAAAGGTTTTGTTTTAAGGAGTGGAGGAACACTCACTGAGCATGTGGTGGCTCACCCCATTTCCTTTTCCCTTTTCCCTAGGTGATGAATGAAAGACCATGTCTGCTATCTAACATAAGACTACCAGTCGTTTTTGCAAGTGTTCCTGTGAAACGATGTGTTATGAAGCTGCTCGTCTTCCTATTTTGGTTGATAGAATGTAATTAGTGAGCATGTAGTAGCTCTGGCAGTGTTTAAACTTATGTAAATTATTTGAACAAGTCTTTGTAAAGGCAAGAGCCTCAACCCTGAGTGTGTGACTCCTGGGGAAACTTCTAGTTTATTTTGAATATTGTCGTAATGTTACAAGTACCCCATTGTGTTAAAATAATTATGAAGTGCTTGACTGCATACGTGTAAATCCCTCCCCTTTTATATGACTAAGATGTACTATGCGTGTGAGAGTGGTGTTTTGACAAAGAATATTTTTCATATTTTAAATTAATAATAGCCATGACTGGTAGTAAGCAATGGCCTATTTTAGCTACACAAACATGGCTTGAGGGTGATCCTGCTTGAATGGGGGAATCCCTAAAACATTTTATAAAGGTGTGAGTTATATGATAAATGATTTTACCAGAAGAAACAACAAAGTTATTAGTCGTTATGATCAGTTTAAATGGATAAGATAAGTGCTTAGGGACAACAGATGGGAGTGAACCTACTTGAACGAGGGAATCCCAAGTCTAGGGAGTAATCCCTAGAGACCCTGACGAGGGTTAAGGTCCAAAAGTTAGTTGCCTTCCCGGGAGTAAGAGCTTAGTGTGAGTTAATCTCATTAGGATTGAGTGTACATCTCTCCCAAGCAGCACTTTATGATGATCTTATGCCCAGATTGCTTTCCTAATGAGTAAGAAAATAGCTGGTGTGTAGCCTTCTAAAGTATTTGAGAAAGAAAGAAAGTCTAAAGGGCTATTAAGAGGCCAGATTAAATGAAAAACTTATAAGGGTCTTGAAAGGCCAATACGAAGAGATTTCTTTAACGAATATTAACCTTAAGAGATTATAAAAAGTGTTTGCAAAGAAAGAGAAGAAAGTTTTTACACGTGCCTAACGAAAAAGTTTTCTAAGCATGGATGCATGTGACTTCAAAGTAGTGTGCATATTGTTTTTACACGTGCATCATGTTTTAGAAGTGCATATTAAGTAAGGAAGTGATAACGCATCAAGTATTTATGTTTTAGAAGTGCATATTGTGTAGGCAAGTTTCTAGCATGCCATCGTTATTCGAAACCAAAAATCTATCATGCTTGAATGTCCAGCCAAGTGCCTACAATCTATGTCATGTAGCTTAATACACCGATAGCACTACCTTACTGCTTATTAAGTGAATATTATAAGTAATATTACTTGTAAAGGTTTTGTTTTAAGGAGTGAAGGAACACTCACTGAGCATGTAGTGGCTCACTCCATTCCCATTCCCCTTTTCCCCAGGTGATGAATGAAAGACCATGTCTGCTATCTGACATAGGACTACCATTCATTTTTGTAAGTGTTCCTGTGAAACGGTGTGTTGTGAAGCTGCTTGTCTTCCTATTTTGGTTGATGGAATGTAATTAGTAAGCATGCAGTGGCTCTGGCAGTGTTTAAACCTATGTAAATTATTTAAACAAGTGTTTGCAAAGGCATAAGCCTCAACCCCGAGTGTGTGACTCCTGGGGAAACTTGTAGTTTATTTTGAATATTGTTATAATGTCACAGGTACCCCATTGTGTTGAAATGATTACGAAGTGCTTGAATGTGATATGTGGAAATCCCTCCCCTTTTATATGACTAAGATGCACTATGTGTGTGAGAGTGGTGTTTTGACAAAGAATGTTTTTCATATTTTAAATTAATAATAGCCATGACTAGTAGCAAGTAATGGCCTATTTTAGCTACACAAACATGGTTTTGGAGTGAACCTGCTTAAACTGGGGAGTCCCTAAAGCGTTTTACAAAGGTGTGAGCTATGTGATAATTGATTTTACCAGAAGAAACAATAAAGTTATTAGTTGTTATAACCAGTTTAAATGGCTAAGATAAGTGCTTAGGGACAACAGATGATAGTGAACCTACTTGAACGGTGGAATCCGTAGCCTATGGAGTAATCCCCAGAGACCCTGATGAGGGTTAAGGTCTAAAAGTTAGCTGCCATCCCGGGAGTAAGAGCTTAGTGTGAGTTAATCTCACTTGGATTGAGTGTAGATCGCTCCCAACCAGCACTTTATGATGATCTTATGCCCCGATTACTTTCCTAATGAGTAAGAAAATAGCCGGTGTGTAGTCTTTTAAAGCATTTCAGAAAGAAAGAAAGTCTTAAGGGCTATCAATAGGCTAGATTAAATGAAAAACTTATAAGGGTCTTGAAAGGCCAATACGAAGGGATTTCTTTAAGGAATATTAACCTTATGAGATTATAAAAAGTGTTTGCAAAGAAAGAGAAGAAAGTTTCTACACGTGCCTAACGAAAAAGGTTTTCTAAGCATGGATGTATGTAACTTCAAAGTAGTGTGTGGCCATGTTCTTGTAGTGCATCATGTAATGATGTTTTAGAAGTGCATATTGAGTAAGTAAGTGATAATGCATCGAGTATTGATGTTTTAGAAGTGCATATTGTGTAAGCAAGTTTCTAGCATTCGTTATTCAAAGCTAAAAATCTATCATGCTTGAATGTCTAGCCAACTGCCTATGATATGTGTCATGTAGCTTAATACAACGATAGTACTACTTAACTGCTTGTTAGGCGAATATTATAAGTAATATTGCGTGTATAGGTTTTGTTTTAAGGAGTTGAGGAACACTCACTAAGCATGTGGCGGCTCACTCCATTTTCTTTGGCCTTTTCCCCAGGTGAGGAATGAAAGACCATGTCTGCTATCTAACATAGGACTACTAGTCATTTTTTCAAGTATTCCTATGAAACGGTGTGTTGTGTGCTTGTCTTCCTATTTTGGTTGATGGCATGTAATTAGTAAGCATGTAGTGGCTCTGCCAGTGTTTAAACCTATGTAAATTATTTGAACAAGTGCTTGTAAAGGCATAAGCCTCAACCCCGAGTGTGTGACTCCTGGGGAAACTCCTAGTTAACTTTGAATATTGTTGTAATGTCATAGGTACTCCATTATGTTGAAATGATTATGAAGTGCTTGAATGTGATACGTGTAAATTCCTCCCCTTTTATATGACTAAGAAGCACCATGTGTGCGTGAGTGGTGTTTTGACAAAGAATATTTTTCATAATTTAAATTAATAATAGCCATGACCAGTGGCAAGCAATGGCCTATTTTAGCTAAACAAACATGGTTTTGGAGTGAACTTGCTTGAAGGGGGGAATCCCCAAAATGTTTTACAAAGATGTGAGTTGTATGATGAATGATTTTACCAAAAGAAACAACAAAGTTATTAGTCATTATGACCAGTTTAAAAGGCTAAGATAAGTGCTTAGGGGCAATACACGGGACTGAACCTGCTTTAACGGGGGAATCCCTAGCCCAGGAAGTAATCCCTAGAGACCCTGACGAGGATTAAGGTCCAAAAGTTAGTTGCCATCCCGGGAGTAAGAGCTTAGTGTGACTTAATCTCACTGGGATTGAGTGTAGATCTCTCCCAACCAGCACTTTATGATGATCTTATGCCCAGATTACTTTCCTAATGAGTAAGAAAACAGCCGACATGTAGCCTTTTAACGTATTTTAGAAAGAAAGAAAGTCTTAAGGGATTTCAAGAGGCCAGATTAAATGAAAAACTTATAAGGGTCTTGAAAGGCCAATATGAAGAGATTTCTTTAAGGAATATTAACCTTAAGAGATTATAAAAAGTGTTTGCAAAGAAAGCGAAGAAAGTTTCTGCATGTGCCTAACAAAAAAGGTTTTCTAAGCATGGATGTATGTGACTTCAAAGTAGTGTGAGGCTATGTTCTCATAGTGCACCATGTAATGATGTTTTAGAAGTGCATATTGAGTAAGTAAGTGATAACGCATCGAGTATTGATGTTTTAGAAGTGCATATTGTGTAAGCAAGTTTCTAACATGCCATCGTTGTTTGAGACTAAAAATTATGATGCTTGAATGTCTATCCAAGCGCCTACGATCTGTGTTTCATGTAGCTTAATACAATGATAGTACTACCTAACTACTTGTTAAGTGAATATTTTAAATAATATTGCTTGTAAAGATTTTGTTTTAAGGAGTGGAGGAACACTCACTGAGCATGTGGTGGCTCACTCCATTTCCTTTCCCCTTTTCCCCAGGTGATGAATGAAAGACCATGTCTGCTATTTGACATAGGACTACTAGTCGTTTTTGCAAGTGTTCCTATGAAACAGTGTGTTATGTAGTTGCTTATCTTCCTATTTTAGTTGATGGAATGTAATTGGTAAGCGTGTAGTGGCTCTGGCAATGTTTAAAACTACGCAAATTATTCGAACAAGTGTTTGTTAAGGCATAAGCCTCAACCCCTAGTGTGTGACTCGTAGGGAAACTTCTAGTTTATTTTGAATATTGTTATAATGTAATAGGTACCCCCTTAGGTTCGCAATGCGAATTTTATAAACGTTGCAATTCTAAGCGGAACTCTTACAGTTTTGTTCCAGAAATTCCCTAACTAACCTAGAGTTAGGTTGAATCCTTAAGAAAGTATTTAGTTACGACAGCCTTAGGGGTCTCCCTTAGGAGATCCTGGCGGTGTGACACCTTTCGGGGGCAGAGGGGTGTTGCATTGGGTGGTATCAGAGCCATAGGTTTGCATATGCATCTAGATGTGACTTTAAGAGTTTCAGTGTGTGACGTATGTGCTTTAAAGTGCCTACATGAGCTTACTATGTGCTTGCATTGCATACTTGTGTGCACAAACTAGAAATACGGCTTAGGACTCCCATACAAATACGTGCTTGCTAGTTTTATTCTTAAACCCAGTGTGGTGATGTAGGATGGTGTTTAAAATTGACGATTTGAGTACCTTCCATTCTAGCTGGCTGTGTGGAACGCAGTCATCTTCTAGGAAGCGGTGGTTAAGAGCAACCAATGGAAACCCCTGCGGGTCACTCAAAACTATTAGACCTATAAATTCATCTGAGAAATGCCTTACACAGGAAGATAGAGTAAAGTCACCTCCGTCCTCCGTCTATTTCATGTACACATAGGGGCTTACACCCCGTTCACCTTCAGTGGATTAGTAGACTTCCTGATATTGGCAGAAGAATGGGTGGATTCTTTAGAAGATACCCCCTTGGAGAGGAGCGATGTCGCCATTCAACTAATCAATATGGCTTTAATTGCTCCTGCTACTGTACAACATCTACCGACCACAATAGTCGAAAGAAATCAAATCGAACATCACCAAATGAGGCTTCTGCTCGCAGAAAACCCTCAGGCGAAGCGATACAAGCGAGTAGCCATGATGTGGATACACTGGATAGATTCCTTTGGTGTGTAATATGCCCGTGGCTTGCAGGCCACGATGCTGAGAATGAGGGAGCTGGTGGATGGAGTGCCCGATATGGAATACTCCCCAACTTTCGTATTGTGGGACCTACTAGCCCCAGTTGAGTCTGAAGGCTCAAATGAGCCAGTGGTAGATAACCCTCCTGAGGAAGATTCCTTAGATGATGATTATAGTCGTGTGTAACCCAAAGTTTACTAATGTATGCATTGTATCTAAATCAGTCATAGCTAGTGTGCCCTCCTGGATTCTTTCCTTATTAAGGCATTACTATATCAGAAGCCCCTAGATGACTCCCAAGCTAAGTGTACCCTCGAAATGAATAAATGAGCAGGGGTGTTATTCCGACATTTTGTAAAATGTGAATGCGTGTTTTTTATTAGAAAGGAAAAAGAAGAGTTTGTGCAACCGGAATAGGATCACGCCAATACTTAAAAAACTATAAATGCTATCTAATATTGCACTATGCTTTTAAATGCCTTTGACAAATCTATTTTCATATATAAAACTAAGCAGCTTTGTATAAACAGTTGTGTAGCTAATGCCTCCTCGAAGGGAACCGATGGCGGAGCCAACTGCCTTGGAAATAATCTGCTAGCTCAACAAGCTAAAACCACTAAAGTTTAGTGGTGGGACAGACCCCTTTGCGTATGAAGAATGGTCAAGAAGAATGGAGAATTTATTTGAGGTGAGGGACTGTCCCAAAGGCTCTAAAGTGCACCTAGTAGCCCACCAATTTGAAAATGAGGCTGAATTCTGATGGGGTACTGTTAAACCTTGAGCTCGTGAACCAACTTTAACCTGGGAACAGTTAAAAACCTTGATGGATGCCCAATACTATCCCCGAGACATAAAAGGGGCAAAAGAACAAGAGTTTTTGCATTTGAAACAAGGACAGATGAGTGTGATGGAGTACGTAGTAAAATTTAATGAACTTAGCCACTTCACACCCAATCAGGTCACTACTGAAGAGATGAAAATGGATCATTTTGAACAAGGCCTCAAGGGACCAATCAAGTAAATGATATCTGGACATGTTTTTACTAGCTTTCAAGAAATGTATCAGAGGGCAATCAAAATTGCCCGGGTCATAGAAGAAACCTAAGCTGAGAGTCGGCAAATAGGTCTAGCCAAAAAAAAATTTGGCTAAGTAGGATCTGGTGCTCAGGGGAACGAGAGATTCAGAAACTTCAACCCTGCGAAGGATCGAGGTAAAGGAATATAAGTTGCGCCAAGATAAGATATTGAACCCTGTAATCAATGCGGATGTTTGCATTACAGTCTGTGTAAGTACGGTATTCAAGGATGTTATGGTGTGGTGTAATGGACAACAAACTCACAGACTGCCCCAGAAAAGCAGGGAATCATCAAGGCAATGTTCAAGGTTCCGGAATGGGAACCAATCCCATCACACAGAGAGGTTGCCCTCCCATGAAGACAACCTCGAGAGGCAACCGAGGTGGGAAAAGGCCGCAAGTAGGTGGCCAAGTGTTTTGTCTGGAAGGAGACGAGGCAAAGAACCACACTACCACCGTATCAGGTACTCTCCTTATCAAACATCTTTATGCTCATGTTTTATTTGATTCGGGTGCCACACATTCTTTTGTAAATCCTGTCTTTGCAAAGAAGCTCGCTAGCAAGCCTAGTGAAATGGATGTGCAACTATATGTGACCAGTCCCTTAGGATCTACTTACTATACTGATGTTGTTTTCAAAAACTGTACTATTCAGTTAGAAGGGAGAGTTCTCCCTGTAGATCTAATACAACTAGATATACAAGGGTGGGATATTACACTAGTGATGGACTGATTAACTAAGCATGAAGTTACTATTAACTATGAAAAGAAGTTGATTACCTTCTCGGCCCCTGATGGAGAAAGAGTGGCCTTTAAGGGAAGTGGCCACCAAGTGACCATTCCAACTGTATCTGCTATGCAAGTATTCAAGATGCTGAGGAAAGGATGTCAAGGTTATTTGTGTGTAATTGAGCCACAGAACCGAAAGATCTAGACCTGAATAAGATTCCAGTAGCAAGGGAGTCCACACAAGTATTCCAAGAAGTACCGGGGCTACCACCGGACCGAGAAATCGAATTTACCATTGAACTTGTACCTGGAACTGCCCCAATATCCAAAGCACCTTACCGAATGGCACCTGTTGAATTGATGGAATTGAAAACTCAGTTGTAGGAGTTACTAGATAAGGGGTTAATTCAGCCTAGTGCTTCACCCTGGGGAGCACCAGTGCTATTTGTGAAAAGGAAAGATGGAAGTTTAAGGTTATGTAACGATTATCGAGAGCTAAACAAGGTGACGATTAAGAATGAATACCCACTTCCTCCAATTAACGACTTGTTTGATCAGTTGGCCAGTGCTTCAGTGTTCTCAAAAGTTGATTTGAGATCGGGGTACCATCAATTGAAGATCAAGAAAGAAGATGTGCCTAAAACCGCCTTTCGCACCCGATACGGGCGTCACGAGTTCCTGGTGTTGCCATTTGGATTAACAAATGCTCCTGCCTTCTTTATGGACTTAATGAACAGGGTCTTTAGGCCCTTCCTCGATAAATTCGTAGTGGTATTCATCGATGATATCTTGGTGTACTCCAAGACCAGGGAAGAACATGCAAACCACTTACGAATAGTGTTGAAGACCCTGGAAGAGCACAAACTATATGCCAAGCTTAAAAAGTGCGAGTTTTGGTTAGGAAAGGTGCAATTTACGGGACATATAGTGACCAAAGATGGCATATCGATGGACCTGGCAAAGGTAGAGGCCATTGTAAATTGGCCAAGACCCACAAATGTCTCCGAAGTGCGAAGCTTCTTAGGTATGACTGGCTACTATCGAAGATTTGTAGAGGGATTTTCTAAACTAGCCTTACCTATCACCAAACTACTTCAGTAGACCAATAAATCTGAGTGGACCACGTAGTGTGAACATAGCCTTCAGGAACTAAAGAAACGATTGGTATCTGCCCCAATACTAGCAATACCCAAGGGCAATGAAGGGTTTGTAATCTGCAGTGATGCGTCCAAGAAGAGACTTGGATGTGTATTAATGCAAAAAGGTAGAGTTATCGCCTATGCCTCTTGCCAATTGAAACGTTACGAAGAAAATTATCCAACACACGACCTAGAATTGGCCGCGGTTGTGTTTGCCCTGAAAATCTGGAGACATTACCTCTGCGGGGTAAGGTGCAAGGTATATACTGATCATAAGAGCCTCAAGTACATTTTTACTCAGAAGGAGTTGAATATGAGGCAAAGAAGATGGTTAGAGCTCCGGAAAGATTATGATATGGAGGTCAAATATCACCCTGGTAAGGCAAACGTGGTGGCTGATGCACCGAGTAGAAAATCTATTGGATCTATAGCCTGCCTACTTACGTAAGAAAATAGACTCCTAAAAGAGCTCGACGTGGTACAAATAGAGTTAGTACTACCAGGGAATCCAAGCTTCTTAGTAGCGCTTCGAATCTCTTCGCCATTGGTTAAACAAATCAAGCAACCGCAGAAGGACGACCCTGAACTTATGAAGATAAGGAAGGGTGTGGAAGAAGGAAGGAATAAGGAATTTTCAATCCAAAATGAAGTCCTTTGGCATGGGAATAGACTCTATGTACCAAACATAACAGCTCTCAAAAAGGAGTTGTTAAAAGAAGCGCACAATTCCACACTTGCTACTCACCCTGGAGGTACGAAGATGTACCATGACTTGAAAACCCATTATTGGTGGAATGGGATGAAAAGGGACATCGCGGACTACGTGGTTCGATGTCTTATGTGCCAAAGGGTGAAAATCGAGCATCAGAAGCCTGGAGGACTACTACAACCCTTGCCAATCCCAGTGCGAAAATGGGAACACATTAGCATGGATTTTATGATTGGACAACCAAAAACCATCAAACAGCATGACAGTGTTTGGGTTATAGTTGACAGGCTGACCAAGGCCGCACATTTCTTAGCCATTAAGGCCACTTTCACCTCTGAGCAGTTGGCTAATTTGTACATTAAGGAGATTGTTAGATTGCATGGTGTGCCACTCAGTATTGTGTCAAATCGTGATACCAAATTCGTATCTCGCTTCTGGCATGACTTTTAAGAGCAATGGGCACAGAACCGCGTTTAAGTATGGCCTTCAACCCTCAGATAGACGGACAAGCAGAAAGAACCATTCAAACCCTGGAGGACATGTTGAGAGCATGTGCACTCGATTACTCTAGAACTTGGGATTATAACCTACCTCTGGTCAAGTTTGCGTACAATAATAGTTACCACGCCAGTATAGGCATGGCTCCTTTCGAGGCATTATATGGTAGACGTTGCAGAACTCCTTCTTGCTGGAACGAAGTAGGTGAAAGGGAACCCTCCAAAGTAGAGTTAATCGCTCAAACGATCGAAATAATTAAGACAATATATAAAAGGCTACAAGTCACCCAGAGTAGGCAAAAGAACTATGCGGATATTAGAAGAAGGCCACTGGAGCTTAAAGTTGGAGACCATGTATTTTTAAACGTATCCCCACTCAAGGGAAGCATAACATTTGGGCAAAAGGAAAACTGAGCCCGAGGTTCATTTGACCATTTGAGATTCTGCAAAAAGTGGCATCGGTCGCGTACCGACTGGCCTTACTGCCCTTGTTGCAAGGCATTCACGACGTGTTTCATATATCCAGTCTTCGGAAGCACATTCCAGATCCGGATCATGTCATCCGATATGAACCCCTGCAAGTCAAAGAGAATCTCACCCATATAGAAGAACCCATTCGAATTTTGGAGAAAAGGGGGAAGAAGCTCAGAAATAGGAGCATTCCGTCTGCTAAGGTGCTATGGAAGCATCACAAGGTGGCGGAAGCGACTTGGGAGTTAGAAAGCGAAATGCGTGAAAAATACCCCGTGCTATTTCTATCAGGTGAACAATTTCGAGGATGAAATTCTTTTAAGGGGAGAGTGTAAGGGCCGCACTTTCATTCTATTGCTGATTAACTGTTTCAGTTGCTAAATTTACGAATCTGCATTTGAATTATTTTTCAACAAGGGCATTAGGTCAACCGTGTGCATTTTTAACAATTAATTTCACTAAAAAAAATGACTATATGATTAATGTTATTACTGACTTTACTTATTTATAAAATTATTGAATCGATGCTAACTCGAGTTTTTAAAATCATTTTTCGTTTTATTTAGTCGATTTCCGAGGTTTAATTAAAATGCTAGTGGTAGGACATTTTAACTCGAGTGTAGTGTAATCGCTAACGAGCTTGGGACTAGAACCTAGCGGTATTGTGTTAACTGAGCAACCAAAAAAAAAAAAAAAAGAGAAAGAAAAGGAAAATTAGTAAAAAGAGGGGCTAATTCGGGTCTGAGGCACCCCGAACGCCCGACCCTCCTCTCTATCTCTCCACACTCGCCACTCTCTCTCTCTCTCTCTCTCTCTCTCTCTCTCTCTCTCTCTCTCTCTCTCTTGCAGGCAACTGCCGGCCACCGTCTGGCATCATCGCTGTCTGCCACACATCGTCGGCGAGAGAAGGAGACCACCGGTCCCTTACCCACTCGTCACCAGCTGTCGACCACCACCGTTCTCCTTTCCCCACTTTTCGTGGCTGAATAAACACAGAAAAACACATGTCGCCGCCCCAATTCACCACCCACGTGCCGAAATCCGGCCACCCACACCACCATCGACCTCCTCTATAAATTTAGGGGCCAAATTTAGCCCCAAATCAGCCACAGACACCATCCAGTCGAAAGCTAGGGTTTGGGTTTTGCAAGCACACGGTTGAGGTTTCGAGTTCAGTTAATTAGGGGGTGCGTTTGCTGCTACTTGAGTGGAAAATTAGGCTAATTCATGTAAGTGTTCTTCCCCTCCTGACTTATTATTACATTCAAAAATGTTTTAGCCTAAATGATGACGCATGTCGGCTTAGGTTTAGTTAATTTCATGGAATCTGAATGAGAAACCGTGCATGTCAAGTTAGATGGAATGCATGCCTGAAAATTTAGTTCGAAATGAGTTATGCATGTTTAGAATTGATTCAAGTGTATTCAGTTAATACATGCCTGAAAATTAACTTCGAAATGAGTTATGCATGTTTAGAATTGATTCAAGTGTATTCAGTTAATATATGCCCAAAAATTAGCTCCGAAATGAGTTATGCATGTTTAGAATCAATTCAAGTGGATTCAGTTAATACATGCCTGAAAATTAGCTTCAAAATGAGTCATGCATGTTTAGAACCGATTCAAGTATACTCGGTTAATACATGCCTGAAAATTAGCTTCGAAATGGGTCATGTATGTTTAGAACTGATTCAAGTATGCTCAGTTAATAGATGCCTGAAAATTTGACTTAAATGGTAAATTCGATATAATAAACGAATGCCTTCAATCGTATTATGCTTAAGTGGCTTAATTAGACTTGAATAGTGACTTCGATGTAATAAACATACTTCTTGAATCGTATTATGCTTAAGTGGCTTAATCAGACTTGAACAGTAACTTCGATGTAATAAACGAATGACTTGAATCATATTATGCTTAAATGGCTCAATTAGGCTTGAAATGTAACTTCGAAACGATGAATGAATGCCTCCAATCGATACTTGTCTATTTAGTTGAATGATGCTTGTGAAGTAGCTTTGGAAACAACATTCGAATGATGAAATGAGCATGTTTACCCCTTAATTGCAACACATGAATGTAATTGTGTCTCATGCTTTGTTAGTTTGACATATCTTACTAAGCGTTCGTTTCAAGCTAATGTCATATGAATGTCTATACGTATATATATATATATGTATGGTTATAACCATTGATTGCAGTGCACTGCTAATTGTTGTTTGCTTATTCGGCAAGTTAAGCATTGGTAAGCTACGTAAGTTTACATTCGCTTTTCAGTATATCATAAAGATTAGAATACTAAATTGTCAAATTGAAACCGATATGGTAGTTGGACGGTTTGAGCTAGAACTATGAGTGGTTCGAGGTCCTGTGGTCGGTTGCGATGCAAGGGGGGAATCTGGGTTGTCATTACCGCAATCATGTGGATTGTGAGGCCATGTGTGGCTCATTGTTTTGAAATGATTATGAAGTGCTTGAATGTGATACATGTAAATCCCTCCCCTTCTATATGACTAAGACGCACTGTATGTGTTAGAGTGGTGTTTTGACAAAGAATGTTTTTCATATTTTAAATTAATAATAGCCATGACTAGTAGCAAGCAATGGCCTATTTTAGCTGCACAAACATGGTTTTGGAGTGAATCTGCTTGAACGAGGGAATTCCTAAAACGTTTCACAAAGGTGTGAGTTGTATGATAAATGGTTTTATCAGAAGAAACAGCAAAATTATTAGCCGTTATGACCAGTTTAAATGGCTAAGATAAGTGCTTAGGGACAATAGATGGGAGTGAACCTGCTTGAACGGGGGAATCCTTGGCCTAGGGAGTAATCCCTAGAGACCCTAACAAGGGTTAAGGTCCAAAAGTTAGTTGCCATCCCGGGAGTAAGAGCTTAGTGTAAGTTAATCTCACTGGTATTGAGTGTAGATCTCTCCCAACCAGAATTTTATGATGATCTTATGCCCAGATTACTTTCCTAATGAGGAAGTAAACAGCCGACGTGTAGCCTTTCAAAGTATTTCAGAAAGAAAGAAAGTCTTAAGGGCTATCAAGAGGCCAGATTGAATGAAAAACGTATAAGGGTCTTGAAAGGCCAATACGAAGAAATTTCTTTAAGGAATATTAACATTAAGAGATTATAAAAAGTGTTTGCAAAGAAAGAGAAGAAAGTTTCTACACGTGCCTAACGAAAATGGGTTTCTAACCATGGATGTATGTGGCTTCAAAGTAGTGTGTGGCCATGTTCTCATAGTGCATCATGTAATGATGTTCCAGAAGTGCATATTGAGTAGGTAAGGGATAACGCATCAAGTATTTATGTTTTAGAAGTGCAAATTGTGTAAGTGAGTTTCTAGCATGCCATCGTTATGTAAGATTTATTGCATCACCTCATCACCATAGTTGTGTGCGTGAATTCTAGGAATGACTGAACTTAGTTTTAGAATTTTGAGGACGAAATTCTTTTAAGGGGGGAAGAATGTGATGCCGCATTCTTTATTTTCCGCCAAGCTGCGTGTATTGCCTTTTTATGTTATAAAATCGTATTTTTAGTAACTACATGAGTTAAATTATTACTGACGTGCTTATGTGAACGATAATTTTATTAAAAAGAATGTTTTCATCGCCATTAATATTATTATTTTTAGTTTTACAGATTTTTAATGATTTTTAGTAAGCGTTAATAAAGATTATTAACGAGTACTAAATCGATTGGGAACCTGAATACGATTAGGTTGTTCACCTTAGGATTAGTTTTGAGGTTTAATAAATCAAACCTTGACGTTTTTGGGGACGAATAATCGATGAAGGGTCATGTTATTGATTTGAGTTTAGAACAAGATGTTCGAGATTGAACTAGAGATTTTAGTTGATTGAGTTATTAACCAAAACAACAACAAAAAAATAGAGGGGGAATGAGGGGCCGAAGCCCCCTTCTCTTTCACAGGGGAGAGACCGTGAGCTAGGGGCATTTCCTCAAAAAACCCCAGCTCCGATAAACCACCACCAAAGACAGAGGAAGAAGGGAGAGAGATGGCGGGCAAGCAGGTGGCGGCTGGCTGGGCGGCGACCAATGTCACGCCTGGTGGCCTTGGTTCACGCCGCGTCACGACAAGGAGAGGAGAGAAAGCGAATGAATTGAGAGAAACGGGGGTCAGGCCAGGCGTCGGCATCGGTGATAGCGGAGACTACTGGTCGTCCGTTCGTGCTGGCGAAGAGAGAAAGAGAGAGATTGAGTGGAATCAAACGATTTAGAGGGTTAGGGTTTGAACCCCAAGCACACCAGGACCTCGACCACCATGGAGGTGGTCCTGATCTGCACGGCCAAGGGCTAAAGCGAGGGAGAAGAGGCCGTAGCAGCAGCATCACGAGAAGTAGGGGTCGTGGCCTAGCTTCAAATTAGTCCATGCAACCCTTAAATTGGGTCCTATAGCTTGGATCGAGGTGGGTGTTTCTCGCCTCCTAAGTATTAGTAGTTTCGAAATTGTTTTAACCTTTAAGTTGCGTTGCATATGAGTGTAGGATTAGTTAAATCGAATGGAATTGTGCATGTCCTGTTCCATCTGAGTTTAGTTTAAATCAATGTATGTTATGTTTAGTTAGTTTATTTCCAAAAATGATTTTGAATCGTTAAATGTTAGTTTAGTTGATTAACACTCCAAAATGGCTTTGAATCGATATATGATAGTTTAGTTAGTTCATACCTGAAAAGTATCTTCGAAATAATATAAGAATGCTTCGAATCGACATCGGTTTAATTAAGTTAATTCATGCCTGAAAAGTATTTTCGAATTAACATGTTAGCATTCAAATGGACGTTGGTTTAATTAAGTTAATTCATGCCTAAAAAAGCGGTTTCGAACTAACATGTTAGTATTCAAATCGACATTGGTTTAATTAAGTGAATTCATGCCTAAAAGGTAGTTTCGAATTAACATGTTCAATAGCTTCGTTCCAAATTAATTTATGCCGAATTAAGTTAGTTCATGCTCGTTTAATAGCTTCGAATTGAAATGTGAATGTTTAGAATCAACACATGTACGCTTAGTTAATTCTTGCTCGATTAATACCTTCAAAATGAAATGAGAATACTTAGAATCAGTACTTGTATAATTAGTTAATTCATGCCTGAATAGTAACTTCGAAGTGATATATGAGCACTTAGAATCAATGCTTGAATAGTTAGTTAATTCATGCCTGATTAGTAGCCTCTAATTAACATGTTAACGACTCGAATCGATGCTTGTCCATCTGGTTAAAATTATGTTCGAAAAAGATATGAAAATGGCATGTTACCCTTTGTTGTGAAATGTGAATGCAATAAGATTCATACCTTGTGAGTTTATTTCAGTTTTTTAAGTACTTATTTCAAGTTAATGCAACATATATATATACGTATGCTTATATATGCTGTATTAAGCTGCTGGATGGTTGCTGCTCGCTCGGTAAGTTATACGTAGCTATTTCATAAGGCCTTTATGATAATATGTTATGATTATTAAATTGAAAGCCGAGATGGTAGTTGGATGGTTTGAGGTAGAACTATGAGTGGTTCGAGGTTTCCTGTGGTCAGTTGTTATGTGAGGAGGCAGCCTGGGTTGTGAATTAATCATAATCATATAGATTACAAGGCCATGTGTGGCTTATATTGAGATTGATTGATTATGAAGTGTTTGACTGGGTTACGTGCAAACCCCCTCCCTTTTATAACGCCAAGTTTCTTGTTGCGAGTGAGGGTGAGTTTGAAAAAGGAAGTTTTTCATGTTTGTAACTAATAGTAGCCATAACTATCAGCAAATGATGGCCTATTTTAACTATGCAAATATAGTTTTGGGAGTGAACTCGCTTGAACGGGGGAATCCCTAAAGAATTTAAATAAAAAGAGAGCATGCTGTTTGAAAAAGGATTTCACTGTGAGAGGCAGTAAACTTATTAGTCGTTATGACCAGTTTAAAGGGCTAAGATAAGTGCTTAAGGACAATAGATGGGAGTGAACCTGCTTGAACGGGGGAATCGCTAGCCTAGGGAGTAATCCCGAGAGACCCTGACGAGGGTTAAGGTCAAAACGTTAGTTGCCGTCCCGAAAGTAAGAGCTTAGTGTGAGTTAATCTCACTGGGATTGAGTGTAGATCTCTCCCAACCAGCACTTTATGATGATCTTATTCCCAGAGTAATTTCCTGATAAGTAAGAAATGCAGTCGGCATTTCTCCTTTTTAAGTATCTCAGAAAGAAATTTTTGAAGGGTCATTATGAGACCAATATGAAAGAGATTCTTTTAAGAATATGAGCCCAAAGAGGATAAGAAAAGAGTTCTTATGAGCCTAAAGAGGCTAAGTAAAGTGTTTTCAGAAAAAGAAAAGAAAGATTTTCATACACATCATGCGAATAAGAATCTAAGTGCAGTATAAATGAAATTCCAAGTACAGCACGGCCATACCCTTGTAATGCATCGAGCATACGAGTTTGAATGTGCATGTTTAGCTAATGAAAGTTCGTGGCATAATCCTTGCTTCATATGTTTAGCATCTCATATGAGTGAAATATATAGACAACACATAAATCACAAATTATATCACATAATCTATGAAAGAAAGCTCTGTACTTAGCCCTCAATGCTTGCTTAAGTGTTTGACTGCCAGTTCGCGAAGAAGTTTGGTCATTTAGAGACCTAGAAATGTGTTTGAGAGGTTAAAGTAAAGTTTATGGTTAGTGATACTTCCATAAGAATTTTATAAATGCCTAATATGATAATAAAGCATGAATACGTGATATGTGACTATTAATGATATTATCACCAACAACAGTTTTGGTTTTAAGGGGGTCGGGGAACACTCACTGAGCATGTAGTTGCTCATCTCATTACTTTTTCCCCAGGTTTGCATCATAACAAGTAGGAGTCAAGTCACTTTTGTCAAGATGGAATCCATTCTTGCCTGCAAGGTGTCATGTTTTTCCATTTGAAGGGATTTTACGTGTTTAATGAAGTCATGTAATGTATTCCTAGAATTATAAACATTTGTAAATAAGTATTCTAGTTCATGTAGTGTATTCAGTTTAGGAGTTGCTCCGTACGGCCATGTGTGCCAACCATCTTATTAGCCCGTTGTGCTTTTAGTTGAAATCAGCTACTTTTTAAGATGTAAACCGCAGTACTCCGGTTGTGTGAACCGTTGAGTTGTATCTTTTACTTTTCCTGTATTAATTAACTATTCTCTGAGTTGCTCGTTGAGTTATGAACTCCGGCGCGTAGCCATTGAGCTTCTTTTAAATGTTTTACGCTTCTTTTAAATGATTTGTAGGGGTTTATTGTAAGGCTATTAGCCCGAAAACGGTCAGTTTTTAGAGTAAATTCTGTCCGTTGCATCACGGAATTTAATCAAAAGTTAAGAAAACATAGCGCTTCTGGCCCTAGGGGCTGGGGGTGTTAAAGAAAGCTACTTAGTCTAAAGCTCATCATTGGAGGAATTTATTCCCGTTTCTTTGTTTCCTTTTTTTGTTTTCTTTTCTTTGTTTTTTTGTTAACACTCTAAAATGCAACTAAAAATTAAAAATGCAAAAATAAAGCTAAAACTAAGAAAAGAAACCTAAAAATAGAAAGAAAAATGAAATTATCAACTAAAAATGCAGACTACTTAAAAATGCATGACTTAAAATGCAAACTACTTACACATCCACATCACATACACATATTCACGCATATCTCCCTTATGCTTAGACAAAGCATTATCCTTAATACAAAGATATAAAATTAATGGGGAAAAAAAATAAGAACTAAAAAGGAGGATGAGGGGAAGAAGATAGTGGGTGTGGATGAGAAATATGCCAGTCGCGCCAAGTCTCTAAACAAGCCCTAAAGTCTTGGAAGTATTGGGTTTGGGAAGCAATCATTCCACGGAGCTCATCATGCTGCTCCTAGCAAACTCACAGAGCGTGGTATGTTCAGTTTGAATATAAATATAGAGGGATGCGTGCTTATCTTGAATGGGCTGAAGGGTAGCATGGAAACCAGCATAATTAGAAGAAGAGGATGGTTGTTATCAACTAGAGGCCCTTAGGTGAGGCAGGGGAGGAGATGATGCAGGTTACGCTAACTCTTCATCACCCAATAAAAAGTATGGATTGGCCAAGTTCAAGAGAGTGGTTCGTTCAACATTAGAGAAAGGCCTGAGACGGTTCCTAGGATAAATCCAACAAACACGCTCATCCTCTGCCTTACAAAATTTATTTGTTCAAAAGTGGCTAAGTTCGACCGCTCAGAACTGAAAATTCAATCATCAAGGCTCGGTTTTATTGCAACAGACACAGCAATGGGGGTAATAAGGCCCCAATTCACAATCCCTATGCGGAACTAGTGGCTACACAATGTAACTGATTAACCAAGGATGAACCGATGTCAAAGTCGGTTACCTTGGAGCATACTATACATGAAATACAATTTAAACAGGCGAGACACACTCAAGCTATCCTTCCTCACAAACAAACCATAAGTAAGTAGTGATGGGGCCACATGAATACAGGGGTTTCTAATGACAGTGCCTTTGGAGTTGCCGTATCATACCGATGATCCCTAGATATTTCATTCCAAAATGCATTTGGGTTAAATTCTTTAGGGACATGTCGATAAGGCAACCCAATACTTGGTGGAAAACCAAATATGCTATTAAAGGACTTAAGTTTAGCTCATAAAACTCCCTATTTAGATAGAAGGAAATGTATCGTTCTTGGCAACGAGGCCCATTCGTGACCTCCACATGAACTGTCCTTAAAAATTCAAGGTGGGGTCATGATAAATGAGGTCCCTAGTCTTTAAGAATTATCCCATACCTCCCCTAGCAAACAGCTAAGTTATGTCATGCAACAAACCCAATCTAGTTAACAAATCCTCGTCATAATAACGAGTAGTAACAACTACCTTACTGCTCAAATTATTGTATCTAGCAATATGCTCGGGATGTGTGAAACCAAGGGAGTTAGGGATATTACCTCAGTTTCGTGCATTGATTGAGGTATTGCACTGGATGTCTCCACTTCTTAGTTGATTCTTGCATTCTTCTTAGGTGCCATTATAATGGTGAATGGGTGGGTCAAAGCTTCAAATTCTAACTAAAGTGAAAATAGAAAAGAAAACAACTAAAAATATAAAATTTATGAAAACTAAGGTGAAATAGGAAGAAATATGGAAGAAAAAGAGAGAATTTGAAAGAATGGGAGGTGAAGCAGAGTTTCTACATTTTGGAGTATGAAGATGGGTAGAATGTGAGAGAAAGATGGCAAGAAAACAGAAATTTCAAGGATATTTAGTACGAAGGTGAAGAAAATAAGAAGAAAGGGAAGAAATTTGATGAAAAATTGAAGGTTTTGAGGTGGGTGGTCATCGAGGTTTTAGAGAGAGAAAGAGAGAGCTTAGAGAGAGAAGGATAAAAGGTAGAAAAAAATAAAGGGGTGCTCGGGTCAAAGGGATTGAAAAACCCTTGACCACAGACGGAGAGTCTCACTACAGACCGTGGTGTACTCCACAGAGGGTTCGTGGTGAGCTCTATCTCTATGTTTTCTTTAGTTTTCCTAGCAACTGCTCCACGGGCTAAATTAGACACCACGAGGGGTCTGTGGAGAGCCCTCATATAGCTGCTAAAACTCTCTTATTATTTTTTTATGACTTTTTTTTTAATGATTTTTTACTCTTTCTTTTCCTGCTTTTTTTCACTCTTTCTTTTTTTTTCCCCTTCTTTTTGCTCTTTTTTTCTATCAAAGCAAAATAGTACACTATATACAACTGAAGAAAAGAAAAACTAGTAAATGGGAAAAAACTTGTGTTGCCATCCAAGAAGTGCTCTATTAGTGTCGGGAACTCGACCGTCTCTTCTAGGAGGGCTCGGGATCAGAAAGGACAACAGGTTTGTCAATGGGGTCCCCCATATAATAAGGCTTTAAGATGCTATCCATTGACTTTGAACGTGCCAGTTGTCTCACTCTAGACCTCCACAGCTACCAATCTTCCTTTATCATGGACCTTGAAATCAAACTCTTGCACCAGAAGGCACCATCTCAAAAGCTCAGGATAGAAGTCCTTCTTTGCCATCAAGTGACTCCATTTAACGTGATTTGTGTACAGAATGAATTTATAGTGGGCTCCATCAGACGGGTCACTACTAAGCTTGACTCCTAAGTCAAAGTCACACTCTATATCTTGAATAAGAGACATAGACTGCATTACTTGAGTAAATCTACAATAATCACTTATGGACACCTCATTAGTAGCATAAGTCTCGTCCTTGAATACGCTAGGTGGCGTAGGGGCATTGAACTCCACCCTAGCATAATCTAGGCCGAGGCCTTCAGATGTAATACATTCAAACACAAAATGGTCAACATGCCACCAATCATCAAATGAGCCAATCTCATGAAAATTCATATCTCCTTCCAAAGCAGATGAAAGTGAGGGGATATTCTGGTTTTCAAAGAAGGCAAATCCCAAATGATATTCCCCTACATCAGTTTAAACGTCCTTCCTTCACATCAGCTTTGCAACCAAAAGTGGCCAAGAATGGTTTGCCTAGAATAATCTGGGTATACATGTCTATGGCCACATCTAAGATGATAAAGTCGTCAAGAACATAAAAATCACCTACTTTATGGAAACATTCTCTAAAATACCCAAAGGGCACTTCATGGAACCATCCTCGAATTGAAGTGAAATAGGTGTTGGTTGTAACTCACCTAACCTAAGCTTCTGAAAAATGGAATAGAGTATAAAACTAACACTTGTACTAAGATCACATAAGGCCCTATCAATCCTCACTTAACCTACCATACAAGGAATAGAGAAGCTACCTGGGTCTTTAAGTTTAAGGGGAAACTCTACAGGCACCACCACATCACGCACCCCTCCAAAGGATAGAGTTTCAAACTCAGCATTTTTCACCTCACTTTTAGCTCTAGGCACTACTCTACCTTCCTCAAGCTGCATACCGGAGATTCATCTACCCCACCTTTCAAAGTAACATAGTTACACTACTCAGGGAGATTTGCCTCGGGCTTACTAGGAAGTCTACTCGGGGGTGGAGATGAAGAAGACGCTTGTTGAGCAGTTTGAGCTTCTAACCTCTTATTATGAGTAGTAAGCACATTAGCCTTGGAGGCTAATTACATATACTCATCTTGCTTTTGTTGTGTCAAAAGCATACTCTCCATTATGATCTCTAAGTTAGATTTTTGAGGTGTTTGTTAAGGATGAGGTGGTCTTTTGAATCCATACGGTGGTCTAAAATTCATTTGAGGTATAAAAGAGACATTAGAATTATAGGAGAAATTGAGGTGATTTCTTCAATCAAGATTATAGGTATTAGAGAATGGGTCATTGGTCAGTCTAAGATTAAAATTATTGACATAGGTGACTGGTTCACTAACATTTTGAGCAAATGATCTCCCAACTTGACAATTCACAGTCAAATGATCAACAAACCCACAAATTTCACATGATGGAGAAGGGGTTACTTGAACTAATAGAATTAACATTCAATTGTTCTGACTTTTGAGTCGTGGCATCTACCTTAGCAGAAAGTATAGAGAAAGCATCAAGTTCTAACTTATATCTAACCTTCTTGTGTTATCTTCTTTCATTATACCATTGGTATCTATTTAGCATCATCTCTTCAATAAGATTGTAGGCCTCATCTTTTGTCTTGTTCATAAGTGTACCTCCAGCTGCTATGTCTATAGTAGATATTACTGTTGGGTGACTTCGCTATAGAAAGCTTGCACTAACATCCATCGTTGAAGGCCATGATGTGGACGTAGCCTCAATAGGTCCTTAAAACGCTCCCAACCTTCATATAACTATTTATCCTCCCTTTGAGCAAAAGTGGTGATGTGGTTTCTCAAACTTGCCGTTTTGGTAGGAGAAAAAAATTTCACAAGAAAGACTTTGGTGAGCTCATCCCACATTGTGATGCATCCCAAAGGCAAAGAACATATAACATCAACAGAAACACCGTTGAGCTTTAACGTGTCGCACACCTCTAAGAATACTGAGAGGTGAAAGTTAGGATCTTCTAGCGGGGTTTCTCCAAATTAGGATTGTTGCACCATAGAAATAAGATCCAACTTAAGCTCAAAGTTATGGGCTTCCGCATTGGGTCCAGCAATACAAGAGGCAATTCCTTGGATGCCCAGGGTGACAAAATTCTGAAGTGTCCTTCTTTGATCATCTCCTCCTCCCGTCATCGTCCAAGAGGGTTCTTGAGCCTTGGCTCTTTGCTCCTCTAACTTCAACTTCTTCCTCCTAGAGTAAAAAGTCCTATCTATTTCTAGATCGAATTCAAACAGAAAGCGACTTCGCATAGAAATGGAAAGATCCTACAAAAATGACGACAAAATACTACCAATGCAAATCAAGAAAATACAATGAAAAAGAAAGCGACAAAAAAATACTTGGACAATCTAAATAGGCAACCTTAATATCCACAAATTACTCCCCTGTAATAACGCCAAAACTTGATTGTTACTACAAGCGCACGATTCTCGCAGTGTCACTGTTTAACTATTGGAAATTCAATCGAATTAAAAACATCTACAGAATTATTTCGCCTAGCAAAGTATTGGATCCTGGATTTAAATATGCACTTTATCTAGACTAGATGATTCAGAGGAGTGCAATTGAACTAAGAATTCAATCTTTTCTTTCGAAACAAACTGAATTTCCTAAACTAACCCAACTAACATTCTTTTAAACATCCTTGGTTTATTCTTGGATATGGATTTTTGTGATTGCTAGAATTTTCCTCTCAACAAACAAGTCTCTTTCAAACAGTTGTTAAATTAAGTTTTAATTTATTGTTCTAATAATGAGTTTCTCCTTTCAGTACTTCACCCAGCTATATAGTGTATGTAAGCAAATCTATCTAAAATTTACTCACAACTGTTCATCCACAAGATATAATTCAATCAAACTAATTTTGATAAAGCACAAATATTAAAAATTAGAGGTCCAGCATCGATACTTTGGCTAACAAGTCCCTAGATGAAGAAAAACTACTCATAGATAATTGGAATAACCAACATCTAAATAAAGGTTTAAGAAGAAATTAGAAGGGGAAGAAATCTTAGTGACTATGGTGGTCTTCAATGGCTTCCTTGACTCCAAGCCTCTAAAATCTTTCACTCAAATTCCCTCTCTTACTCCAAAGAAATCTTGAAAAATCCTAAACTAATGATAGAAGTGAGTGTTAAATGCCTTGGCTTCCTACGCTCTCCGCTCTTTGCAGTAAAAAAAACTATTTAAGCATGAAGTCGACCGTCCTTAGCCATAAGATGACGGAAGATGAAGAGATAAGCAGTTTCAAGCTCACTATAGATCGTGGCCTTCACCACAAAGGGTCCACGGTTACGTTTGTCTCAGCATTCTTTGGTTCTTCTTTCTTCTCAACGGGCATAGTGACTTGAAGGCATCTGTGGGGGTTAAAACACACTCAATTGGGGTCAAAGAGAGGGTAAAAAAGTCCACAAACCTGCAGAACACAGAAAAGAACTATACCCAAGCGTAAAACAAGATAAAGAGTATAGATTGTAACATAAAGTTCATAATTCTCTCAAAAAATACAGCAAAATGAACACAAAATGAAGTGCACTCTAAGCATCTGCCAGTGTCATCATTAAGGTGTATACAATTAAGCTTCACTTTGACCAAGTCTATGTAAGGCAAAGGTCTAAGTAGATAACATTTGTCGCTACATATTTACGTGCTATTATAAGATCATAGAAGGACGAGATGTCTAATGTCTTAATTTTACCTTTTGCAGATCTCGCGTTATTGTTAACCTTTCGTCAGTCTAGCATTGATGCTAACCTTTTGCTGATCTAGTGATTCTGAAATGCGACCTTTCACTAATCACATAGACCTTTTATATATCTAGTGGTTTTAGAATTTCACCTTTCGCCTCTCTAGAGGCCCTGCAATTTGACATTTTGCTTATCTAGCAGCCCTTTTTTTGGTCTAGCGATTTTGAGATTTAAACGTTTTCATATATAGCGATTTTGATATCTGACCTTTCATCGATATAGCGCACTTTTTGCCAGTCTAGCATTAATTCTCATGTTTTTATGAATTTGGTAGTGTGGGAGCCTAAAGATATGCTGCCTGATCTCTACGAACTTAGTGGCGTAAGAACCTCAAGATCTTTAGTCATATCCCTATGAACTTGATGCATGAGAGTGTGAATATTTGTAGCCAAATCCCCAGAAACTTGGTGGTGTGAGAGCCTATTGTTTGTAGCCAGATCCTATAAACTTGGTGAGGTGGGAACGTGAAAATCTATAGCCAGATCCCTATAAACTTTATGGCATGATGTCGTGAACATCTACAACCAAATGCTTGAGGAGTTTATGGCCTCTAAAGATTAATAACATATGGTAGATCTTAATAAATATGTTGGCATTGAAGCTAGACTTTTTATAATTAAAACCATGTATGCTTGGGGGCACAAGAGCCTGAAGATCTGTAACCAAATGCCTGAAAACGTAACGGCATGAGAGCTTGAAGATTTGTGACCAGATCCCTATGAACTTGATTACGTGGGAGCCTAAAGATCTATAGCTAGATCCTCATTGGCTTTGCGGTGCAGTGGCCTAAAGATATATAGCCTGATGCGTAAAGAATTATTGGCTTGACAGTGTCAAGATCCATGGCAAATTTTTGTAAACTTGATAGCATGATGGGCTGAAGTTGTATAGCTAGGTCTATATGTATTTAACATGGTGGCATGAGAGCTTAAAGATCTATAGTAGGCCCTTATAAGTTATTAACTTGGTGGTGTTAGAGACTAATAGTCTATAGCCATATCCGTACAAACTTATCATCATTGAGGTGTTAACATGTTTGATTTATGGGATTAATCTTTTTCTGGTCGCCCTTGAGTGTCATGTCTTTATGATGGGAGCCCACTGAATGTTAAAGTGCCCTAGTATGCTAGGACCTAGATGTTGAGATGTCCTCTTATGTTATCATGAAGTAGATAAGGTGTCCTCTATGGCTAGATCCTCCTGGACCTAGTTACCTAATGACGTGAAGTTAAGTGATGTCACCACTTATAGGGACTTAGGTGAATTAACCCTAAACTATAGAGGTAATGGTACTTGTATAAAGTCTACTCCAAGGGTAAAGAACTTACTTTGGCCAAGCCTAATTACAGAGAAGGCTAAAGTATGAATGTCTCTTGAAACAATTATAGATTAATGCCTTATAAAGGTTGTGTGTCCTTCATGCAAGCTGGATTGACTTATCTAGCCATAAACTTCTTTAATTTGGGATTCTCAAGTGATCAAAGTGAAGGATGGCACACTTAACTAGGCTAAAGACTCATGTCTAAATGCAGGTGCACTTGCTTACCTAAGTGAGACTGTGCGCGTATGTTAACTACACTGATAATGATAACCTCACTCATATGCATGCATATGGAGGACTTATGCTAAGTTTAGGGCCTATTAGACAAGACCATATTAAGGTATAAGTAACTAATGGGCTAGGCATGGTTTTGTTCTATAGCTTACACTACAACATATTGTAGGATGAGGGATAAATAGCTGAGTGATTGCTAGGTTAAGCCAAGCCATGAGGATAAGTTACCAATGATAAGAAATCTTTCTTTCAAAATGCAAGAGTAGCCTTTTATTTTTGAATTAAAATGCCCTTGTTCTGATAAAGAAGCCTATAATATCCCACTGATTATAATGAAAGCCCTAGTTTTACAAGGGTAGCAAAGCTAAAATGCTTGTGATAATGTTATCAAGAGCAGCCCCCAGTCTAGAAAAACAAATGTATTCTCAAGTTGGAAACTTTTTACTATAAGCAAAAACCTAGTTGTGTAAGGAAAGCTTCCCTATCTTGGTGTGCCCCTGCTTAAAGAGTCTGAAAGAATGGAAATGAGTTTAGAACTCTTGAATTTATAGTCGTGGATCAGGCAAAGAGTCTTGCATTTCGAAAAGGAGGTCAAATTATGTGCTCTCATGATTGGGAAGAGATAAATGGTGTTTCCAAATCTGACTTGCATGTGTAGGTAAGGAAATGCTTCTTTGTCCTCAAAAGTCAAGGTTTAATTTTCATTCTCCTTTTACCCAATCCATGCTTTCAAGTTTTTAGGCCCGTCACTCTTTTACTTCTCTCTCTCTCTCTCTTTCTCTCTCTTGCTCTTTCTCTTTTTGAGACCAAAGGATCAAATAGAAATGAACCTTCATGAATGTTCTTTGTCAGACCTCAAATAGGTTACCTAACTATCCAATGCGGAATTATTCATACTTATAGAGTAAGAACATAGAGCCTTAAGGATGAATGCCTACATGACGGCTTTTAAGGTAGGTTTTAGGGTTAAGATTATCAAGAAAGGGAGTCCGTGTAAAGGCTCAAACAGCCTTATAAAATCCATGCATATGCATGGATGATGAGTTAGTGTGCATTAATGAAATTTTCCCTTTATTCTTCTTCCTTTGAAGCATTTTTATTTTTGTTCTTTTCTCTTTCTTTTGTTCCTTTCTTTGGTATGACCGATGTTGTTGGTGAATGCCATATTTGCATTGAATTTCGTGAGTGTTTAGATGCCGATGTACAGGATTATTGTGCATAATTGTGTGATTTTATGCCTCCTTTTCCATTTTACTCTCGGTTTTGATGTCGTTGACAATATTTTGTAGAAATTGGTTAAGGTTATCCAAGTATGTCTAGAAAATCAGTGAAGAATTACGTAAGGAGGTGAGAGCCCACAAAAACTGACCAAAAACCCACAAGACATATGGTCTACCCAGTATATATCATGGATAACCCGGTATAGCATACAGAGTCAACTTGGTTGACCAAATTTTACAGAACTAGTAAGGAAAAGCAACTAGTAGCCACCATGGTCTATCTGTGATGGTGTCCACAGTCCATGGTGGCCCCATTTTCCCCGAGAATGCTTATTTTCTGTGCGGCTATTCGACTTCCACGTAGTTTTTGTGTTTTGGATGCAGAATATTCGTGATAAAAGGCCTGTTTTCAACCTCATTTCATAATCATAATCCATCCCATTCTATCAAATCCACCATCAAGCTAGGATTTAAATTAGATTAAATAGAGTTAAGAGCAAGTTGAAGGTAAAGATTTACAAGGATTCTGGATCGGGTTTGCAACGACAGTTTAACCATGCATTGGCTAAGCAATTCCTCTCCCTTATCTTCTCTTCTCTTTAGATTGTTATGCTTTTAGATTATTATTGATTTTTATGTTAGGTTTTAGATTGTTAATCTTGGAACTGACTTGAATTCTTGTGAATGAAAATTTCTTGTTTTGATCAAAAACTGATTTGGATTTATTAGGTTTATTCTATTGAATCTTAGACGTTGATTTGCTAGTAGAAAACTTGATCAATTTCTTCCGTATTTTAGACACTTGGTGAAGAACTGAAAGGTAAAACTAGATGTTGGGAAACTAATATTCGACTTAAGTGTGTGGGATCTTAAGAAAAGACTTAATATTTAAGAGACCCCCAAATTTGATGGTCGAGTTCTTAATGATATTAATTAAAAACCCTTGAGAAATGGTAGTTGATTAGATTTAAGAATTTCATTCCACCTTGAAAGAGGCATTTCATAAATTGATTGCCGGTTTTGGAATTACCCATCTAAAGAAAAGGCGCTTGATTAATTCTTGAGTCGGAAAATTACTTGGTTTAATTGGTTATCTATTAGATTAGGTAAGTAGTAGACATCAATTTTATTTATATATTTTGGATTTACTTAGCCTATCTTGAGGGAATATAAACCGAATGATCAACCTAGCTCTTGTAGGAGATGACCTTGATTTGCTACAATGTTACCGTGCACTTGAAGCCCTATCAGTGATGTGACTTGATATGCTTGGTCCAACAACTTTTTTGATTGCTAATCTTCATATTGATGTCACCTATGACACGCTCGCCTTATTGGTTTAGTCATGTGTGGTCATCAAAGAAATATGCTCCTTTAAGCCTTAAAGGGGTTCCAAATGGTAACTTTTTTTGGTTCAAAGGACTTAATATAGGTTAACAAAGATGGCTCTTATCCTAGGCATGACCTTTAAATTTGCACAACCTTTGCTTCTTCTACGATAGAGGTCTTTGATCTAGAAATCATTGATCTGAAAGTGAAATTATGAAGAAATAGAAGGGAGAAAGAGAATAAAAGAGGGGACTAGTCCAAGAGGAAACTTTATAGAAAGTGGATCAAGAACCTCCCCTCAAGTACTTACCCCAATATTCTCCTTAACACAAGGCTCCCCTAAAGGGGGTCTCCTTAAATGAATACTCCTTCTCAACCAAAGTATTCTTGTGGACTAATAATCTCTTCATGATAATTAACATAACTAGCATCATTTGCTTGGTTCACATGCTCATCAACCGCTCTAAATAGAGCTAAATGAAGTAATGGAATATCAACAACCATATCACTCGTCAAGATAACCCTAGCTAATGTGGTTTTTTAGATAACCCTCAGTGATATTTAAAGGCTCTTATGGAGAGGATCATCGATTACTTTTTCAAGCTCCAAGGCCAAGTCCAAGATGATGAAGGAGCTAGGGGATGTTATGCAGGGGACACTAGTCAAAGCGAGTTTAGAATGTTGAGTGGTTTCATCTTTCCCTCCTCTAATGATTCTGATGGCCAGAATGTGGAGAGCATCTTGTAGAATGGGGTCTTCATAAAGTAGGGTGAAGTTATCATTTCCTATACTTAGGTAATGTTATTAGATGTGAAGGTTGATCAGCTTAGAAAGGGAGTAGTGAAGCTTGATAAGGAAGACAAGCTCCTAGACATGGTTATTAAAAGAGAAGGAGAGAGGGTCGATCACTACTCATTCTAACCTCCTAAAGATCTATACTTTGAGTAGGAAGTTATCCTCCTAACCTAGAAGGTTGATGAGATATAAATGGCAATGGATAGCAGAACAGAAGTGTGAGTGATAAAGGTGCATATATAGTAAGTCGCAAGAAAGAAAGGGGAAAATGAGGGGAAAGAGAAGACCTTGAGGAGCATTGATGCACTAAACTTTGTTTAGGTCCTACACGGTAGTATCCTCATTACTATAGCTAATGCTGGCAACTCTTACTCTTTTCCTAAACAAGAATAGACACAAAATGAAGGAATTGTGACCATTCAAGAAAAGAAAAGAAAGGTTAGGCTTTACTTTAGGGTGCACTCTAGCTAAAACCCCCAGCTACTTGGGCAACCTCATTCTTGAGGCCCTCTATTTGTAGGTGTCATCAACCACCCAACCTCATTCTTGAGGTCCTCTATTTGAGGTGTCATCAACCACCCAACCTCATCCAACACCCTTTTCTTACTGCCAGTTATTATAGGCCTACTTCCAAGCATCACTTCAGTCGAGCCTTTCACTATAAAGAGTGAAACAAGGAACAACTACCTTGTTCCCAAGATTCTCGCACTGAAATTTACCTCTGATCGGCATCATGTAAACCCGAGTCTCTTTTAAGTGCTCAAACTTATTCCACTTTCCCTAAATTGTTCAATAATAGATAATTCTCATAGTTGTTATGAAATAAACACCCTTGGCACTTCTCAAGCCCACGTGTTGTCCAAATAAAGTGAATTGTTTACTTGGCTTTACTCCTCACAACTCTACAGTACCATATTTCTTGATGATGTTTATCATGTTACTCGACATGAGATTATCAAGACCTATTTTCATAGCCTTAAATAACTTTAACACTACACGATCAATTGGGAACTAAAGGAAATAGTGAAATTCCAAGTATACATTCGGATGAACCCCTGAGGCTGTGTTCTTTTCATGGGTAAATTAGGGGTGTGGGATGGGAAGAAATGGAATAGTGTGGAAAAGAGTGGAATGGAGAGGAAAGAAGTGGTTTGTAGGAGTGTAAGGTGTAGAATATAGTGGGAAGGAATGGATGGAGTGGAATAGAGTGGGAAGGAATAGAATGAAGTAAGAGAAAGATAGAATTATTATTATCAAGGAGTGGGAGGGAGTGAGAAATAGTGAGGGAGTAGAAAAGAGTGGGAAGAAGTGGAATAGACTGCAAAGGAATGGTATTTATCTTTAAAAGTGGGAAAAAGTAGAAAGGAGTGCGAAGAAGTGGGAAGGAGTTAGAGCCAATTATTTATCCATGAAAAGAATAGGCCTTGAGGTGGCTTGACTACATTACTCCACAAAGGGGGCCGTTGAATGTCATACAAGTTGGATATAGCCCAAATCGATACAATACCATGGTCTTACCCCTCAACGATCATCTTCACAGTCTCCTGCCATTAGAGCCTACAATCCATGATTCCATCGCCACTCATAATAACTCTCGACTTTGCTAAAATTCATGAGTTCAATGCCCACAAACCATGACACTCACTCTAACGAACCCTACTCTAGTCTATAGTATGTGATCTTCCTAGAGAGCGCTTCATATTTCGAGAATGAAACTATCTCCTTCTAGGATTACGACTTGCTCTTTTTATGGGGCCAAGGCCTGATATAGATGCTCTATAAGACCTAGTCTGCTTGTGGCTCATGAATCACCAGAAATCAAAATGGATACAAAAGAAGTAAACTAAAATTTACTTCAAACTCTCAGACTTTGGTCACAACGTTGATCTTGGTAACTAAAGCAAAAGAAAACAAGAGTATTTTCGAAAAGAAATGCAAGCACCATAAATGGAAAAGTCCTATTGCCTTTAGCCTATGTTTAAAATTCCAATAATTTAACAATTGAAGGTGGAAGCTAAAAGTAGAACTCCGAGATTTCATTCACTGAATATGGCCACGTATCTTTTAAATCATGAAAAGATGGTCAAGGGTCTATGAAGGCATACGTTGCATAGATGACAGCCATCTAGCCACATTTAATGTAATTTCAGGACTCTAACTTTAGATCTTAGTATGCATGTGTCTAGCTTAGGCCGAAAATAGATCCAAGCCTAAAACCTATAATTACCACAAATGTCCAAGGCCTATAAGCCCAAATTGCATGCATAACAAGGGTTTCTTTTCATCCACCTTAAGGATAGAATCCTTCGCTTAGAAAGGCAAATCATGCATAAGCATGGGATCAATCTTATTCTCATAATGATATAAGGTCCTTTCTGAGCCAAGGAGAGAACATCCATCCGCATTTAAAAAATCTTGCTAGATCAAGGTCTAAGCTTTGAGTAGGATACCCCTAACTAGTCGCCAATCAAAGGATTCTGCCACTAGACTAAGGAATAATCCTCGCTAAGCTCTGAAAACTTACAAATAAGAGCTCTTTACCAAATTAAATGAACGCCCAATAAACAAAGTCCCTCACAAAGGTTTCTACACACAAACACTAAGAAAACATTATATCAAAGTTGACATGACACTTAGAAATTGAATCAAAGCCAATTATATTACTTACCAAGAGCACAAAAGGATTTACATAGTTCAATTTCAATAATTTCAATTACAAAACCTAACTTCAAGGCGAATGTCTAATAACCTTGAACAAGCTATAAACCATGAACTGATCGAAGGAACCATGCAGGAGTTCCTCAGTTTGACAATGAAGGCAATTAGCTCAACAAAAAGAGAGGTTGAGATTATGGATTCATGATATGAGTCACCACAATAAAAGCATGCCACTAGGAAGGCATCATCTCTTTTCCTGAGTTGAGTTCAGACTCCATGTCTACCTAAAGCTTGCTACTCCTAAACAAAGAAGCAATATTGACCAAGACCCATACTGCCCCACCATCAATCAACCATCAGCTAAAGAGAGTAGGTGCATCGAGGCTAGCTTGTATAAGGAGTAACAAGCAGCACATCCTCCATAGGGAAAATGAGGACTCTCCCATATGAGGATATCCTACAAATGTCTTGTAAAAAAACCTTCTAGAGATAGAAAGATGGAAGAGTAAAACTTACTTTGCCTCTAAGGGACTACTTCATTAGTTGCACAAAAGCACATTACAGTAAGCTATCATCTATCATCGATTCACCAAATAACTGACTTATTATATTAGATGTGACTCCCTGGTGAAATTTTACGGCACTAACAATGAGAATAAAGCTTCTAACTCTACGCCCATAATAGGCTCTCCTAGGATAACACCGAAGGGACTTTGTAATCCTCTTAATCATCGCTTGCCTCCATTAAGCGTGAAAGATATTATAGATCGAGACCCTTCTATTTTCATCTATGAAGCCTATAAGCTCTTTACGAAGGTGAACACATTACATGCTTGAGCTCATCAAACACTCACTCTAAAATCCCTATTTTTAGGAACAAAAAGCTGTTACATAAGCACTAAATGTGAGCCTTCAGCTTGATTTAGGAATTTGAACATCAACACTCACTAAAGAGCTTAGGTCATTCCACTAAAATGTTTAGTCAAAGACAAACAAACACCATAATATGAACTTTGTTTATTATTCATGCCTGCCCTATCCCTTTGACATTGCCTATGAACAAAAATGTCACAGGGAATATAACCAGGGATTTAAAATGCATATTCAAGCGCGTTTACGGTTACGGTCGCATTAGCATAGGAGCGTTCAGATACTCTGATTGCAGAACAGATTACCCCTATCATGGTGTCAATAGGTTCACATAGTTTTTGTCATCTGTATTTGTATTTAAGTGCCACAATTGACTAAATAATGTTATTTTGTGGCATAGTTTTTCTCATGTCAGATTACAATGGGCTAATTGTGACGATAGTCAAACAAAATAATATACAAAAATTTTGTGGCAAATTATATGGTTATAGAATAGTACAAACAATTGAACAATTAATTAGTTTATTTAAACAAAACAAAGGAGCAGACAAAAGATATAGCATAGTAGCAATCATGCTTTATTTCTTACAATCAAATCATAGAACTCCACAACTAAAATAAAAATAATCACCGCTAGAACGAACGGCGAGTAGGCTCTCAATAGTTGGTTTTCTCACTTTGATCTACCGTATAACCTATATCTGTCCTTTGTTCTTGGAAAAAGCATGATGATGTTGCGTTCATCCAAGATTGACCAGTTGAACTCGAATCTCCGCCATGAATTTTGAGACGGTAATAATGATGGTCCGTGTAACTAATTGTCCCGTGGTTGAAAACCTGAAAATTATCATGATTTTAGGTGCCTGGATTGGATTGATTAAAATGTGGTTCACTACCAGGATCAGACGGGTAAAATGGGTCAGACGATTTACCCCAATCTACATTTGTTTAATTGTATCCATAATTATGTGGACTGTCATCATAATTGCCAAAACTACATGACCAATTACAATAACCAGTCCTTGCAAAAGCTAAAGGCATTTACTGTTCATCTACATACGTATGCGTGACCTGGTTATCATAATTAGGTGGTGCTTTGGCTTCTTTATCCTTGGTCTTTTGAGGTGACGATAAGTATGTGCAATTATCTCTTCTTCATACTTCACCTCTTTTACCATTATGATCAGACATAGTAGGGTCAACGTTTATTGAAGATGGTCTAGATGATTGAAAAGTACCAATATCATTGGTACCTGCATTGCCTTCGTTGCCTCTATCTTCACTTCCATCTCTACTACTTGGAGGACTTAAATGACCTCTAGACCCACTGTTGTGAGTACCTTTAGATTATTGATCTACACTATAATGAAATGGAGGAGAGACACCCAGTTATTGATCCTCATCATCCTCAAAGTTCACAGTACCACCCTCTTCTTGGTCATCCACATCCAACCAGTGCAAGTCATCACCTTCAAAGACTGGTTGCTCCTTTTCTGACAACCAAAGATTTATTGGATTGCTGTTTTTAAAGATGTTATCTAGATTAATAGCAGTGAAACAATCACCGAGTTGCTCTTAACTCCTTCTTCCTATACTTCTCAATTTCAACTTCTGATTATAACAAAAGTACACAATTAGATTGAGCTTTTTATAAGTCAATATATTTCGTTTCTTGGTCTCTCACAATGAGATGCTGAAGTAGTTTGACTTAAGATTTGAACTATAATGCATTCGAGCTTAAGTGGACAACCGCCATGCGTATCCAACATTCAACTGCACTATACAAACTATAAAAATAAGTCAAATATTTCAATTTCTTCATATGTAATATAACTAAAATTGAGATCAATTATGTAACCAACTGGCATTGTGTTCCGCACTACCTTTTTACTTGTGTTCCTCACTGCCCCTTTACTTGTGCTCCAAAAGTGTCTTGTCCTTAACTATACAAGAAAAGTTGCATACTATATTCACATTATTGACATGAACATATCCCACACACCATAAGAGTTGTTAATATGTATTTACCTTAACCTTACCTAATTCATGGTCGTTATTTGTGTTTTTATATTTAGTTCCAACCTTATTATTTCTCTTCGTACTCCGAACCTCACTTTTGCATCATTCCCTTGTTGATGTTCTCGATACGTGTATTCAGGATAGAAATAATATCCTAACAACAAGGTTTATCACATTAATGAAGGTTATAAATAGTACAAATGCAATGTAATAATTAGTTAACTACTAATAAAGAACAAATGAATAATTAAAAAATAATGACGACTTAATTTTTACCCGCAGTATGTGGATCGGAGTGTAACCGAAAGTTCCGTCTTTCGTCAATGATGTCCCAATACCTTTAATAGTATCTGCAATTGTCCTTGATAGCATGCATAGCCTGAACCATTGCCTCGTATATATAGGCCATCGTCTATAAGTCTCAAAACCCTTACCAAAGGTCCATGCACTTTAAGAACATCATCTGCAGTTTTCCACATTTCAAAGTTTCAGCCGTGGATGATAGAATAAGTTCATGCACTTCTTTTACGTTTGGATTTTTTGCTTTTCCCTCTGGAATTCTGCCACTCACATGATTCTAAAATGTCTCTTAGAGTAGCCTTATGTTTAACTACACTTTCCACAAACACAAAGGTAGTGACAAATTGTGTTATGCCAGTTTTAACAATATCTCGACCATTGGTGAACTTCATATAATTCATAGCCCAATTATATTTGTATATGTCATTGGAGATCTTTCTTGCTGTGTTAATAACTTTACCTATGTTCGTCTTCTCGGCAAGGTACTCCAAAATAAGATCCAAGCAATGAGCTGCACATGGTGTCCAGTATAGGGTGGGATATTCATCCATTAATCTTATACTCGTGACCTTCATTGCAGATGCATTGTCCATAACTATTTACACAACTCTTTCTGGACCAACCTCTTCAACACTTTTTTCTTCAGCTTTAAGTAGTAATCAGCGTCTTTGCATGTTACATATGACGCATCGACTGCTTTGTGACAAACAGTTATGCCATTTGAGTAGAACAAAATTAGTTATTCTATATCTGGTCATATTCGACCAAGCATCACACATAATAGTGAAACCCGTTCCTACCGCATGCTGGCAAATCTTAATATCCATTGCTTTATCTCCTCATAGGCCTCAAGTAGATATATTTCTACAAGTTCATAAGAACTCGAAGCTCTAACATCCCAGCCAACATCATGAATGGTGTCAAGAAGTGGATTGGTATATATCGAATCAACAATTGTGAATGGTTGGTTGTTATCAATTACCAAATTTCCAAAGGCCTTGATTAACTTCTTCTTCGCGATTTTCAAACAACTAGCATTCACTTTTGATTGTTTGGTTCTACTTTGATCCTTTTTAAGATCAATTTCCACAACCTCAAGTCTCTCTACAGGGGTTGACAGATGTGTAAATGACATAACCCCTGTTCCTCTAGAGCCACCTTCCCTTTCTGTAGTAGATCGACACATTGGGGCCCGATTGCTTCCTCCTTCATCATATAACCTACCCCTACTTGCTCTAAACACATGTTAATCATGCTGGAGTTGGTGGTGTTGTAGATGTTGGTATCTACCAAACGCTAGCTGATCGTCATCGTCGTCATCGTCATCATCAACATCAATTCGGTTAATTGATCTTGCGATTTCTTCTTTCAAGTCTCTAATCCTTCTAACCTTATCTTTCTTTTTCTCCTTGAATTCTTGCAGTAACTTATTCATGACTCTTTTAATCTCAGCAGGCACTTCAGGACAAGGTGCAACATCATCCATCTTTTCTGCTAAGTGTTGTCTTAAGCATGTGATCCCGCCTTTTATTATCTTACCACAAAATTTGCACTGCCCTTGCTTTTTATTACTGTCAACTGCAATACCAAAATATCATCCCACGCCTTTAGTTAACCGACTATTATGTCATGACATTTTCACTGCACCTGTATAAAATGAATGATTGATCTAAGTACATGCGGGATTTGAATTACAATGATTTGTTATAAATTACCAGAAATATTATCTGGAAATAACTTAAAAATAATATAATTAACATAACATAATATAAAAATAACATGATTAACATAAACAAAGCATGATCATAAATAACATAAAATTACAAATGAATAACATAATTGATATAAAATAACATATAAATAGCATAATCATAAATAACGTAAAATCACATATAAATAACATATAAATAACGTAAAAATTTAATAATTATGATAAAGATAATATGATCATAAATAAAATAAAAATATGATAATTAACATTAAATATAATAACAATAACATATTTAACATAAACAACGTAAAATTCCCATAAATCTAACATAAAAACAACATAATTAATATAAATAACATATAAATAATAGAATTAACAGAAAATAACATTCAAATTTTGGAATTAACATAAACATAATATGATCACAAATAACATAAAAATAGTATAATTAACATAAAATATTATAACAATAACATATTTAACAACATAAATAACGTAGAATTCCCGCAAATGTAACTTAAAGATAACATAATTAATATAATAGCATATAAATAACATAATTAACATAAAATAACATATAATTTTCATAATTCAGATAAAGATAATATGATCATAGATAATATAGAAATAGTATAATTAACATAAAATATTATCAAAATAACATATTTAACATAAATAACATAAAATTACCACAAATATAACCTAAAAATAACACAATTCCTGTAAATACCACATAAATAACGTGATTAACATAAAATAAAATAAAATTTTCATAATTAAGATAAAGATAGTATCATCATAAATAACATAAAAATAACGTAATCAATAAAAAATATGATAACAATAATATAATATAACAACAACATAATTAACATATAAATGACACGAAATACAATAATGACCACATAATTAACATAAGCATTACTAAAAAGTCTCATAATTAACATAATTATTATAAATGTAATTAATATAAATATAACTTAATATGTGAATTTCTTCAAATATTTTACAACCCATCACTTACTTTTTTTTGCCAAAAATATAATGTTTTGAATTAGAAACAAATTACCATCACCCACCCAAGCCCCTAAAATTTTCATTTGAATGAAATTAAATGCAATTAAAAAAATTACATCTTAAAAGTTAAAAACCTATCTCCTCACTACTCACTGCTCACTGTTGCTTCTCCCTGACCCTTCACCTCTCTAGTCCCCACCGACCATCCCTCTTCAAGCCTTTGGTCCCCTCTTTTCTCCCTCGCTCCATTGCTTGCCCCAACACTGGTGTAGGACTCCACCACCCACTGCTGTCGTGCCAGATAGAAATCACAACCTCCCACCCTCAAATTCGGCCCACTGCAAAGGCCACTTACCAGCTTTGCCTCCCGTCATCCAAATCCTGGCCACGTTGCTCCAAAAATGTTTTTTGTTGCGAAAATTGAAAAATAGCATTAGGAAGGTATGTGTTTCTACATGATTGATGATTCACAGTTTCACACCATTAATCTTCTTACCACTTTGCCAGATCTGGTTTCTTCCTCTATTTTTCTTTCAATTTGATGTATTTCTACCACACATATGTTGAATTTATAACGCATGTAGTCTCTTTGTGCATTACTTTTACCCCTCGTGTTACTTTGTCTTCTCTATTTGTCTCAAGAACATTTTAAGCCAAACAAATCTATTTGGCAGATTTTTCGGTTCTGTGAATGCATTATTACTGTGGTTTTTTTGGATTTTAGTTCGAGTGGGGTGTCTCTAATGCATTATGACATGACTGTCACATCCATTCCCCTGTAACCCCGGTCTTAACACCTATTTTACGGTGTTTTTCGGTTCGCTAAAGCTCAAAACTGTGTCAACACGATCGTTCCACCAGTTTTAAAACCCTGGATATAACATGATCTAGAAAAAAAAGGGGAAAGGCACATGAATAGGAATATTGCAAATATAAAATAAACAACGAAAGATAAGCAACGTCAAACACTCAACAAATCAAATGTAAAAGTACATGAGCAAAGCTCATTTTATCACTCAACAAAATACAGACTAATTTGAAAAGAGCATAATGGCTTAAATGTGATGGAAATTACAAACAGAAGAATAAAGAGCCTCCATGAAAAGTCAATTACCTCTTCTTCAGTGATAGTTTTAGTTCTACAATACCAGGCCTGCCTAACGCTCAACCGAAATTATCACGGATGAGAAAGGGATGGTCCTTCCTGTTGAGGGAGGTGGCATATGAGATCAAAAACATCTCAATGAAAATAGGATCGCTGATCCACTAGGAGCACAGAGTAGAAGATGGCTAACCTTATTAGTTGAAATACTTTGTTAAGTAGTGGTCTAAGTGAATATGATGATGATCTTTGCCCCCACACAATAAGAGATCCATTGTTTGGAGAAGGGAACTATTCCTAATCAACCATCCTCACCTACCAGAGGACGGTGGTCTCTATCTTTATAAAAGCCACTATAGCTGCCCCTATAAGATTCTAAATGGAGCAAATCCAAGTATGAGGGCAAGAGACATAGCACAACACCCCTACTCCCCCCATATCACCACCTCCAATATTTCACTTTTAAAGGTTAAAGCCATGATCCTTTGTACATTTGAAGGAAAAACACAGGGTAATCATCACTCTAAAGAGAAGTCACCATAGAAGGGCAAGTATAATCAATCCTCTTCTCCTCATCCCTCAAGGCATTCCTATTATCTCAAAAAAAACTCATCCACTCAATCCAAGGAATAAGATATCCCCCCAAACGTAGATCACGAACCATTGCCATATGAAAGCCTATGGGGTCGCTTCTATATTGCGTACAAGGTTTTTTGTTCTTCTTTACATATGTTATTTTAGCACAAATCTTTTTGGTTCTTAAAAAGAAACAGTTCGAGAAGGTTTAATTGTCCGAAACGAATTTCTAGATTCGTGGAGAAGCTTCTGGTCCAGTGGGCCCGTAAAACTCACTCGGATAAACAGTATTATTGAAGCAAACAAAGCAAGAAGCAAATGAAAATCAATTTTCAAGACGCATATTTGTAGATACATAAAGGGGAGAATTTGGAATGGCAAATGGAAGTTCCTTTATGCTCCTCACTAATCAACACATCCCTTTAATTGTAAAATGAAGAGGCACTCTCCATCATTTACAAGGTAAGGAGATAACTTTCGAGCCCTACACCATGAAATGGTTGGCCCACACTTATTGAGCATCTAATTTGGCTTAAACTACTACTATGTTGTTATTAGGCTAGTACCCTTGTGGCCTCATCCATCTTGATAGTCAAAATCCACAAGTCCTTATAGAAAATCTCTCTCTCTCTCTCTCTCTCTCTCTCTCTCTCTCTCTCTCTCTCTCTCTCTCTCTCTCTCTCTTAGGATGAGAAAATCACTACTCGAGGAGTGAATACTAGGGCTGAGACAAGGTAACTTGCTGCAAGGTAGAGAAAAACTTCTGAAGCGACCTTGTTCGAATGGGCACTATGCTATAAGAAGACCTGTCTCCAACACAAAATCTTATTCCTACTAAGGAAGTAAGGAAATACGAGTAAACACCTCAAATTCCTATAAGTGAGTAATCCTTTGGGAAACCACAGTCAAAATATGACTAAGTAAAAATTAACTCCTCAATGATCCTTTGGGATAGATAAGTCTTTCTCACTTTTGAGGAAGTGATATTCCTTCATTAGGATGCATGCCATCATAAGTGCCTCCCTTTCATTGTGGGATACTCCCTTGTTAAAAGGACAAAGCTCTATGAAAAATAGTCATTACTTATAAATTAAGTTTTGGCTCTTTACTCAAAAGGAAAATAGTCGTTACTTACAAATTAAGTTGTGGCTCTTTACTCAAAAGAACCATAAGAATCACCGCTAAGAAATTCAAGTGTTGATGTAAGCATAGCCTTCAGATAACTCTTTTGACATACTCACAAGGCCTCCTTAGCCTAAGCCTTGATATGCTTTTTTTACTATGGAGTCAAACCAAACTTTAAACGGAAGATCAAGAAAATCCTAAACAACCAAAATGTATACACGCAAGCAAGTTCAACATAGTAGAAATAGTTGAATAGAAAAATAAAGATAATGCTACCATGAAGCCTTCCCTTTATTATAAATGCAAGATACAAAGTCCAAATTAAAGAATAGCAAGGGAAAGTAATATACGGGACTAAACCCCCAATGTTTGAAACCCTAAGAATAAGTAGCACCAGAGATAACCTTAGGGATCCTCCCCTTCTCCTGCGAAACAGCAAGCAGCTTTATGGAATAGTAAGGTCTTTTGCTTAACACTTTTAGCTACAGTCAGGTTCCAAGAAAAATTTCTCCTTAATTAAGGTAGTGGTTGTTATCATCTCTCGCAATGTCATAAAATCTATTGGATCCTTCAGAAGAATCTCTCCCTATAGATAGGCTTTTACTCTGTGTTTGATGAAAGAACCTCCTTTTGCATAAAGGTCTCTTCCCCCATTTAGCTGTGAAAAATTTTCTTTTAGAGCCTAAGTGGGCCCTATAGATCCTTGAGTGAAGAGCAACTCACTCGTCCTATTGCAAAACAAGCGATTGCATTCACTGGATGCCAGCTAATTCATAGTATGATTATACAAGACTTCAGCAATTAGCATTCTACAAGGAGTCTTTGTGCTCTGGTCGACAACAAAGTCAGCCTTAGAGCACCAAATATTGACCCTAACTTAATAATGGGTATAAACACATCACTTGAGGAATTTAATCATGCTATTGTTGAGGCTTAGAATGT